>CM049373.1:8861336-9283836 GCA_026937815.1 Etheostoma perlongum
CGAAACGCACGTTTCTAGCAAGGAGAAGTGTGTTTAACAGCTTCCATTAAGAAACTAATGTAATCCTGTTGAAATGACAGAAACAAGGTTAAAACATCCCAAAAACACCAGAAGAGTCCGAAACGCACGTTTCTAGCAAGGAGAAGTGTGTTTAACAGCTTCTATTCAGAAACTAATGTAATCCTGTTGAAATGACAGAAACAAGGTTAAAACATCACAAAATTCACCAGAAGAGGCCTAAATGCACGTTTCTAGCATGTAGAAGTGTGTTTAACAGCTTCCGAAACTAATGTAATCCTGTTGAAATGACAGAAACAAGGTTAAAACATCACAAAAAACATCAGAAGAGGCCTAAATGCACGTTTCTAGCATGGAGAAGTGTGTTTAACAGCTTCTATTAAGAAACTAATGTAAACCTGTTGAAATGACAGAAACAAGGTTAAAACATCACAAAAACATCAGAAGAGGCCGAAACGCACGTTTCTAGCATGGAGAAGTGTGTTTAACAGCTTCTATTAAGAAACTAATGTAATCCTGTTGAAATGACAGAAACAAGGTGAAAACATCACAAAAACATCAGAAGGGGCCGAAACGCACATTTCTAGCATGGAGAAGTGTGTTTAACAGCTTCTATTAAGAAACTAATGTAAACCTGTTGAAATGACAGAAACAAGGTGAAAACATCACAAAAACATCAGAAGAGGCCTAAATGAACGTTTCTAGCATGTAGAAGTGTGTTTAACAGCTTCCATTAAGAAACTTATGTAAACCGGTTGAAATGACAGAAACAAGGTGAAAACATCACAAAAACATCAGAAGAGGCCTAAATGCACGTTTCTAGCATGGAGAAGTGTGTTTAACAGCTTCTATTAAGAAACTAATGTAATCTTGTTGAAATGACAGAAACAAGGTTAAAACATCCCAAAAACACCAGAAGAGGCCGAAACGCAGGTTTTTAGCATGGAGAAGTGTGTTTAACAGCTTCTATTAAGAAACTAATGTAATCCTGTTGAAATCACAGAAACAAGGTTAAAACATCCCAAAAACACCAGAAGAGGCCGAAACGCACATTTCTATTATGGAGAAGCGTGTTTAACAGCTTCTATTAATGTTAGGTCTAAACTCAGACTTGGTATTCTCACTAAAATATTATTCGTTGTTTAAACCCAGAGGAACATCAAAAAGGATCAGGCTTGACACAGAGATGAAGTTTTAACCCGTCTGCAGAGGAGGAGAGTCGAGGAGGGAGGGGAAGTGAGCTGTGCTCACTTCGTCTCACACAACAGCTCTCAGCTCAACTCTCACTCTCGTTCTCTGACAGTTTCTTTTTTATTACATTTTCAAGGTTGTTGAGCGATACAAGTATTATGGTCTGTTTTGGGCGTTATAAATCAGTACTTTTCCATGAGATAGAGTGAAATAGTGTAACAAGAACCAGTTTGAGCTGGCTAGGAACAATGTATGTGTGTCAGGTTGTGGCAGGGAGTAAGAGCATTCTGTTCCTGTTCATTGCACCCCCACGCACTTTTCCCAGCGCAGCCTCACAGTTACAGATATTACTCAAACACACAGTTAATATTCAAAACACACATATACTAAGTACAATGTCTTTTTAGCTTCTACAATTAAGATCTAATGTAATCTTGTTGAAATGACAGAAACAAGGTGAAAACATCACAAAAACATCAGAAGAGGCCGAAACGCACGTTTCTAGCATGGAGAAGTGTGTTTAACCGCTTCTATTAAGAAACTAATGTAATCCTGTTGAAAACAAGGTGACAGAAACAAGGTGAAAACATCACAAAAACATCAGAAGAGGCCGAAACGCACGTTTCTAGCATGGAGAAGTGTGTTTAACAGCTTCTATTAATAAACTAATGTAAACCTGTTGAAATGACAGAAACAAAGTGAAAACATCACAAAAACACCAGAAGATGCCTAAATGCACGTTTCTAGCATGTAGAAGTGTGTTTAACAGCTTCCGAAACTAATGTAATCTTGTTGAAATGACAGAAACAAGGTTAAAACATCACAAAAACATCAGAAGAGGCCTAAATGCACGTTTCTAGCAAGGAGAAGTGTGTTTAACAGCTTCCTAAACTAATGTAATCCTGTTGAAATGACAGAAACAAGGTGAAAACATCACAAAAATATCAGAAGAGGCCGAAACGCACGTTTCTAGCATGGAGAAGTGTGTTTAACAGCTTCTATTAAGAAACTAAAGTAATCCTGTTGAAATGACAGAAACAAGGTTAAAACATCACAAAAACACCAGAAGAGGCCTAAATGCACGTTTCTAGCATGTAGAAGTGTGTTTAACAGCTTCTATTAAGAAACTAATGTAATCCTGTTGAAATGACAGAAACAAGGTTAAAACATCACAAAAACATCAGAAGAGGCCTGAATGCACGTTTCTAGTATGGAGAAGTGTGTTTAACAGCTTCCATTAAGAAACTAATGTAATCCTGTTGAAATGACAGAAACAAGGTTAAAACATCCCAAAAACACCAGAAGAGGCCGAAACGCCCGTTTTTAGCATGGAGAAGTGTGTTTAACAGCTTCCATTAAGAAACTAATGTTATCCTGTTGAAATGACAGAAACAAGGTTAAAACATCCCAAAAACATCAGAAGAGGCCGAAACGCACGTTTCTAGCACAGAGAAGTGTGTTTAACAGCTTCTATTAAGAAACTAATTTAATCCTGTTGAAATGACAGAAACAAGGTGAAAACATCCCAAAAACACCAGAAGATGCCTAAATGCACGTTTCTAGCATGTAGAAGTGTGTTTAACAGCTTCCAAAACTAATGTAATCCTGTTGAAATGACAGAAACAAGGTTAAAACATCACAAAAACATCAGAAGAGGCCTAATTGCACGTTTCTAGCAAGGAGAAGTGTGTTTAACAGCTTCTATTAAGAAACTAATGTAATCCTGTTGAAATGACAGAAACAAGGTTAAAACATCACAAAAACACCAGAAGAGGCCTAAATGCACGTTTCTAGCATGTAGAAGTGTGTTTAACAGCTTCCGAAAACTAATGTAATCCTGTTGAAATGACAGAAACAAGGTGAAAACATCACAAAAACATCAGAAGAGGCCGAAACGCACGTTTCTAGCATGGAGAAGTGTGTTTAACAGCTTCTATTAAGAAACTAATGTAATCCTGTTGAAATGACAGAAACAAGGTTAAAACATCACAAAAACACCAGAAGATGCCTAAATGCACGTTTCTAGCATGTAGAAGTGTGTTTAACAGCTTCCGAAACTAATGTAATCCTGTTGAAATGACAGAAACAAGGTTAAAACATCACAAAAACATCAGAAGAGGCCTAAATGCACGTTTCTAGCATGGAGAAGTGTGTTTAACAGCTTCTATTAAGAAACTAATGTAATCCTGTTGAAATGACAGAAACAAGGTTAAAACATCACAAAAACACCAGAAGAGGCCTAAATGCACGTTTCTAGCATGTAGAAGTGTGTTTAACAGCTTCTATTAAGAAACTAATGTAATCCTTTTGAAATGACAGAAACAAGGTGAAAACATCACAAAAACATCAGAAGAGGCCCGAAACGCACGTTTCTAGCATGGAGAAGTGTGTTTAACAGCTTCTATTAAGAAACTAATGTAATCCTGTTGAAATGACAGAAACAAGGTGAAAACATCACAAAAACATCAGAAGAGGCCGAAACGCACGTTTCTAGCATGGAGAAGTGTGTTTAACAGCTTCTATTAAGAAACTAATGTAATCCTGTTGAAATGACAGAAACAAGGTGAAAACATCACAAAAATATCAGAAGAGGCCGAAACGCACGTTTCTAGCATGGAGAAGTGTGTTTAACAGCTTCTATTAAGAAACTAATGTAAACCTGTTTAAATGACAGAAACAAGGTGAAAACATCACAAAAACATCAGAAGAGGCCGAAAACGCACGTTTCTAGCATGGAGAAGTGTGTTTAACAGCTTCTATTAAGAAACTAATGTAATCCTGTTGAAATGACAGAAACAAGGTTAAAACATCACAAAAACATCAGAAGAGGCCTAAATGCACGTTTCTAGCATGGAGAAGTGTGTTTAACAGCTTCTATTAAGAAACTAATTTAATCCTGTTGAAATGACAGAAACGTATTGAAGCCGAGAACGGCCATAGATTTTTTTTTTTTTTTATGCACCGTTATCTCGTGATAACGACTTATTAATTCGTTATCTCGACATAACAAAGTTTGTTTTCTCGAGATAACGAATTCATTATTTCGTTATCTTGACATAACAAATATCGTTTTATCGAGATAATGAATTTATTATTAATGTGTTTGTCTTGAATTCAAACTAACGCGCTGCCACGAACGGCTTCAGTAGCGCCGCTGGCTGCAGCTGTAGCCTACCGGTAAATTGTGTGATCCGTTTGAGGCTGACAAACTCCTATAAATCCGGCTGCTTCAGCTAAGGTAACGTAAATGTAGGCTATCGTTAACTTAGCAATGTGATGTGAAACGTAATTAAATGTTTATTAATACATTTAATAGTGCTTTTATATGTGACTGGGTTTGTTTAGGCGCTACCGGTTAGCGGATGAAAGGCTGACAAACTCCAATCTGTCCGGCTGCTTCAGCTAAGGTAACGTAAATGTAGGCTAACGTTAAATTAGCAATGTAACGTGGAACGTAATTAAATGTTTATTAATTCATTTAATAGTGCTTTTATATGTGACTGGGTTTATTAAAGGTTTGTTGCACATTATTACAATGGTCAAATCCAACTGTGGCTATTACATAATCAGAAGAACTATGACAACCCTTTTGTATAAGGGCCAAACGTTAAAAATTGAACACCTTTTCTGCTCCTAACAATGACTACATTTACTGTTGAATCCTACAGATCACCATGGACCAGTTTCTCTCAGCTTTGAGAGAAAGGGGTGTTCCTGAGGAGAACCTGGCAAGAATGGCAGAGGACAAGGTGAACTAGCTACACAATCTGAGTCAATTTTCAAAAGCATTGCCTGCTAATGCTAAATTGACAAATGAAGAAGTATTTTGGTCCACTTTGGTTGTTGTAAGTCTGTCAAATCATAAATCTGAACCATCTGGACATTGTTAATGGCACAATACCTGTATTTACCTGCACAAGATGGACACTAAATGATTTATATGACCTAAGTTAATACTGGCAACTACTAAATTGTAGCAATGGTTGGACACACACCATCGCTGTTAAAAACAGATAAACAAAAACAGCTATGACCAGTGTACATTACGTTCTCACTCACAGACATAAACAGAAACTCAAAACACTCATTACTCAAATATATGTAGCTGTATAGTTCATTTATTTAAATGTAAGTTTCTACTGGTGTGAGATAGTTCTCAAAGTTGTCTAATGTGTTCTTTGTTTTCTTCTGAGTGTAACATTGTTGTGAAATAAGTAAAATGTGAAGCAGATTTTAAGTGAGCTGCATAGTGTGCTTTTGGAAGGATTTCCTTCCAAAATGTTCCTTCAGTGTTTTCTAAATAGAAAGGTTCTGATATAGGCAGAGGAGGATAGAGTAGCAAAATTGTACTCAAGTAAAAGTGTTCTCTAGAGTCAAATTTAATCTCCCTGTGAATAGCCCTTTCATAGCCTTCTTTATTTGAGTGTGATGGTTAACAGTGATTCTGACATTATATCTGTTTTTGTGTTTTAGATCGATCAAGACATTGTAAAGTTCCTTGGAGAAGACAAACTCTCTGCTTTTATTCCTCGATATGGAGACCGTGTCTTTGCCAGAAACTGGAAGGACTTATCCTCAAGTGAAAGGATAGAAGATACAGAGCAAAGGAAACTAACTTTAATAAATAGACTAAGAGAGAAGATGAAACTTCCATCCACCGCCTCAGCCACAGCAACCAGCAGCTTTAACTCTAAGCCTACACTTTGTGGAAATAAGAATGCTGAAAAGAAGACAAGGAAAATCGAACTTGGCTGGTTGAACTACCAAGATTCTATGTACAAACAAGTAAGAAGGCCTACCGGGGGTGGAACAAGAGAGATAGTTGTAAGCAAAGATGATACTGTATCCAAAATTCTTGACAAAGGGAAAACCCTTTTTTTCCCCAACGGTACATCGACGAAAGGCAAATTAGAGGACTTTGAGTTCATGCTTTCTGTCATTGGTTCTGAGGAGCCCCTTGAGGGTAGTGTCACAGTTGGAAGTTTGTTAGCGCAAACTAATTACAAGATCCTCCGACCATACCTCTGTACAAAGCCAAAAGATTGTAGTGATTCTGAGCTTAGTGATGAAACAACAGACATGCCCTTTTCACCTGACACATCCAACACACTTGGGCCAGCTGAACATGTATCTTCATCCTCATCCAGCCTATCACTGCTCTCCCCCACTCCTGTCAAAAGACCTCGGTATGACAGTAGGCCTTTCTCTTGGAGCAGTCCCAATACTACCTCAACACTCCAAGCAACTCCTGCTTCTCAAACATCAGGTCAGCCTCTTTTAGATTTATCCAGTGACAATGAAGTTATTGTCGACGGTCTTGCTGACACTCTGATATACTCACCTCTACACATTAAGACCACAGGAAGTACAGATTCCTGGCCAGTTAACAGCCAACAAGAAAGCGGCGCAAACACAGTCTTTGAAAATCAAATAGAAGCAGTAGTGGTAGCTGAGATGGAAGAAGATATTATTGACATTGTGGATTCTGAGCAGGCTTCAAGTTCCACCAGCACGATGGCCATTGATTTCTTTGCAAATCCAGAGAATGTAGTGGAGAAGCAAGTCATTGTGATCCACAAAACACACTGTCTTGTCGACATGATTGAAGCATTTACAGACGACTGCATACTGGATGCTAATATTTCAATCAGGCGTGTGCTTGAACGTGGCGATGTTGAGGCTGGAGTTGGGAGTGGGGTCACCACAGACTGCCTCACTGATTTCTGGGATAAGTTTTATGAAACAAAGACCTGTGGAACCAACTACAAGATCCCAATTTTGTACCACAAATTCCAAGAGAAAGAGTGGACTGCTGTTGCTCGCATCTTGGCCTTTGGATGGCAGAAATTTCAGTTATTTCCAGTCCAACTTGCCCCTCCGTTCCTTACAGAGGCGCTATCTCTCTCCTGCTCAGACAATCTACTGGAGGCTTTCTTCAACTATATCAGCGCAACTGAGAAGGATGTGCTAACTGAGGCAATTAGCAACTTCAAAGGGGCAGATGGATGAACTCCTTAGCATACTCAGCAGTCACAACTGCCGTGTACTCCCAACTGAAGAAAATCTGCCAAGTCTGGTGGAGGAAATAGCCCACAAAGAGATGGTACAAGAACCAGCATTTATCATAAAGTGTTGGAAGCCAATTCTCAGGTCTATTGGACAATCCATGAGTACGGAAGGACTGAAGAAGATTCTGGATTATCTCAAACCCAAGGCAAGAAACATTACCAAAACCATCAAGTTCCCAGAATCTATGTTACTGGAAGAACAAACTACCTCAAATCATCTCTTGAGATTTGTAAGAGAAAGAGATGAGAAGGAGCTCGGCCTATTCCTCAGGTACTACACAGGGTCTGACTTGTTCCTATCTAAGACTATTAAAGTCACATTCACAGCAGAACAGCCACAGTTCGCAAGGGCGCCTTTGGCTCACACCTGTAGTTGTTCTTTGGAACTGGCAACAAAGACTATGCAGATTTTAGAACAGAATTCATCTCTGTGTTGAAGAGTGGAGTGTGGGTAATGGATTTGGCCTAATAAGGCTTTGTTTGCTTAGACAGCAAATGAAAACTGCACACACACAAACACACACACATTCTGAAGTTTAGCAGCATCATCTTTTATACAATCCACAAGTTCTGCATGTGGAGGGCAGATGCACTGTTGTAGTAGAAGGTAGATTTTTCTTTTTAATTTATGATATCTTTAAAATTCAAATATGACAGCTGAAGGCACTTTGAAAAGAAAATCACACTTGAGTTAATATTTCAATAAAGACAATTTATTTACAAAAATAGAAATGTGACAATGTATTCTTGGACAAGTTGTATGTAAAAATTGGCCAACTGTTTGTGGTTGATGTTTTTCCATTGCTGTTAAAATTAAACCTAAACACAGCTCACAAATTACAGTGTAATGCTATGCATCTCTTCAAACCTGGCAGAGTTTATATTGCCAGTGCTGTTCTATGTTGTCAGTGTCAAATGTGCAATACATTTTTCTAACCACACTTAAAGGAATATTTGACTTAAAGCTGCAGTAGGGAGTCTTGAGGAAACGTGGACTTAGCCTAAAAATTTGAACAAGCACACCTTACAGGCTCCTCCCCCTTGCTCTCTGCTGCGCTACAGCCCCCCCTCCACAGCTCCTCGAGCCTGCCGTGAACGCGCAGGCTAGTAAGTAGGGCCACCAATGCTTTCCACACAATACAGGAGATTTATTCTGAGGAAGGTTTAGCTGTTGTTGTTGTGCTTTTAAAACTTTATGTAAAAAAAATTGCTTATTTAAAATATTTCTATTAAAAGTTTTGTAAATATTTTTCAATAAAAAAGGGATTAAAAATTGTTATGTAATCGCTCATTTGTGAGAACAAAAGCAGGACTTTACACAGCACATTACTGAATTACCTTTTGGATCAATTTAAAACACTAAACTTTCAGTAGGAATGATGAATCACTGTGGAAGCTCACTAAGCCAAGGAATAACAACATCTTAGAAATAGGTCTTAGGTTTTATTTTGCATATGGGTAAAATAAATAAGCTTTTTATTGCAAAGTACGCACAAGGAAATACTCAACATCTTGATTTGGACTGAAAGACGATTCCTTCACATGCCTCTGTATCTGGGGCAATGTCTGACCTGTTGAAGGAGTATAAACATTTGATTTACAATCCTGAGGGGGAAGAAACAGGGGCAGGGACAGCGCACAATTAAAGTAGTTTCACCATAGCTGCATTTAATTGTGATCGACAAAAACACATTTAGGCTTACTAAATGTAGCAGCGCGTACACGAGAGTGATTGACACAGTCCTCCTGGCTCTGATTGGCTGTTTCTGACCGGGAGCGGTGTATTTCTGCAAGTAGCAGTAGGAGCACAGGGAGGAGCCACAGGAGCTTGATTTTTTCACAGATTATCTGTCTCATATTCTACTGTCAGGACATAGTGACAGTTTTAACAAATATGTAAAAAATACATTTTTACAAAAGTTACCTACTGAAGCTTTAAGTACACCATATTTAGCAGTCCTAACTGGAAAAACTCAAAATCTTACCAGGAAAACTGTTTTTGTGACCCCAGTCCTGTTTTTTGATTTTGTTTTGCTTAATTTGATTCAACAAATAGGACCCTGCACTTTCCTTGGTCCACATTGTTATGTTATTTAAATGAAAGCACTGGCTTATGAGTTTGCAATGTTTGCATTGAAAATGTTTAATCAATTAAAATGTTTCAACTGTTTGTAAATTTCACTGTCTTTTTTTAAACTGTGTTAACTAATATTTTGTTAGTTGATTAGTCATTTCTAATCCTTTATTACCATGCTATTACCATGCTAAATGCTTTTTTTCCAGAATTCCATGACTGGAAAACCCTAAAGTGCCCTTTAGACCCAACATTATCAACCTGGCCTACTACACAGAAATGAAAAAATGAAAAAAACAGCATCAACTCATGCAAAGGCCAATAATACCTGAGAAATGTAAACTTGTTGAGAGGCCTCATCGCTGGAAATGCCATCATCATCAGCATTGTTATTAGAACCATGCACAGTGCGTGTCTGTATGCTACAACAACATCAGTGATGAGGCTCTGGCACGAGTTCTGTTATTAATGGCCTCAGGTCTTCGTAAAGTCGTATCGCCTCTGTCGCGTTATGACACTGTGCTATGTTGTTCTCTTCCATCACCATCAAACAGAGCTCATGCAGGTCCTGGTCGCAGGGAATGTCTGTTTTCCACAGACAGATGTCCTTTTGGAGAACAATCCCCACTCTTTCATACTGTAGTGGATGCAAATAATCTTGTGCGTGATAGAGCTCAGGTACATTGTACATCAGACATGGTTTCCCATGATAATTAGGGTGTCCGTTTCCACCTGCTCGAATGCGATGGTTGTCCCACATTGTCACAACGGTGTCTAGCTCATTCTGCAACACAAAAACATGAGGATTTCAATACGTATGAGGACTTCTTTTGAAAATTAGTACATGGAAGAAGGCACCTTAGCCGCTTACACTGTATATATTTATTATACAGTATATCATCATAGCATCATAATGGGTAAATGCTGTATTGTTTTATGCTATGGTGGAGTTATCAGCAGAATAATACTGTGCTCCAGCTTTTCAGCCATAGTAGGTTTCATTATGAAGATAAGAGTATTGACCCCAGGACAAAAAAGCCTACATATTGTTGCCAAATAGGCTTTGAGAAGAAGAAATATGTAGCTACAGAGAGAAAAAAAGTCTAGAAAGTCTCAAAAGTTTAGACACATGTTATGAGGGTGCTCTTTGGTGGGGGACAGAAACATTCATAAAAGAAGAGGAAACCAAAACCTAGAAACAATCCGAAAGAATATTTGTGGTGATCAAATCAAATTATTATTGCAGAGAGAAACTTATTACATACACCAAATGCAAGCTACAGTAAATCCAGGACTCAATGACGGGCTGATTCCAGTCTCTTTTCTTAGTTTTTCTTGTATTTGTGGTTTGATGCTGTGTTGCTCTGATTTTGTACATTGATTTATCATTATTGTTTTGCCTATCTCTTTATTTCCACATTTTGTCATCATATATCTTTTCTTACATTTTGAAGAGCCATCTACTGGTGAGACCTTGTACTTTTACCTGTGAGTTCATTGTCTACCTGCTCAGGTGTGTGTAATGAACCTGTCTACTTAAGGGAAATATGTGTGCTGTGGGTTACACCCTGAAGAAGGCTGTTGTGCCACTATGCAAGAGATGTATCCCAGCTCTACTTTTATGTCCTAGTACAACATCAGTGATGAGGCTCTGGCACGAGTTCTGTTATTAATGGCCTCAGGTCTTCGTAAAGTCGTATCGCCTCTGTCGCGTTATGACACTGTGCTATGTTGTTCTCTTCCATCACCATCAAACAGAGCTCATGCAGGTCCTGGTCGCAGGGAATGTCTGTTTTCCACAGACAGATGTCCTTTTGGAGAACAATCCCCACTCTTTCATACTGTAGTGGATGCAAATAATCTTGTGCGTGATAGAGCTCAGGTACATTGTACATCAGACATGGTTTCCCATAGATACAATGGTTAAAACCATTTAACCATTGTATCTGTTTTGACTGTTCCTTCTTTCCTTTTTCCTCCCTTCCTTCTTTCTTTCCTTCCTTCCGCTCTTTTTTCCTTTCTTCTTTCCTCTGTCCTTCTTTCCTTTCTTCCTTCATCCTTCCCTTCCTCTGTCCTTCCTTCCTAAAATGTAAATAGTCTTTATGGCTATATCATAAGGTATTATGATATAGCCATAAAGACTATTTACATTTTTTGCCAGAGTGCTTTTGGTTTCCTCTTCTTTTTGGAAATATGTAGCTACATTTGACTCCAAGTAGCTAGTCATCAATTGGGTATTTGGGTTAAAGGAAAACAAGTGAACACTGAACAGTAGTCTATATCAAACCTTGGCAGCTCTTCAGCTTTATCATTTAGTTATATCTGTGGTTCAAATACTGAATACAAAATCCCATGTAGGTCTATGTGAACCCAGTATTAAGCTCTATGTTAACAGAGTGTAGTTCTATATTAAAAAATTATAATAATGGAAGCATAATGTTTATGTCAGTGGTTGATAGAGAAAGAGAGCAGGGGACCCCCTTATAGCTAAAATAAAATTATGTTGCATTTTAAGTGTGATCTATAATAACAAGTGCACACCAGCATATCAGTATTGATACTAGGACAAATATATTTAAACTGTAAATCAAAGGCACATTCATAGACATAATGCTGATGAATCATGCATTTTAATTGATTTATCCTTAGTTGTGACACAGCTTGTAAAGTTGGATTTGATATGAGCGACGAGGTTCAAGTGTATTTCGTGTTTGTCTCATTGACAGATGGAGCCAACAGACAGGTTTACTGTAATCAATTTGCCGCCTGCTCCACTTGTCTAGTGGAGCAGGTTGAAACATTTTGTAATGTTTCAACCTTGTTTCTTTGATTTCAACAGTTTTACATTACTTTCTTAACTGTAGCTGCTGTACACATCTCCATGCAGGAGTCGTGCGTTTGGGGCCTCCTCTGAGCTTGTTGTGATGTGTAAACCTTGTTTCTGTCATTTCAACAGTTTTACATTAGTTTCTTAACTCTAGCTGCTATACACACATATCCATGCAGTAGTCGTGCGTTTCGGCCTCTTCTGAGCTTTTTGTGATGTGTAAACCTTGATGTGTAAACCTTGTTTCTGTCATTTCAAAAGTTTTACATTAGTTTCTTAACTGTACCGGCTATACACACATCTCCATGCAATAAACGTGCGTTTCGCGCCTCTTCTGAGGTTTTTGTGATGTTTCAACCTTCCGTCTGTCATTTCAAAAGATTTACATTAGTTTCTTAACAGTAGTGCTCTCCATGCAATAAACATCCGTTTCGCGTTCTTCTGAGCTTTTAGTGAGCTTTTTTTAGCTTTTAGTGTAAACCTTGTTTCTGTCATTTCAACAGTTTTACATTATTTTCTTAACTGTAGTTGTTATACACACACATCTCCATAATGAAACGTGCGTCTGGGCCTCTTCTGAGCTTTTGTGAGGTTTCAACCTTGTTTCTGTCATTTCATCAGTTTTAAGTTAGTTTCTTAACAGTCGTTGCTATACACACATCTCCATGCAGTAAATGTGCGTTTCGGGTTCTTCTGAGTTTTTGTGATGTGGGCCCAAGCACCTCCGTGACGCATTATCCAAAGAGATAGTTACTCTGGATGGCATCACCCTGGCCTCCAGCACCACTGTGAGGAATCTTGTATCTTTGATCAGGACATGTCTTTTAATTCTCACATAAAGCAAATTTCAAGTACCGCCTTTTTCACCTACGTAATATTGCAAAAATCAGGAATATCCTGTCTAAAAATGATGCAGAAAAATTAGTCCATGCATTTGTTACTTCTAGGCTGGATTACTGCAATTCTCTATTATCAAGCTGCTCAAAAAAGTCCATAAAGACTCTTCAGCTGATCCAGAATGCTGCAGCACGTGTTCTGACAGGAACCAGGAAAAGAGATCACATCTCTCCTGTTTTAGCTTCTCTGCATTGGCTTCCTGTAAAATCCAGAATAGAATTTAAAATCCTTCTTCTCACCTACAAAGCTCTTTGTGGTCAGGCACCATCTTATCTTAAAGAGCTCACAGTACCTTACAACCCTACAAGAGCACTACGTTCCCAGAATGCAGGATTACTTGTGGTTCCTAGAGTCTCTAAAAGTAGAATGGGGGCCAGAGCGTTCAGCTATCAGGCTCCTCTTGTCAGGTTCAGGACACTTTATCTTACTAAATAAACATGGTCAAGCAAAGAAACGAGACGCAGATGGCAAAATGTGCAGTTAACAGACTTTTGCAAAAGGGAGAGCACCACAAGAGCAACCTTCCTGACAGCGTTGCTCCAGGGAATTCGCAACTAAACTAAAAAAGCATAGTCTCTTTATTGGAGATTGTTGAAGACACACACACAAAGATTTACAGTTTGTGATATCATGAGAGGCTGCACGGCTCTCGGCGGGACTGTTCAACAGTGCAAGGACACAAACGTAAACTATTTCAAAGGGTTTATTTAATAAAGTTCTTGGGGAATAACAACATAAGATGTGCCAAAGCCAAAAAAAGGTAAATAGGGATATGGTTACTTCAGGTAACAGTCCAAAACTTAAACAATGTCTTTTCAAACGTTAAACCATAGACCCGATCCCCTCGGGTACATTTCTTCCTTGAAAACAAGTCTTCAGGTAAGTATTCCAACCTTCAGGTAAGTATTCCAATCTTCAGGTAAGTATTCCAATCTTCCAGTCCTTCACAAGGAAAGTGCCACTTCGACCTCTAGCTCCTCTCAGTGCACAACACAGCTTGTCTCTCCAACTCTCCTCTCAGCCAACTGTGTTTCTGGGCCTTACAAAGCCCTTCAGCTCATTAAGCCCTGATCAGTCTCAGGTGTGTTGGGATGTCATGGGCTCGAGGGGTGGAGTTACCAACTCCACCAGCAGATGGAGCCAAAACTGTCTGTGACTGCAGCCGTCTCAGGGGAATGTAGCGTCCCTCCAGAACGCAGCCTCTCGTGACATCACATATCCCCCCCTTGAGACAGACGTCCTCGTCGGGGCAAAGGAGGCGAAGAAGGCGTCGCGCCGGGAAAGGGCATCCGCATTGCCGTGGCGCTTGCCAGCCCTGTGCACAACAGAGAAGTTAAATGTTTGCAAGCTCAAGAACCATCTGGTAACCCTACTGTTAGACTCCCGGTTCTTAGCCATCCATTGTAGAGGGGCATGGTCGGACACCACCGTAAACCTTCGTCCCAGGAGGTAGAACCGCAAGGATTCCAGGGCCCAGGTCACAGCGAGGCACTCCTTCTCCACCGTGGAATAGTTCCTCTCCCTTGGAAGCAGCTTCCTGCTGAGGTATAGCACGGGGATGTTCCTCGCCGTCATGTGCCTGGGCGAGTACAGCACCCAGACCCACCTCCGAAGCATCCGCCTGGACAATGAAGTCCTTCTTGAAGTCCGGCGCCACCAGGATCGGACTGGAACACAGGACTCGCTTCAGGTTGACGAAGGCCGCCTCCGCCTCAAGATTCCACCTCACCATCCGTGAGTGGCGGTTGGTTGTCAGCTCTGTTAGGGGTGCAGCAATGGTAGCAAAATCCGTAATAAACCGTCTGTAGTAGCCGGCTAGGCCCAAAAATGACCTCACCTGTTTTTTCGTGATGGGCCGTGGCCAGTCCTGGATGGCCCTCAACTTAGCCTCCTGAGGCTTGACCAACCCCCGCCCAATGGTGTACCCCAGGTAGTTCGTCTCGCTGAAGGCCAACCTGCACTTCTGTGGGTTTGCCGTGAGCCCCGCTTCCCTGAGTGAATCAATCACAGCCTGTACTCGTGGTAAGTGGCTGGCCCAATCGGGACTTTGTATGACCACATCGTCCAAATATGCTGCTGCATACCTTTTGTGGGGTGCGAGGACGCGATCCATCAAACGCTGGAACGTGGCAGGCGCTCCGTGGAGACCAAACGGGAGCCAGGTGTACTGGTAGAGCCCCCCCCTGGCGTGGCAAAGGCCGTCTTCTCCTTTGACGCCAGGGCCAGGGGTACCTGCCAGTAGCCTTTGGTGAGATCAAGGGTGGTTAGGAAGCGAGCATGCCCCAGGGAGTCTATCAAGTCATCCACCCGAGGCATGGGATATGCATCAAACTCAGACACTTCATTTAATTTCCGATAGTCATTGCAAAACCGTGGCGACCCGTCTGGTTTGGGAACCAGTACGATGGGACTTGCCCAGGCACTTTGGGACTCTTCGATCACCCCCAGCTCCAGCATCTTCCTTACCTCCTCCTGAATCATCTCTCTACGAGCCTCCGGCACGCGGTAAGGGCGCTGGTTCACCGTTTTGCCCGGCATGGTGCGGATCTCGTGTTGGACCACCTCCGTGTGGCCAGGCAGGGAGGAGAAGACATCTCAGTTGCGATCCACCAACTCCAGGGTCATCTGCCGTTGATGCGGGGACAGGCTTGGACCCACCTGAACCTCCTCTCTCCCTGGTTCCTTGGTCTCTGTGGGGGGTAGACAACTGAACAACGCCTCCCTGGCGTGCCACTTTTTTTAAAAGGTTGACATGATACATCTGCTCAGGCTCTCTTTTATCAGGTTGTCTCACCTTGTAGTTCACTTCTTCCACCCGTTCAATGATCTCATATGGCCCCTGCCAGGTGGCCAGGAATTTGCACTCTACGGTTGGCACTAGGACCAGCACACGGTCCCCGGGCTTAAACTCTCTGGGTTGAGCAGATCTCGCCTCCTTGGCGATGTCCAGCAGTCCTCGGGGTCTGTAAGACAGCAAGAGCTCAAAGGGTGAAAAACCAGTAGACGCCTGAGGTACCTCTCTCACCGCAAACAGCAGGTACGGTAGCAGCTGATCCCAGTTGCGCCCATCTTCCCCAATCGCCTTCCGCAGCATGGATTTCAGGGTTTTGTTAAAACGTTCTACTAGCCCGTCTGTCTGGGGGTGGTAGACCGACGTTCTCAGCTGTTTGATTTTCAGCAGAGCACAGAGGTCTTTCATAACCTTGGACATGAATGGTGTTCCTTGGTCTGTCAATATCTCCTTCGGGAGCCCCAGACTAGATGACAGAAGGAACAACTCCTTGGCGATCTGTTTGGACGTAGCCTTCCTCAGTGGGATGGCCTCAGGATATCGGGTTGCATAGTCCAGGATGACCAGAATGTACTGATGTCCCCTGGCACTCTTCGGTAAGGGCCCAACGATGTCCAGCCCGATCCTCTCGAACGGGGTCTCGATAATGGGCAAGGGAATGAGCGGGCTTCTATATGTGGGTTTTGGCGCCACTCGCTGACACTCAGGGCAACTACGACAGTAGTTCTCTATCTCTTTGTGCACCCCTGGCCAAAAGAAGCATGGCAAGATTCTCTCTTTTGTCTTCTCCACCCCTAGGTGGGCCCCTAGCGGGTGGGTGTGTGCTAGGTTGAGTACGGTGGTCCGGTGGGGCTGTGGTACGAGGAGCTGTTCGTGCACCTCATCATTTTTCTGTACCACCTGATACACTAAACCCCTGTTTACTGCAAAATGGGGGTAGGTAGGGCTAGTCCTGTCCCCTAACATCACTCCCTCTATCACCTGCACATTCCTCAAAGCATTTGCAAGAGTGGGATCTTGCAACTGGGCGGTACCATACTGGCCTGTGAGAGGGGGAAGCTCTCTGGTGCCCTGGACGTCTTCCTCGCTGGAGATCGGCGCACTTCCTGGGACCATGTTCTCTTCCTCCGTTTCCGGACCGGATGCTGAATCCGCCTGGGCACCTGCCATCCCTGCAAGAACACAGGCCGTAGTGAGCGGTTCTGAGGGTTGGTTGCGTACTCCCCGGGCCTGTCCTACCTCTCCGCTTCCGGGGTGCTCGGGTCGGCCTCTCCTGAGTCTCCCTCCACAGTGGGTAAAAGGCTGGGCAGTCTCGTCCAATTAGGACCGGAACGGGTAGGGAATCAACCACACCCGCTGTCGTGATAATGGTTCCCCTCGTGGTGATCATTGCAAGTTCAGTGGTGGGGTAGTCTCTGGTGTCTCCATGGACACAGGAAACTGGGAGGACTTTCTCTGAAGTCAGACACGATGGATCCACCAGGTCTTTGTGCACCAGGGTGACCCGGCTACCGGAATCCAGCAGCGCTTCTACGTCATGGTGATTCACCGTCACCGGACAGGTGGGGGGTCGTTCTTGGGCGCTATCTACAACTCCCACGAGCAAAGCAAAAAGGTGGGCCGATGGTGAGCTGGAGGACCCAGCAGTGGGCATAGGCTCCTCCGCCAGTTTCCCACACTGCCAGGAGATGTGTCCTATCTCCTATATCTTGGATATAAAATCACTCGCCCTTATTGGCCGGGCATTACGAACGGCCAACTGTCTCTGCAATTGTAGGTCCTCCGCCTTCAGGAGGTTGGCTCTCTTCTGCTCCTCCAAGAGAGCCAAGTTTGCTCGCGTCTCAGCTTGCTGGCCGGCCACCAGGGCTTGCAACACGGCCTCCATGTCGTGTTGCGGGCGGTCCACGGCTAATTCAGGTAACAGGTATTCCAAACGTTCGGTGTCCTCCGTCATGCACTATCTGCGCGTGAACATTCCCACATTCTCCACCATATGTCATATCATGAGAGGCTGCACGGCTCTCGGCGGGACTGTTCAACAGTGCAAGGACACAAACGTACACTATTTCAAAGGGTTTTTAATAAAGTTCTTGGGGGATAACAAAACAAGATATGCCAAAAACAAAAAGGGTAACTAAGGATATAGTTACTTTATGTAACCGTCCAAAACTTAAACAATGTCTTTTCAAACCTTAAATCATAGACCCGATCCCCTCGGGTACATTTCTTCCTTGAAAACAAGTCTTTAGGTAAGTATTCCAACCTTCAGGTAAGTATTCCAATCTTCAGGTAAGTATTCCAATCTTCAGGTAAGTATTCCAATCTTCCAGTCCTTCACAAGGAAAGTGCCACTTCGACCTCTGGCTCCTCTCAGTGCACAACACAGCTTGTCTCTCCAACTCTCCCTCCAGCCAACTGTGTCTCTGGGCCTTACAAAGCCCTTCAGCTCATTAAGCCCTGATCGGTCTCAGGTGTGTTGGGATGTCATGTGCTTGAGGGGTGGAGTTACCAACTCCACCAGCAGATGGAGCCAAAACTGTCTGTGACTGCAGCCATCTCAGGGGAATGTAGCGTCCCTCCAGAACGCAGCCTCTCGTGACATCACAGTACTTAAGTAGAAGTACAGATACTTGTGTTAAAAAATACTCTGGTAAAAGTGGAAGTACTGATTAAACTTCTTTACTCAAGTAAAAGTAACAAAGTACACGCTTGGAAATTTACTTAAAGTATAAAAGTAAAAGTAGCCTTGCGAATGACAACCATTTTTTATGCAAAGCTACCTGGAGCACACAAATGTTACTAGAGAGACGCTGAGGAACTTCAGTGGACATGGCGAACACGTCTTTATGTGGCAATGGCTACATTTTAAATGGATGTCTGCCAATAGGCCAGAAACATCACATATGATTATTATGACAGAAACTGGGACTCCATGGTTAATAAGAATCTCATTAGCCAGATATGTATTTAGTTGTGATTCTGTGAGAATTCACAGATCCAGTTTCTATTTTTAATCTTCCCCTTAACATTTAAATGCATCTACATGTTTGTGCGTGTGCTCAAATATGGCTTCTGGAAATAAAATAAAGGATTCAAATATGAAATACTAAATAGACATTAATTAAGAAGTTCCCCAGCACATTGGCCAGGAGTCCATCTTGATGCCTACTGTCTCAAACATCTCTCTCAGATAAGGCAGAGGATGATTGGAAATGTCTTGCTGCTTATCTGCCGGATCTCTGTTTTCTTCATTTTCAATCATGTCGCCATCCATACTACTATGTGCTAACGTTAGCGCCATCCATACAACTATGTGCTAACGTTAGCGCCATCCATACAACTATGTGCTAACGTTAGCGCCATCCATACAATTATGTGCTAACGTTAGCGCCATCAAGCCGAAATGATTTGCTGTGAATAAATGCAGAATGCTGAATCTGTTAAGTTGTCTTAGTCATGCGTCGAATGAAACGTACAGTAGATATATTCCTATCCATTTAGATTGAATATGGTATTGATGACGTAAACAATAATAACAATAACTCCAGTGAAATGATGTGAAAGTTGAGGACTAGATTAGGACTAGATTAGGACTGTATTAAAGCTGATTCTGGTTTCCAGCTTTGCCCCAGGTGTGTCTGTTAAAACAGACGGAGACTACTTCTCTCTAGCTAAGTTTTCATCCACTTAACTGAATTACAGTATCTGAAGTTGGTGAACAGGCGAAGAACACACCAAAACCACTAGCTAACTTACTTTAAATGTGCAAGAACTACAGACCAACAACAAGCTTAAGTGAACTGACAACATGAGTTATACGACTTACAGTTCTCAAAGACGCACACACACAATCTCAGCTGATTATCCTCCGGACAGTTAGTCTCTTTTTCTTTTCTCTCACTTTTTTTCTCCGTGTGGCGCGCGCGCACCCGCTCGCGGTGTGTGGCGCGTGTCCGCGCTACTCCGCTATGACAACCTCTTGTACAAAACTAAAGTAACGAGCCAATTTTGTAAAATGTAAGGAGTAGAAAGTACCGATATTTGTGTTAAAATGTAAGGAGTAGAAGTAAAAAGTCGCCACAAAAATAAATAGTAAAGTAAAGTAAAAATATCTGAAAAATCTACTTGAGTACAGTAACGAAGTATTTGTACTTCGTTACTTCCCATCTCTGAAACACACACAGCGCATCAGACAACAACCCGCTGTGAAAAAACACACACAGCGTATCAGACAACACCAACTCGCTATGAACAGACACACATAGCGTAACGGCATAAACCACAAATCATTAACCCGCTATGAATGAAAAAACATCGCGTCTCAGCAAACACAAAACAATAAACCCACAACAACAAGACAAACAAGACACAAGCTGTGATCACCCTGCCGAACTTCTGAGGTATTCAGAATGGCTTCCGGACACCAACAACGGTTTCCCCGCACGGGGAAAAGTGTCCCTCGGAACTCATCAGAACCAACTGATAGTTCCCGTTTAAGCTCGCTATGTCCCAGACGGAAAGTAATCATCAACAACAACCCGGCTTCGAGCCTTATATCTGCCCCTAGCATCCACAACAAATCACTCAATAAAGTCCCAGACCGTAAGACATATAGCCTTTACGTCAAGCTTTTTGCATGTGCACACAGGTAAACAGAATAACAGACTCAATAAAGTCCCAGACAGAGGGGCTATCATTAATAACACTTTAAAATTTGTCACTTTCAAAGTGACAAAACCAGGTTCCAGTTTGGGTTCAGGAGGCAGACACCGTCTCCACATTTAAGAGTAGACTTAAGACTTTCCTCTTTGATAAAGCTTATAGTTAGGGCTGGCTCAGGAGAATCCTGAACTATCCCTTAGTTACGCTGCTGTAGGCAAAGAGATAACTGTTGTTGTGATTAAGCACTATATAAATAAAATGTAATTATTTCTCTCTCTCTCTCATATCCACCTCCTCTACACAGAGGGATGGTTATGTCTCTCTCTCTCTCTCTTCCCATCTCCTCAATACAGAGGGATGGATATCTCTCTCTATATCTCTCTCTCACCCACCTCCTCGAGACAGAGGGATGGATCTCTCTCTCTCTCTCACTCATCCGCCTCCTCTAGACAGAGGGATGGATCTCTCTCTCTCTCTCTCACCCACCTCCTCGAGACAGAGGGATGGATCTCTCTCTCTCTCTCTCTCTCTCTCTCTCTCTCTCTCTCTCTCTCTCACTCATCCACCTCCTCTAGACAGAGGGATGGATCTCTCTCTCTCTCTCATCCCCCTCCTCTAGACAGAGGGATGGGATCTGGTTGGGGAGAGTTCTGGCCTGGCCAGGCTCCTCTCTTTACCCTGTCTCTCTTAGTTATGCTGTAATAGTTTGAGACTGCTGGGGGACTTCCTTTGACACACCGAGTTCTTCTCTCCTATATCTTTCTAGCTTTCCATTTATGTGCATCCATGTCCCAGAAATGCTTGTTACTAACCTAGCTCCGGGGAGTCATTCCCCGGAGTCCTTATGTTCTTTTTCGCCCAGCATGTTTCCTTGGATCAAGGAGGCTCCAAAATCATGGTTGCAGCTGTCGCCATGGTCCCGCTACACGTCCTGCGATGCCCTGCTACATCCTGCTCTGCCCTGCTACGTCCTGCTGTGTCTTGTAACGCCGCACAGTGCCCTGCTATGCCATGAACTACTACAAATTACTATTTTTTGTGACTGTTATTGCCACTCTTCATTGTAACCCCAACCGGTCGTCAGACACCGCCTACCAAGAGCCTGGGTCTGTCCGAGGTTTCTGCCTAAAAGGAAGTTTTTCCTCGCCACTGTCGCACTGTTGCTTGCCAGAGCAAGCAACAGTGCGGAAACTACTAGAACTGTTGGGTCCTTGTAAATTCTGGAGTGTGGTCTAGACCTGCTCTATCTCTAAAGTGTCTCGAGATAATGCTTGTTATGAATTGATACTATAAATAAAATAGAATTGAAAACATTTAATCAAACCTTGTTTCTGTCATTTCAACAGTTTGACATTAGTTTGCTAACTGTAGCTGCTATACACACATACCCATGCAGAAAATGTGCATTTCGGCTTCTATTGACCTTTTTGTGATGTGTAAACCTTGTTTCTGTCATTTCAACAGTTTTACATTAGTTTCTTAACAGTAGTTGCTATACACACATTTCCATGCAGGAAACGTGCCTTTCAGCCTCTTCTGACCTTTCTGTGATGTTTCAACCTTGTTTCTGTTGTTTCACCAGTTGTGTATTAGTTTCTTAACAGTAGTTGTTATACTCACATCTCCATGCAGGAAATGTGTGTTTTGGCCTCTTCTGAGCTTTTTGTGATGTTTCAACCTTGTTTCTGTCATTTAGACAGTTTTACATTAGTTTCTTAACAGTAGTTGCGATACACACCTCTCCATGCAGGAGTTGTGCATTTCGGGCCTCTTCTGAGCTTGTTGTGATGTGTAAACCTTGTTACTGTCATTTCAACAGTTTTACTTTAGTTTCTTAACAGTAGATGCTACGCACACATCTCCATGCAGGAAACAAGCGTTTCGGCCTCTTCTGAGCTGTGTGTGATGTTTCAACCTTGTTTCTGTCATTTCAACAGTTTGACATTAGTTTCGTAACTGTAGCTGCTATACACATATCTCCGTGCAGGAAATGTGCATTTCGACCTCTTGTGAGATTTTTGTGATGTGTAAACCTTGTTTCTGTCATTTCAACAGTTTTACATTAGTTTCTTAACTGTAGATGCTATATGCACATCTCTTTGCAGGAAAGATGTATTTTGGCCTCTTCTGAGCTTCTTCTGATGTGTGAACCTTTTTTATTTTAACAGTTTTACATTAGATTATTAACAGACGTTCCTATACACATACACTACCGGTCAAAAGTTTGGGGTCACATAGAAATTCCCATTGCACTCCATTGTAGACAGAATGCCAGCTGAGATCAGTTGCATTGTTTTTTTAACCAGGGCAGCCGTTTTCAGATTACATTATGTGCTTACATAATAGTAAAATGGTTCTCCAATGTTTTTCTAGTTTTTTATTTTTAAATGATAGATTAGTACACAGAATGTGCCTTTGGAACATTGAATGAATGGTTGCTGGTAATGGGCAATGTAGGTATTGCATTAAAGCAGGTATTCTGTCTATAATGGAGTGGTATGGAAATGTATAAGTGACCCCAAACTTTTGACCGGTAGTGTATCTCTATGTAGGAAACATCCGTGTTGGCCTCTTCTGAGCTTCTTATGATGTGTTAACCTTTTTTCTGTCATTTCAACAGTTTTAAATTATTTTCTTAGCAGAAATTATAATACACACATCACATCATACACAAGCATGCATTGTTTCAAAACATTGAATCAAGGTTGACACATCATAAGAAGGTCAGAAGAGGTTTGGCCTCTTCTGACCTTCTTATGATGAGTAAACCTTTTTTATGTCATGTCAACAGTTTTGCAGAACTTCCTTTATATACTGTATATATCTATGTAGGAAAGATGCGTTCTGGCGTCTTTATGATGTGTAAACCTTGTTTCTGTCATTTCAACAGTTTTATATTAGTTTCTTGGCAGAAGTTCCTATTAACGTATCTACATATGCATGAAAGATGCGTTTGGGTCTCTACAAAGTTTCTTATGATGTGTAAACCTTTTTACTCTTACTTTAACAGTTTAACAGTAGTTTCTATTCACATATCTATCTACTTTCTTTTCTTGTGTTATTGGATTTCAGCAAAATTCTTATTTTTTCTCAACTTTTTATGGTGTTTTTGCCCTTTTTTTGCGTTTGGAGAAATATCTCAACAGACTGTAGGTTGAACACTGATTGGTCATTGTTACATTGCCACCGTCTGTCTATTGCGTTTCCAAGCAAGACAGCCGTGATTGGATTTCATAAGGGCAAATTTTTTAATTATCACAGTGTAATTTAAAATCTGCTTAAAATAAACGTGTTTTTTAGCACGTATGTTTTTTCCATATGTGCTTTTGTTGTGTTCCGCAAATGGTAGGCCAGGTCTTGTTAGAAAAAACTTGATGAAGACGAATAGAGGCTAGAGGTCCAATTGAGAATCAACAAAAGGTTTAATTAAACAGTATGATGAAAATATAACAAAGACAATAAGACACAAAAAACAACAACACTGCAGCTGACAGTGATCTGACAAACGTGCCCCTCTCATTGTAAGTTTCAGAATTATATTCCCTGCACCTGGGGGCGGTTCCTTTTCACCTGGTGTATTTGAACCCATTGTCATTGGTCGTTGGCATGGTATCATGTTGAGGGCATCTCAGTGGATGTCTTTGCTGCTTGAGAAAAATATGGGTCACGCCTCTAACATGCATATTGGGGGTTCCTCCCAGACACAGATGAAAAGCTATCATGTAAATTAGAAACTCACAAAAATACAATTAATCAACATTCTATTGTCTTAGCATAGTCTAAGGCTGAATCTCATTTCTCTATCCCCTACCCCTTACCCCTTCCCCTTGGTTTTGCGCGTTCACGCGGGACCTAGTGGTGTCCCAATTCTTATTAAGACCGAGGGCTAGGGGATAGATCGAGGAGTGTATACCCCTTGAAAACGAGTGTGGACGCGACCTCACTTGTAAACACACACGCAACAACAATGGCTGCCCAGCGACCAGAGAGACACATAAATGTAAGAATTTTCGGCTTAAATAATTGATTTAAAAGTTACGACAGTCTTGTTTTGTGGTCTATGCAGTCCTGTGCATATGTACGTGCAACCATGTTCCTAACTGAAACTTTTTAAAAATCGCTAGCTTGCAATGCTAACGCTAATCGCTAACGTTGATTTGAACAACAGTCCCGCATTTCTCTGCCTTGAATGGACTGTATACATCGCATAGACTGTATATACATATTAATATTAACGGTCTATGATACATCGCTACGTGCTTTACATATACCGCTCTGTATCCATAGACCGTTAAAATTAATGGACAGAGCATCCGGTTCAGCAAAGTGAAGCAAATGCGGAAGTAACTTAAACCTGCATTCTATCTGAATTCCTGCAGAGGGCGACACGCGTGGTTGCAAAAGAAGTTGGTTTCTATAGAAGTCTATGGAGAAATGAGCCACTTCTCACTTGATTTATTACCTCAGTAAACATCTTCATAATGAGTTAGTGGTCTCGATCGCTAGTTTTAAGTATTCTGCAACACAGAATGATGTTCATTTTTTTAATATACGGTCTCGTTGATTTTAAAATCGGCGATAAAGCCGGGGTTGTTTTGGGGCGTGGCTATGGTGTGATTGACAGTTCACGGCCTGTCAATCAAAGCTTGTCCATGGCACGGGGGTTGCCTACGTTTCATCGCAGTGACTTTGACACTTTGGTCGGATAATATTGTCTTGTTTAGCGGTCGGTTGCACGGCAAGACACTCAAAGGAATCGGCAGTTCAGTTTTTCTGGTAAGTAAAATTATATTTAGTTTTAACACAGTTTTTCGTTAGCCAACGTTAGCATCTCAATTAATATCAGTTAGCTAGCTACTAGATTGCACCTTGCTAAGCAAGCTAGCGGGCTAACTAATAATGCTATGCAGACCGTATAAACGCATACAGTCTATGTATAAACGTATTAAAATATATTTAATGTTACAGTCGATTACAGTATATGCACCGATCTCGCCTGTGATCTGTAATAGGTGGTATTAGTGCTAATCGATGCGCATGTAATGGTAACGTTAGCTTAAAATCAAAGCCTGATGTAGCTAACGTTATATTGCAAATTCATAAACCCTGTTAGCACGGGGTAAGGTTGTTTTGGGACAGCGTGTGATTTAGAAATAACCCCTCACATCTGAGTTTCGTGTGGCGGATTTGTACGTCAAACGTAGACCTGCTTTTGACTCAAATATATCCCGAAAGTTTGGGCAACGTTACCCGGAGGCGGGCAAAGGACGGCCAGGGCGAGCCCGGCACACCGCACCCCAGTCGGGGTTGCATATCTTTCTGGGCGAGAGGTTACCGGGCATATACCCCGTCACCCTCGCCGCGGCAGCACCCACACAGCATCACCATCACCACACGGACACAGCTGCGGGGGAGCGCGTTGACTTGGAGGTCTCCGGGCGGGGGGAGTGGGTCAGATTGTTAGCGATAAAATGGCGCACATGAAACAATTAGACATTATTGTAAAGTTACATTGGGGTATTACATTATATTAATCTATTAAATATACATTTAAATCATTTGCATTACAGATGCATACAGCAGATGTGGTGCCTTGTTAGTGTAAATTGATAGTATATACACCTTCGGGATGTATGAAACATGAATTTCTTTCCAAACAGACTTCCTTTTGATGATGCCAGGCTGAAGCAATGGTTGGTGAACATGAGGAGAGAGAGACCAGCATATGGAACCACAAAAAGTCCCGTCTGCAGTTCCCACTTTGAGGAAGATCAGTTTTTCAGAGACAAGCAGGTATTATTAATTTAAATGCATTATTTAGTGTGTCTCATATATTAGCTCATATATTAATATAATTAATTGTGATCTACCATGCCTTAACTACATGTTTGTCTTTTACTGTAACTACAAAGGTATCCACACTGAAAACTGAATGACCAGAGCCTACAGAAGGAAGACCTGGTCTATAGAGCGGTGTATTTGGTGCCATTTCATCTGGATGTGGAAACCAGTCTGCGTTGACCACATCCAAAGTTCTCAAATGTGTTCTGATTATAATGATGCCAGAAAATAATTTTTGGTTCAGCTTCTTCTGCTGAAAAGACGGACAAACTTTTAGCACTTGGTATTTAGAGGTTCAACTTCTTGTGGTTGACTTAGTTTCTGCTGTAGTTTGATAGGTGATCGTAGTAACATTAAGTAGTGGATTAAAACTATTTTATAAATATTAAACTGGAATAAAATAATGAAAATGCTCTAGCAGTCACCACTTTCCCAGGTGAAAGTATTTTTGGTAATTTCACATAAAGGGTCTTGTATATTTTATGTATTTATGTACTGTTAGAATTAAATATTGACATTGCATATCCTTGTATGGTTTTTAGTTTACATACATGTCTAACTGTAATGATTAAATCAAATGTACCTAATACATTTGATTTAATCATTACAGTTACGGCAATTAAATAAGTTGTTTAATTCTCCTTAGCAATTTGTGATCATAAGTTATGATTTTACAATAGCCCTGCACAGATTAAACAGCACCTAGTGCAAAACGTTTATATTTATGTGTATTAAAGCCAAAATAGAAAGACACTTTTAATCAATTACAAATTCTATGAAATTTCCAAAGTCTTCTTGTATGGCTACAATGCTGGACGTTCCTATTATAGTTACTTCAGAAAAACAACAAATGTAGCTTTAGAAGGACCTTTATTTCACATTGAAATGGGCATCAACTTAAAAATACATACACCAAACACTTAAGATTCTTAAAAATGTATGAATTAAATAATGTAGTTCACCTTTTACAAGTGTAAATTCCACACATAAAACACTGCTGTGGGTTAAGGTAAAGGCAAACTTAACTGTCACAAGACATGTCTGCATAATAAAGAGGTTGTTGAATCTCTAGTGTCACACTGTTAATTACAGTAGAAATGGTTGACATTACAAATCACAATATAAAAATACAGCTTAACATATAAAGCTTATAGCACTTGTGCTATCATGCCTGGATACTGCAGGTGGAGGTGCTGCAGGTTCTCGTTAATTCCTGTGAGGTTACCGCCCTTGACATCTCTCAGGTCTCAGTGAATAAGGAGGACGTCCGGGACAGCTCTTCCTTGTAGGGACTGGTAAAAGAAAGGGACCGCAGAGAAAAAGGATAAATGAACAGCACTCTTAATTACACACTATTTGAAAATGCATTATTACCTTGGCTTAGTTGTACAAAAGTCTGGTAAAAGCTTAATGTTGTACAATATATAGCAAAAGAAAATGAACTATTACTATTGCTTACTTCTGGGGCATTCGGGGGGTGAACATGCCATCGTGGCTCTCAGCACTCTTATTTCTGAAAGAATCATCAATTTCCATTTGAGCCCCTCATAGTTAAATATCTATGCACACTAGCATGTAACTGTACTTGATTAATTATCCAGGAGAATACAATACACATGAATCAACAGTCCATTGTTCTTTAGTGTAACTGTAAGTTAAATGAGCTTATTTCTGCTAACATTAGGTCTTAACAGCATGTCAAGGTTAAATGCCCCAACTATAGACTGAAAGGGGAAACAGTAGCACATTATCGGATCATTATGGTTATTACAGTTAGCCAAACGTTATAAGAAACTTGGTTATACATGTGCTAATAGCGTTACATAATGATAAGCATTGACAATCGCCGTTTTGCATTTCGCTGACGAGAAGTAAACTTCGATTTGCAGAAAATTAACGTTAGCATGTTTAACCTAGCTTATAGCTAGCTAAGTGGCAAGCTAACGTTACAGACAATTTACATGGTAACTTCAGACACATTTACTTTGCAATGTGACTCTTATATGTTATATAACCATAGACTATATGGGACAAAGATATAGTTAAAACCTAGCATTAGTGAAGCTAAATCTTACCTTGAATTATTCAGCAGCAGTTGCATCCACATTGGCAGTGAAAGTGGTAGCTAACGTAACGGTAGAGCAGCGGTGCTAGCTCTCAGCTAACGTCAGTCAGATCCCGCCCATAGACTGTATGTCCCGCCCACCGGTCTGTGGCTCCTCTCTCACTCCGCCCTCTCCTCTAAAATCGTCACATCCGCAACCACGATGGCTGCGCCCATAAACGCAAACTCGACGACTCATTTCTGATCTCCACAAACCAATGGGTGACGTCACACATGCTCTGTCCATTAATATTAACGGTCTATGTCTGTATCACACAGGAGGACACAACAGCTGATCCACTTTGGGGCTGAAAACGAGCAGAAGTTTCCTAATTCATGTGTTCATGTTGTACCCATTCATTATTGCATTTGTACTGTATTATTGTAATCATTTGTAATTAATTCCTGTTCATGCACTTGTATATTGTTGTTGGTTTTGATATGGGACACTAATGAAATGTGAGGCCAAAAGGCATCAGACTGGTCTGGAATATCAGAACAGCTGTAGTTAATTTGTTTGTTTGTGGTCTTGTGTGTATTTTTTTAGTTTTACACATGAGTGCCTTTTTATGTGTCTGACATGTTAGGTATGGTTCTAATAGTTGATAATGGTTCTGTAACATAATCTTATGTAATGTTTTTGCCTCTTATGTTTAATTTATTGGCAATAAAGACAGATCTTTGTTAACAAAATGTTTTTCTGAACATCAATGACATTCAAAACTGTGATAACTACAACAGATATACAACACACCATGTATACAGGGTGTATATGTATGTATACATGATACATGTGTATGCACATGTATTGCATGTTGGAAGTTTGTGATTAATACTGTATGGTGGTGTAACCAAGTGGTGTCCCATTTCATAGGGGTATGTTTTCACCCCTAGCACCCTTGGTTTCAAGGGCCTAGGGGTAAGGGGTAGGGGTAAGATAGAGAAATGGGATTCAGCCTAAGATACTAGGGGGTTGGAGGGAGAAGGTTACTTCCTCTTGTGAAGAAAAAGGCTTCTTTCTATTTCTATGTTAAATGACAGACTTGACGTGATCAACAACTTTTAAAAGATTGGGTTTGTGTTAAGTAGTGGAATGCTATCAGTATCGGATCAATCTGGCTGCAGAATACAGGCCTACATAAAACAGAAATACATTGTGTACAGAACATTGTTTTTAAGTTTTTAAAATTGTAAAAATAAAACTAGAACTGCACGCAGTTACAACGGGGTCCAAGCCTCCCCGCGCCAGTCGACCCCGGCGACCCGGGGAGCGCACGAAAGAGGAACCCAAAGCGAAAGCGGGGGGGCAAACGTCGGGAAACATCGAGAGGCGCACGTAACGGTACGGATTAATAGCGCAATGACCCAGAAAAACTGTGGTCTCCTAGGCTGGATGTAAAACCTGGATAAAATGGCTCAAAATTGTCTACGTTGATTATAGCGCCCCCCAATGGCCTATCTTTACCAAATTTGGTACAGAGCTTCCGGGCGGCATGCCAAACAATCCTTACAAGTTTGGTGTTGATAGCATTTATTGTGGCAGAGATATTGCAATTGCAAATTTCCCATTTAAATGCATTGAGTGTTTTGAAAACCAATAAACATTGATTATAGCGCTTCCTAATGTACAATCTTTACCATATTTGGATCAGAGCACCAAGAGTGGGCCTAGATGGCACCCATCAAATTTTGTAAAAATTGGATGAGCGGTTCATGAGATATAAACTTGTTGTATTTGTAGCGCCCCCTAGTGGCCAATGTTCGTGAAATTTGTTTTAGAGCCTCAAAGGGTCATACCAATGAATATTCTAAAGTTTGGCTTTGATAGCATTTATCTTGGCCGAGTTATGCCAAAGTCGGTGTTTTCATAGTTAGCTACACAAACTTGTTTGTGCGTAATGTGCGCAATTTTTATTCTATAAAAAATCTTTATGTAACTTTGTGTCAGGTTGGACTGGAGATGCTACGTGCCAAGTTTCATGCCGATCCATTGCACGGTCTAGGAGGAGTTCGAAAAAGTTGGTTTTTGATAAATCGCGATTTTTCACGCATAAAAGTATAGGCGGAAATGGGCGTGGCCTATATCACAAGATTCAGTAGGATCCAGGGAACGCGTGGATATAAGTTTTTTAAAATTCCGATGTACGGTTTGGGAGTTATAGGGCCAAACACGTTTTTTCTGCTATAGTGGCTTTGACTGCATTTATTTTGGCTGAGATATGGCAAAGTCCGTTCATGAGAAATACACTTTTTTGTATTTGTAGCGCCCCATAGTGGCCAATGTTCGTGGAATTTGTTTTAGAGCCTCAGAGTGTCATATAAAGGAATAATCTAAAGTTTGGCTTTGACTGCATTTATTTTGGCCGAGATATGGCAAAGTACGTTCATGAGAAATACACTTTTTTGTAATTGTAGCGCCCCCTAGTGGCCAATCTTTGTGAAATTTGTTTCAGAGCCTCAGATGGTCATAGCAAGTAATATTCTAAAGTTTGGCTTTGATAGCATTTATCTTGGTTGAGATATGCCAAAGTCGGTGTTTTCGTAGTTAGCTACACAAATTTGTTTGCGCGTAATACGCGCATTTTTAATTCTATAAAAAATCTTTATGTAACTTTGTGTCAGGTTGGTCTGGAGATGCTACATGCCAAGTTTTGTGCCGATCCATTGCACGGTCTAGGAGGAGTTCGAAAAAGTTGGTTTTCGATAAATCGCGATTTTTCACGCATAAAAGTCTAGGCGGAAATGGGCGTGGCCTACATCTCGAGATTCTGTAGGATCCAGGGAACGCGTGGATATAAGGTTTTTAAATATCCGATGTACGGTTTGGGAGTTATAGGCCCAAACGCGGTTTTTTCTGCTATAGCGCCACCTAGTGGTGGATGTGGGTACATTTTTTTGTCTGAGGTCTTTGCGGAGTTTTGGACCAGTCCTGAAAATGGCGCGTCGCCACCATGTACGGTTTAGGCTGCAGTATGGGTTTTATGTGGAGAAGAATAATGGAAAAAAATAATCTCTAGGAAAACAATAGGGTTCCACAGCCCTGCTGTGTGAACCGCGTTATACGCGGTACACGCAGCCTCGGGCTTGGACCCCTAATAATAATAATAATCACTAGGAAAACAATAGGGTTCCACAGCCCTGCTGTGTGAACCGCGTTACACGCAGTACACGCAGCTTCGGGCTTGGACCCCTAATAATGGAAAATGGAGGAAAATCCCTAGGAAAACAATAGGGTTCCACAGCCCTGCTGTGTGAACCGCGTTACACGCGGTACACGCAGCTTCGGGCTTGGACCCCTAATAATGGAAAATCTCTAGGAAAACAATAGGGTTCCACAGCCCTGCTGTGTGAACCGCGTTACACGCGGTACACGCAGCTTCGGGCTTGGACCCCTAACAAGTTTCAGCTGCTACAAGGAGTATTTTGGCTCTGTCAAACTCCGCCTGTTTCTTTTTAATTTGGCCCACGGTCCTACATCTGAGGGCTTGGCATACATTTTTTTGGCATTAGTAATGCCCACACTGTGCCGGACAAAAATATTTCCTCATTTCCACCCCTCAAACAAGAATTACAAAGTGACATTGAGTAAAAGTCCTGGCATAAAGCCACACCACATTTAAAGTCGATTGTGTGAAGTAAAGGGAATCTGCCATATAACGTGCATGCACACCATTTTATAAATCCAAATATTTTTGTGCGTGCATGCTCACATCCAATGTTTTGTCTGTACGCCACTTCGGACGCAATATTGCCACACAGTTTTATAAATGAGTCCCCAGGTCCAGCTCGCAGTCTATGCTCCAGTTCATCCCAAAGGTGTTGGATGGGGTTAAGGTCAGGGCTCTGTGCCAAAATGGGAAAATAAATTATTTATGGACTTGGTATTATGCCTGTGAAAAAAGATATTTTGCAAGTTGGCAACACACTATTGTCTTAAACATACTTTCATGCTGGAGCATAAGCTTTCCTTTACCTGGAAGAAAGGCACCTTACCCAAACCAGAAAAAAACAGACCCAAAAGGACTTGTCTGGAAGATTAGGTCCACATACTTTTGGCCATATAGTGTTCAAAATAACCTTGTGGTATGTCTAAGCTGGATTTGTTCACATTATACAGGCCAAATCTTTTCATTATCTTATAGTTAACCACTGAATGTCAAACAAATACTTCACACAGCCCCATCACATTTTCCAAGTTTAATAGTTAAAGAATGAAAAAACACAAATGTTTTTGTCTTCACATATTTGGCACAAAATCCCCCACAATCCCCTCTAATAAGCAAAGTCACAGAGGCACTTTCATGATAAGCAGGCCGCCTGTGAAGACACTGAGAAATCTGGAGATCAGACACATCCATACAAAAACAGAACTTCACCAACCATTCAGCCTCCCAGAAACCGCAATGAAAGCTAGAAAAAACAGTCAACCAGAAGTGTGCATCTCTCAAGTGTCTTGAGTGCAGGGGGGCCGGTCCAGAGGTTAATCTGAGCTAAAACAGTATTGACTTTCCTTCTGTGGGACTCAATGGACAGTCCAGAATCATGTTTTAATGTTTTCTTTTATTTAGACAAACCCAAATAAAAGGCACATAAAACATTGCACATAATTATTCTCAATGGACATACATTTAAAAAAATGTAGGAATGTTTTACCTTTCTGCTAATCAGAAAGCCTTTGTATATACAAAATTACCATGTTAATGTTCTAATACAAAAAGATTTATAAAAGGTTATTTTTTTTCTTGCATGTGTCTGTCATAACTAACGTGTCCACTGAACTAAATTATTTTGTACAAAGATATACATTCATTTGCCTTCACATCTGCCAAATTCATCACAAACTTCACAATCTTCCAAATCATTATTTGGCCAAATATTTTTCACATTAGTTTGGAGTCTAATTAAAAAAATAAACCACATGGTTAAATGTCACTGATATATTTACATGACCTTGACCCAATTAAAGATCTCAATTCATGTTTCAATGTTGTTCTTGAAGTAGAATAACTTCACAATCATTAGGTTCAAAAAATAAAAAAGCTTTTTACAGCATATTTTGGTTGCCAGACCTGTGGGGCCCTTGGCCGTCTGAACTGATGAAGGCTTCCCTCACAAAACCATTCCATCACACAGCACACCTAGAAGAGGAAGCATTAACATGTAGAAAATTCTTGCAAAGTATTTCAGGCACACTTGTTCATGGCCAATGGAGAGGGACAAATGACACTACACACTTCCTTTCATCCTAATTTTTTTAGTGTTTTGTTTTCATAAAAAAATCACTAGCCTTCTAATAATAGTTGTTGAACTCAAACCTACACTGGACAAGCTCATTCACCCACATGCAACACTGAAAAAAATCAAATCAAATAGATTTAAAATGAATTAAATTCATGATGCCATTCCACACTAGAGCATTTCCTTTGATGGACAGGGTTTGCATGCGTACAATGAAATTCAGGGGCCCCTAAGTACCACTTTTCTGTAGTGTACACATCCTAGATTGCTGCAAGTGTTTCAGAGTTCCTGCACTGAAAAAGGCCTGCAACTACAAACAGGCTTCTACAAACTAATTCTCTCATGTTAAAGACAAACTCCACCAGGGAACTGTAGAACATTATGTAAGCCTGCCTGTTGAGGACAAGATCACTTGACATGTTCACTCTTTTTTCAGTCACTGTCCATGAGCTTGGTCATAACAAGCCCACGTCTTGAAACTATTTAGGTGGAATTCTGGACCTAGGCCTATGGCCTTTCAGATCAGGAAGAAACACTGTCTTTAGACATGGTTGATGAGATGCAACAACCTTCAACCTTTGTTAGAAGCAAACTGAAAATATTGCACTGAGCAATCTAAAATACAGATGCTTGTTCAGCTGTCACACATGTAGTGTATATATAGTGACAGACCTTCAGCATTTCAATGGTAAAACTGACCGTTTAAATGAAGGTAGGTGGTCCTTTCTACTGATACTGCATTCAAGATCATCTCAAACTGCTTAACATAATCAACTTAACGAGAAAGTAATTGAGCAATGGTCAAAGTATCTGGTCCTATCTGGTTTAGGCCTGAAAGGAAGACTATCATCTGTTACAATGTTATGGTCTGTTCTGGCATTTAGGTGTCCATCGTCATTTATGTCAGCTGAAAATGAACGCACAGGTACAATGAATCAATGTATTTATTTGTGCCACAACCCTATAAGACTATTGTGGGATACAACTAGTACACCTGATTTGAGCAAGATATCCTTTGTGATCACAGCCTCAATTTTTCAGTAAAGATGAACTGCCAGGAAGAAAGAAACAACTAAAAACACTGAGCTATGCAAGTGAGATCTACAGCGAAAATTCAGCTTAAAAAGGATAAAGCCGGAGTTCTGTCTCTTTATAATAATTGATAATTTTCATGAAAAAAAATCACAACTAACAGTGAGTTATCATGTTAGGTTTGATCTGTGTAGCTACAGACTGATATTGCTAACCATATTTGCTAAAAACGAATAAAATACAAATAAGAACCGTAGTGCTGCACTGCTGACATACTCATTCAATGAGAATAACATGGTGTTTATACTCAAATAATCCTGTGGCTTCACTTTGTCTCAGAGTAGCACCATGTGGGACAGATGACATACACCGGCGGATTGACAATCTGAGGGGAATAATGGTTTGTGTCAATGAAGCATGGTAACCCATTCAACGGGATGGCCTTAATGGACCTTAATGTGTTTGCAAGACTATTTGAGTTTTATTGTATTGGAGGCATAAGTTGTGATGTCAAGTTGTAGCTACACAGATGATACTTGTTGGTAGAATAAAATGGTGTTTTTTGGCATTTTATTAGGATTTGTCCTGTTTATGCAAAAAAATGACACCAGCCTTATCCTTTAATTAGTCTCTGCTCATTTTCTCTCTTCTGCGGAATGGACGGCCACATCAGCGATAATATAGATCTTGCATTGCTGGCCTATGGTAAGAAGAGAGATGCTCCCTCTCCCACAGGTAAAGGCAATATATATAGTGTTTCATATTTACAAATAAATGGTCAGTGTGTAAATTGTTGAACATGGTAAAAGACTATTCTCAGTAACCTTCCTGAGTTTGACTGACAGTGATGGGATTCTATACCTGCTAAAGTAAACAATCTAACCAACTGAATATACCATAAGTTAAAGGCTCTGAACACCTACACAGGTGTTTATAGTTAATGTAGCTGATTGGACCTTTTCCAGGACTGTGTGGGTGTGGATAGACTGAGTGATTGACATCTTCCTGAGTCCACTGTTAGTGTTGTTGCACCTGTTAGGGCAGGCCAAATGACCCCTTTGTCATCCTTATAAGTAGAAAGAATTTGTGTCCCAATAAGTTCCCATCAAGCGTCAGTCCACTGTAAACCTGAAGAGTCTAATCAGCCAGAATAACTGAAAACACCTGCATGGGTGTTCAGAGGCTTTAAATTTTGTACTTTTTTTGTAGTAGTCTCACGAGCCACTGGGTAGCTCTCTTGACCTCTATAGTTAAATCCTCAGTAATCAAAATTTAAAATTATTTGACCTTCAATAATACTGCCATTTTAGGGCAAATTGTAAGTGACATGCTTTCAGTACAAATCATTGTCTGTTTGCGGTAATGTCCCGATATAAATACATACAAAATTCCCCGAAACAGATGTCACAGATAAACTTCTGAAGGGAGGGGGGGGTGATGGATCTAAACAGCATCTCTGCACCATTGGTGAAATCCACAATCTCACTCACCCCGAAATGGAAGCTTTGTTTTTTATGTATCTGAACTTTTAACTACATAAACTATCAAATACTGATAATTCCACTAAAATAATAGAAAAAAAACATGAAACAAAATTTGCCTTAAGAGGAAGCATTTAAGAACAACTCCAGCACTTTAATTTAAGGAGCTGATAAACAAAGCCTAAGGTATAGCAAGGTATCACGCATCTCCCATTTTAAAGCCAGATGCCTACTTAAAGATATCCTCTAAGTGGTCACCTTGAAAGAATCCTGGAAAAAGGTTTGCCTCTCTACAGCATATAAGTTTAATGCCAACACTGCTGCAATGACCTGGCTCAACCTCAACTATTTGTCATTGTAAAAAAAACTACACAAGTTTAAAAAAGCCGTAGACAAGGGATAAATAAAAGGGAGACAATGTAGCAGCTGATATTGTAATAACTGCCCAATAATTTTAAACCAAAGTAAAATAAAATACTCATTTGGTTTTGAAAGTGTAATGAAACCTGTGTGATGAACTGCCAGTAATGCAAATAATTCTATACACATTATCACATATTTAAATAATGCAAAATGAAACATTGCAATAGTGTAATGGGTATTGTTGGCTTCTAATGAAAGATCAGTCAGACAGGGGTCAGACAGCCCCACCTGAGGCGCCAGTTTTATAACTTTGTTTTTTTTTTTTTTTAAAAGGAGAATTAAGTGTTCTATGATGTTTTAAATGCTGTTTTAAGGTTTTCCCTTATCTTTTAAAATATAGCATTTGGGAGAAAACACTAAAAAAATCTTTGGCATAAAATGGTAATTATTTACAGAGAATATTATCTATCTGCACAAAACATCACCATTCAAACATCTACCTCCAACCGCATCATCAAAAAATTATCTGAAGTGTTCCGTAGCCTGTGACGACATTCAGGTAAATCGGGCCGTGGAGGTAACAAATATATATTTTCAAGCGTGAAAGTTCATTCTTCACCTTAGAGATAGCCTGGTAAATGATCTGAACTTCAGGACCATCTGCTAGCTTTTTCAGAGCTTTCAACTATATATCATGGTCTTGATCAGTAGATGGAGAATGGAGGCTAATCACATCCGGCACTAAAGACCACCTTTGAACAGACAGTGGTTATATTCCCCCACCCCCCATAAAAAAGTCCCATACTTTGAGCACACAATGACAGCTGTAGAACTGATGAAGACTATGACATGTGGTTGATAACTATGAGAAAAATTTGTAAGTTAAATTAAGTTATGTTTTTTTTTTTGCCAGACCACTTTACCTGTTAATATTTGAGACTGACATGGCCCTCAGAAACCCAACTAGTAGAAATGAAAATTATTTATCAAAAGCTGTGACCAACGTATTAAGTTTGATCAATATGATGATATATAGTTCAAGATGGTAACAAGTTAATGTGCGTGGAAATCTTGCCTTATTGTTTACACTGATCTCTCCATTTTGGTGTGGGTAATGTTGCAAATCCATGTTGGTTATGGTAATATTTGATTTACAAGATTATTTGCATCAATGTGATGAAGTACTTTAATTTGTCAGACAATGAATTCACTGGGTTTTCCAAAACAGATTCTCCCATATAGTATCAATAAAAAATGTCTAATATATTTCTAGTAATGTCCTATATTACAACATCTAAAATAACAATAAAAAACATGCTATGATAGACGAGTGTATCCATGTTGCCCATCCCTAAAATAAACAATTCATCTGACAGATTCTGCTGTGTAGGACAGCAAACTTTATCTCACATGCTATTTAGTCTAATACTCTGTAACTGGTGACTTTAAGCAAAGAATTGTTTTCATTATGACTAATGGTATTTGAAATATTTTTGTTCTATGAATACAAATAAACTTCAAAATTAACAAATGATGTGGTAAATCACTCATGCAAGTAGCATTTATTGGTCACTACCTTTGTGGTTGAATAAGTTATCACCTTTTCAGGTATAATACACTATCAACCCATCAAAAGGCCATTTTACTAAGATATGACAGACTCATCCATTATTAGGCAGTTAAAACATTATCGGCTCTTAAATAGGCTAAAAAAAAAGTTCTACCATGGAGGGGAGGAAGGCAAAACTTGGGATAGAAAAGGCATGCTCTCCATGGACCTCATGGCAATATTGAGTGGCCCGGTGATATTCATGGGCATGGGAGTGGTGATAGCCACTGGGTGGGCGATATTCATGTGTGCCGTTGTAGGGATGTTGACGGAGGCCAGGTTCACAGGGCCAGTGATGGTGACAGGGTGCTGCAGGTTGATCGGTGACGTTATATTGACCGTGCTGGTGGCGATGTTCATCTGAGCAGCAATAGTGACAGGATTGCTGGCAATGCCACCGCGGTTCACAGCCGAGGTGATGGCTGCAGAGTTTGTAACAGACGTTGTAGTGGCTGAGTTGTTGTGCACATTGTTGGCATCTGTGTTAAAAAAGACAAGAGTAAATTTAGAGCCAGTCAAGTATAAATATACTACCACTCCAAAACAGGGAAAGTCAACAGCCCTCTCAGCTCCTTGGCTGTTAAGCTGGGTCACTGAAAATGTCAATACATCATTAATACATTATTTTAACTGTGGTAGTATTGTTGAAGAAACCTACCTTTGTGAGAGTTGTCAATTAGGACTTGGAAGGAGTTATTTAAAATCTCTCCTACAGTCAACTCACCTGAGGGGTAAATTCAAAAAGCAGGATCAATAGACTAACCAGCTAACTGGCCATTTGTTTTAACTCAAAACTTTCATTTTAAACAGTAACACGTTATGAAAGACATCTTGAGCTCTGTGTATGTTTAAGGCTGGACGCACATTACACTCCAGGACTCCCAGGGTCATTATCAACTTGTCTCACCCATGCTGTAAGCTCACTGCTGGGTAACTTTGACCCAATCTCAACTGGGATATTCTAATTTTTTGTCAATTATGTTTATTGTTATAGTTGGTAAATTTGAAGAGTGAGTGGATGAACAAGCCAATTTATAAATCTGTAATGTAGGGCTGGGTAATATATCGATATTATATCAATATATGTGGCTAGGCATCGTCTTAAATTTTGGATATTGTAATATCCTGATATGACACTTGTCATACTCCTGCTTTTAAAAGGCTGCATTACAGTAGAGTGATGTAATTTTCTGAACACAGCAGACTGTTCTAGCTGTTCTATTATTTGCATTTACCCACATAGTTATTATATCAACATAACTGATATTTATCAAAAATCTTATTGGGTACATATTCTGTGAAAGCACCAATTTTCCACCCTACAATATTGCCACAATATCGGGATATTTAATTTTCTCCATATCGCCCAGCTCTACTGTAATGTGTTACAAAGTCAGGACAGAAATTACAGTTGGTAATGCAAGGTGACCTATGACAGGTCAGATAGTGTGCATCCAGCTTTAGTGTTATGGTCCAGTTTGTGGATAATTTAAATGTTCTACTGATCCTGCTTCATGAAATTTAACCTTATATTAGCAAAGTTCTATGTCTTTGTAAAAGAAGAACCTTAATTATACCAGTCCTTACATAATACCAGAAAATAAATAATTCTGTACTCAAGTGTGTAGAAAAACTGGCCACGTATGTTTGCAGGTTTAATTCGGTGTTTATGGGTTTCTGCTACAAGCTACTGGATTACCTTTTCGTGGCCCTGAGTGGTTCCACTGCCAGTCACTTATGCCTATTTAGAAATACAGACACATATGGGGTTACAATAGCACAGGGCAGCAGTGCCATTACCTAGGAGTCAGCTTCAACAGTTGGCATGATTGTGTGTATGTGCAACGATAATGGGGGGTTAAATGCAGTGTTTCCTCTATGTTGATGGCGGCCCGCCACTGTAAAATTTCTGCCGCCATGGTATAGGGCACACGCACAACAGGGTTTCCGCAACGCCACTCCTGAAGCTGTTTATGAAAAGATTAAAAGCATGTTTAAAGGTGCCCTGCCACACGTATTTTATTACTTTGTGGTGATGTCTGAGGTTCTACCGTGGACGTAACTTTTTTTTTTGTGGAAAAAATGTCTTGGTTATCTTGTTTTAACCATTCTAGTGTGGTACAAAAAGCCTGCAAGAAGACTCAGCTTGATTTGTGCCAGTTCTCATTAATATTCATCAAGCTAAGCTGCTTTACTGTAATTGGCTAAGAGCTAGCAAATGACAGACTATCAGTATCCTTTACCCAGCTTAACTGGGCACGCTCACAAATAGAAATGAGCTCAGGCAACATAACATCAGGCCTGATTTCTCTGCTTACAGTTGGGCTCGAAAGTTTGGGCACCCCAGGTAAAAATGTATATAAATGTGCATAAAGAAGCCAAGAAAAAATGGAAAAATCTCCAAAAGACATCAAATGACAGGTTAGACATTTGTATATGTCGCAAAAATATTTTATTTCCATCATTTACACTTTCAAAATAACAAAAAAAAAAAAAAATGGCGTCTGCAATAGTTTGGGCACCCTGCAGAGTTTATAGCATGCACCGCCCCCTTTGGAAAGCTGAGACCTGACAGTGTCATGGATTGTTCTCAATCATCGTCTGGAAAGACCAGGTGATGCCAATCTTAAGGTTTTAAATGCCCAGACTCATCTGACCTTGCCCCAACAATCAGCACCATGGCTTCTCCTAAGCAGTTGTCTAGAAAACTGATACTGAAAATAGTTGACGCTCACAAAGAAGGAGAAGGCTATAAGAAGATAGCAAAGCGTTTTCAGATGCCAATATCCTCTGTTTGGAATGTAATTAAGAAATGGTGGTCATCAGGAACAATGGAAGTTAAAGCAAGATCTGGAAGACCGACAGAACAGCTCGCAGGAGTGTGAGAAAAAACTCAATGGATCATGCAGTCAAAACTCATGTTTGACTGCATGATCCATCCAGAAAGTCCTGGCAGACACTGGAGTTGTGCTACACCATTCCACTATAAAGAGATACTTGTACAAATATATTCTTCATGGAAGAGTCATCATAAGGAAACCTCTTCTACGTCCTCACCACAAAATCAGCGTTTAAAGTTTGCAAATGAACATATAGACAAGCCTGATAAATTGTGGAAACAAGTTTTGTGGATCAATGAAGTAGAACTTTTTGGCCGCAATGAGCAAAGGTACGTTTGGAGAAGAAAGGGCCCAGAATTTAATGAAAAGAACCTCAGCCCAACTGTTAAGCACGGGGGGCCGATCAATCATGCTTTGGGGTTGTATTGCTGCCAGTGGCACAGGGAACATTTCACGAGTAGAAGGAAAAATGGATTCAATAAAATTTCAGCAAATATCGGATGCTAACTTGTTGCCATCTGTGAAAAAGCTGAAGTTAAAGAGGGGATGGCTTCTACAAATGGATAATGATCCTAAACACACCTCAAAATCCACGGTGGATTACATCAAGAGGCGTAAACTGAAGGTTTTGCCATGGCCTTCACAATCTCCTGACCTCAACATAATTGAAAATCTATGGATAGTCCTTAAAAGAGCAGTGCGTGACAGACAGACCAGAAATCTCAAAGAACTGGGAGACTTTTGTAAGGACGAATGGGCGCAGATACTTTAAAGAATTGAAAGACTCTTGGCTGGCTACAAGAAGTGTTTCCAAGCTGTGATACTTGCCAAAGGGGGCAGTACAAGGTATTAACTCTGCAGGTGCCCAAACTTTTGCGGACGCCATTTTTTGGTTTTCTGTTATTTTGAAAGTGTAAAAGATGGAAATAAAATCTAACTTTTTTGTGACATATTATAACTCAAATCTTTCTGTGTTTCTTTACTTCATAACATGATTATAACCGCTGTGAGTCACCTTATGTATTGTGTGTGCACTCAATGGAATCATGAGACTTTAATTTTTCAAATGATGTGCTGCATGAGCGTGTTTATGAAGATTTAAGGCTTGCAATTTAGGACTGAAGAAAATATTTTCTCAAACGTTCCGTTGCCGGGACCGAATGTCTTAACAGGCTAAACTGTGCAAGTTACCCAAGTTAAATTTTCAGGGATGGTTTGGTAACAATTTGGTAACATCTTTATAAGAATGGGTGTTTATGGAAATACTAACGTCAGTATGTCACAGGCAAAGGAGTCAGAAAGAACTGAGGAACAGGGAGACAAGGGACAGTCAGATGTAGCATCTCAGGTAAGTGTGTTGAGCTTAGTTCATATTTTTGGAGGTGTGTGGATGTTAGCAGATGAGCTTTACCAGTGGCTAACTAATTTACATCATGATCAGCTAATTTAACAAGTGTACAAAAGCATTGTATTTCTTTTATATGGGGATACTTTTTCAAAACAAGTAATATGTATTTTTATGACTTGATTATAAATTAAAAATAAATACATTCAAAAAAATAGTATTTTGGTCAATTTAGTCAACTTTTTGATTGAATTAAGAGAAACACTGAAAAGGATAACAGTACCGTCTCCTTGCTACACTGATTGATAGTATTAAGGCTTTACTCTGTGTACACATGTCCTCTACAAGTATAATTGTGGCTGTATTATTTGTGACCCCTTCAAATAACATAAAATTCTGAAAGTTTAGGTTTATTCGATCCGATTTACGCCCATACGCTATAGCAGAAAAAAACATGTTTGACCCTATAACTCTCAAACTGTGCATCACACATTGAAATACCTTAACCTAAATGTTGACCTAAATGACTAATGATGATAAATAGAATCCACCTGTGTGTAATCAAGTCTCCGTATAAATGCACCTGCTCTGTGATAGTCTCAGAGGTCCGTTTAAAGTGCAGAGACCATCATGAAGAACAAGGAACACACCAGGCAGGTCCGAGATATTGTTGTGGAAAAGTTGAAAACTGGATTTGGATACAAAAAGATTTCCCAAGCTTTAAACATCCCAAGGAGAACTGTGCTAGCGATAATACTAAAATGGAAGGAGTATCAGACCACTGCAAATCTACCAAGACCCGGCCGTTCCTCTAAACGTTCAGCTCATACAAGGAGAAGACTCATCAGAGATACAGCCAAGAGGCCCATGATCACTCTGGATAAACTGCAGAGATCTACAGTTGAGGTGGGAGACTCTGTCCATAGGACAACAATCGGTTGTATACAGCACAAATCTGGCCTTTATGGAAGAGTGGCAAGAAGAAAGCCATTTCTTAAAGATATCCCTAAAAGTCTAATTTAAAGTTTGCCACAAGCCACTTGGGAGACACACCAAACATGTGGAAGAAGGTGCTCTGGTCAGATGAAACCAAAATCAAACTTTTTGGCAACAATGCAAAACATTATGTTTGGCGTAAAAGCAACACAGCTCATCACCCTGAACACACCACTGTCAAACATGGTGGTGGCAGCATCAGGGTTTGGGCCTGCTTTTCTTCAGCAGGGACATGGCAGATGGTTAAAATTGATGGGAAGATGGATGGAGCCAAATACAGGACCATTCTGGAAGAAAACCTGATGGAGTCAGCAAAAGACCTGAGACTAGGCCGGAGATTTTTCTTCCAACAAGACAATGATCCAAAACATAAAGCAAAATCTACAATGGAATGGTTCACAAATAAACATATCCAGGTGTTAGAATGGCCAAGTCAAAGTCAAGACCTGAATCCAATCGAATCTGTGGAAAGAACTGAAAACTGCTGTTCACAAACGCTCTCCATCCAACCTCACTGAGCTTGAGCTGTTTTGCAAGGAGGAATGGGGGAAAATGTCAGTCTCTCGATGTGCAAAACTGATGGAGACATACCTCAAGCAACCTACAGCTGTAATCGCAGCAAAAGGTGGCGCTACAAAGGGGGCTGAATAATTTTGCACGCCCAATTTTTCAGTTTATTTGTTAAAAAAGTTTGAAATATCCAATGCATTTCGTTCCACTTCATGATTGTTTCCCACTTGTTGTTGATTCTTCACAAAAAAATTACAATTTTATATCTTTATGTTTGAAGCCTGAAATGTGGCAAAAGGTCGAAAAGTTTAAGGGGCCCGAATACTTTCGCAAGGCACTGTACGTAGCATCTCCAGACCTGCTTTGCCATAACTAAATGCTTACAACGCAAAACTTTAGTTCTTGTTTGTCAGGACCCTCCAAGTCTCGGTAACAAATTTTAGGAAAATTGGCCACTAGGGGACACTACAAGTATGAAAAGTTTGTCTCATTAACGGCTTATCCAATTTTTACAAAATTTGGAGGGTACCATTTAGGGTGAGGCCATGCCTACAGTGTTGTACTGATTTGTCAAAGTGGGCCTGGCCTACGGGAACCACATTTTGATTCACCACTTACACTAATATGAGCAACTTCACATTTACAGGGTAGATGTACAATGGGTCATGGCCCTTACATACCAGCTATTACATAAGTGGACCACTAGGTGGCGCTATAATACCTTTAAAGGTCTTTTTGCCTGTAACTCCCACATCTGCGTTTCCTGCAGCACTTTACAGTTAAGGCAGCCACCTAAGCAAGACACGACTGTACGCCAAACCACACAGTTGACAACCTGCAGGTGGAGGTGGTGGTATGAGGCTTGGATGTACACACCGCTGTGGACTTGTAAGTCTTGCAAGCAGTTTCAGGAAAGTGGCTCCATGTGTCCGACAATGCACAAAACATTAACCGGTACAAGCCTACAGCTATCAGAGGAAATGTAATGCGGAAAGTGTGTCAGAACCTCCCGGACTGTGAACTACTGTGTTCTACGGATCAAATAGTCAGATGCTGTTTCTCAGATCTGCATTGACTTTAATGAAGCCAGCTGACGGTTAAAAAAACAAACAAAAAAAAAAAAAACAATTCTCCGACGGCAGAGACTCAACGGGAGTCGCATTTAAACCAAACAGCATGTCTGAAACCCCGCGTTTACCAGAAATCTACTGGTTACTATATAAGTACTACAAACCAAAGTTAAAAACAAACCTGAAGAAACCCTAAACGTTAACGGAACAGAGAGAGAGAGAGAGAGAGAGAGAGAGAGAGAGAGAGAGAGATGTCTGCAGTGATCTGAGAGTGAGCAGAGCACGTGTGTGTAGGGGGGGCACTGTGACTATCACAGAACGCAGAGACGATCAGCTGATGAGTTTTAATCAATCCGAGTACAGATATTGACTCGTATTACTCGTATAATACTTGTACTTGGCAAAAGTGCTTTATCCGTACCGGATACTCGTTTCAGCTGAGGATCCAGCTCATCCCTATGAAAAACAGAACTATTTTGGTTTACTTACACTCACCGGCCACTTTATTAGGTACACCTGTCCAACTGCTCGTTAACACTTAATTTCTAAGCAGCCAATCACATGGCGGCAACTCAGTGCATTTAGGCATGTAGACATGGTCAAGACAATCTCCTGCAGTTCAAACCAAGCATCAGTATGGGGAAGAAAGGTGATTTGAGTGACTTTGAACGTGGCATGATTGTTGGTGCCAGAAGGGCTGGTCTGAGTATTTCAGAAACTGCTAATCTACTGGGATTTTCACGCACAACCATCTCTAGGGTTTACAGAGAATGGTCCGAAAAAGAAAAAACATCCAGTGAGCGGCAGTTCTGTGGGCGGAAATGCCTTGTTGATGCCAGAGGTCAGAGGAGAATGGCCAGACTGGTTCGAGCTGATAGAAGGGCAACAGTGACTCAAATTACCACCCGTTACAACCAAGGTGGGCAGAAGAGCATCTCTGAACGCACAGTACGTCGAACTTTGAGGCAGATGGGCTACAGCAGCAGAAGACCACACCGGGTGCCACTCCTTTCAGCTAAGAACATGAAACTGAGGCTACAATTTGCACAAGCTCATGAAAATTGGACAATAGAAGATTGGAAAAACGTTGCCTGGTCTGATGAGTCTCGATTTCTGCTGCGACGTTCGGATGGTAGGGTCAGAATTTGGCGTCTACAACATGAAAGCATGGATCCATCCTGCCTTGTATCAACGGTTCAGGCTGGTGGTGGTGGTGTCATGGTGTGGGGAATATTTTCTTGGCACTCTTTGGGCCCCTTGGTACCAATTGACCATCGTTGCAACGCCACAGCCTACCTGAGTATTGTTGCTGACCATGTCCATCCCTTTATGACCACAATGTACCCAACTTCTGATGGCTACTTTCACCAGGATAATGCGCCATGTCATAAAGCTGGAATCATCTCAGACTGGTTTCTTGAACATGACAATGAGTTCGCTGTACTCAAATGGCCTCCACAGTCACCAGATCTCAATCCAATAGAGCATCTTTGGGATGTGGTGGAACGGGAGATTCGCATCATGGATGTGCAGCCGACAAATCTGCGGCAACTGTGTGATGCCATCATGTCAATATGGACCAAACTCCCTGAGGAATGCTTCCAGCACCTTGTTGAATCTATGCCACGAAGAATTGAGGCAGTTCTGAAGGCAAAAGGGGGTCCAACCCGTTACTAGCATGGGGTACCTAATAAAGTGGCCGGTGAGTGTATATTTACTTGCCATTTATTACATGGCTCGGTTGAATGCTAATGTAGAATGAGGTCTGATATTTTCTTGATAACAGACCGCTGCTAAGTACAACACACCATTGCCATAGACGCAGTTCTGTTCAATCTGGAGGACAGCTATCAATCAATCTGCTGAAAGAAGTCTGGATAATTTATCAGCAAGTGGCGTCCAAACGTAAAAACACAGTGACGCTAATGTGTTAGCTTAGCTAGCTACATTGCAACATGTTTAACGTTAACTTACAAGTGTGTCAACATGCAGCGACTGTGCAAAAAGTGAACGAAATTAATGAGGACATAAACATCAACAAAAAGATTCCCAAAGAAGCCATTCATCGTGTCTCACTTCACAGTCAACAGAAATGTTCAAGTTAATGTTAATTAGAGCAGCCGATTACCCGCTAGCTCACTACAACTTTTCAGCTAATGTTGTGTAAATTCCTGCAGTAATTAAAACAGCAGCAGGGTAATTTGTCCACCAAGGCAGCACCCTATAATATACGGCTACTACCACAGCCCGTAAGGTGGTGTTGAGTAATAGACAAAATGGTTGCACAGGCTCATTCAAGACCCCTCCGCTTTGTGTCGGGGTCCTGATCACCCTGTTGGGTGGCAGATAGCCATATAGATATACAGTAGATCGATATAATTTATTTTATCCCCCCTTGGAATGGTTTGCATCAATCATATCACAAGAATTGGAGCTTTCCAAAGATGCGTGGCATTAGTAACTTAAACATAGAATTTATGTAAATAGCATGTGTACAAAAGCTAAGGGGTTAGAGGAGCAGTGTGTAGGATTTAGTGGCATTAAGCTGGAAGGTTGCAGATTGCAACCAACTGAATACCCCTAACCCCTCCCTTTCCAAGCATGTAGCAGAACTTACAGGGGCCTCAGGTCAAATTGCAAAAGGCCCTCTCTAGAGCCAGTGTTTTGTTTGTTCATTCTGGGCCGCTGTAGAAACATTGTGGTGCAACATGGACTCTTGGTGTAAAAACGGCTCATTCCAAGCTAAAAGAAACAATTCTCAGTTTCAGGTGATACACTAATGAAAACATTAGGAACAATTAGGAATCTTAAATGCCAATTCTGTCAATAGATCCACTTTATCCTACAAACTGGTCCTTTAATATGGGCTATAATTTTGACTCAGGATAGGATTATATATTTTCAAAGGATAATTAACTAGTGACACCAGCAAAATATCAAAACTGACATTTACATGACCAACAAACAACCTACAATAAATAAAAGGTACATTATGAAGACAAAGTGACAATACATTGTGAGTTTAATATAGCAACAATATGATTTCAAATGTTAAATAGGTGGTAGTCCTGGTCCTCTCCTGGAACCAGATCCCAGTTCGGGAGGTGGACACATCCACATTTAAGAGTAAGCTTAACACTCTCCTCTTTGATAAAGCATAATAATTAGGGCAAGCTCAGGTTTGCATCCATATCCTATAATTGCATGTTACTCTGGACTCCTTTTGCTTTCTTGCCTCGCAGATTTCCGTGGATTGTGGTGGCACCTGGATCAAGTGTGCAGCTTTTACTGTTGTCTTGCTTAACGTCCCACTACGCCCTCCACAGCTACTTCAGTACGTATCTATGGCTTACTTCTTTAATAAAACATTTAAGTATTGCCAGAAATGCTTATTTCTATTTAGTAAAAAAGGACTATATGCAAGTGGTTAGTGCTAAAGAAATTATGCATAAGATTCAGGTCATCATGCCTTCAATCGTTTTTGAGAAGCCTGCTCTAGAAAAACAAAAAACAAAAGGTGAAGATACAGTTTTACTCCACAAACGTCCAAAACACAATTTTTTTTCAAGCATCAAAACAACAACATTACAACTTAAAAGCTGATGACACATATCCGTTTGGGTACTGACTGGGGGAACAACTGACTTCTTTAGCTGCACTTAAGGAAGGTAGTGGTGGTAGTCTGTGACTCAGTTCCACTGTACATTACATCACCGCTGGAGGAGTGGAGCATTGATAGAAACCATCAGTATCAACTTGCCTGCTGATTATGTTTTAAACTTGAAAAGTAGACAAAGTAGTGAGAAGCTTTTGGATGGGTAAAAGGAGGCTATGGCTTACCTTTATTGTTACATGGGTTGCTGAAGCTGGCCTGACCATGCGTCTTGAGATGACTTGTGATGTAGGCAGCACTTAGCATTTTGCCACAGATGTTGCAGGTCACTTTGCCTTCATGCCTGATCATGTGGGAGCGAAGGCGGTCTTTGGTAGCAAAGGCGGAGGTACAGGCCTAGGACAGAAAAACAGTGAATATTGTTTTATTCTTTTAATTTATTTCTATTTTAAATAGTAACACAGAAGACTGAGTCATGACTCTTACCGTTACTTGGCACTTAAATGGCCTCTCTGAGGAATGGACATGCTTGACATGACAGCTTAGGTGATCAGGTCTGCAAGGTGAAATGAAGACAAGAAAGAAAAAGGAAATTCTTCAGCTTTGGCTTTAGTAGTAACATTTTATAGACGCAAAAGACTGAGGCTGTGTAATATGCCAGAAAAATTGATCAACTCTTGATTTCCGGTTTCACTTACGAGACTTGATTTTATGCTAACCGGTTGAATCAGCATGTGTCACTATGACACCTGGCAAATAAAAAGGTATATTAGAAACCTGTGCTGATGCCGTCACGGCACAAAATCCATTTTAAATCCATCGGTCACAAGTGTGGTTACACATATCAAAACTCCATGCAGACAGCATTTGCTGCAATATAATGGTGAGGCAAAAATGGTCAGGGTGCGTTTAACGTTACACTTCCTCTGAGTAGTAGGCAAGTCCAGACTAGGGAGAAACCACGATGGAAATGTTGACGTAACAGACAGACGGACAGAATGTAACAGCAGACTTTTTTCTTCATCTTTTTTAATTTCTTTGTTCAGGTGATGTGGGTGGCTCAGAAAGTAAGTTAAAACTATTCTGTAGCTTGCTAAACTGGGTTTTACTGCCTTCAATAAGTTGTGTTCTGTTACGATATGGAAGTTTAGTTGTTGTGTTGCGGTGTTGCGGTGTTTCTTACTGCATAGCTGATAGATGTGCAGATTGTTTAATATTACTTGTGCAGCCACGTGTTGATATTCAGGGTTAGGATCAGTGTTATGGCAATTTGCTAGCAAGGTGCAATCCCCAGTAAACAGACTAGCCTGTGGAGCCACGTACTTACCAATTAAAGGTGTATGACACTGTTTGTGCCGTTATGGATGTGTGTGCTGTAGTAGATGGAGCAATATGTTACATTTATATTAATTATTACAGAGAAATTAATGCAATTTTTAGTATTGCTTCTTGTTATATTCTGGCTCATAGTAGGTCAGATGCTTATTAATGTGCATTATTATTTGCTTATATGTCTGAACCACATCCAACTTTACATGTAATTTCAAATACAACTTCATAGTTAACTTTATGTTCCACTTTTACTTCAGTACATATTTTCAATGAGTTTTTAATACTTTTACTCCAATACATTTTTGATGTGCTGCATCTTTACGATTATAAAAATTTTACAAATCATTCCAAACCCACATTTTCACTGCCTCTCTCTCTCTCTCTCTCTCTCACACACAAGAATTTTTAGGCATTAAATAAATTATATTTAATATATAATCCTTGTCTCCTATATAAGTGCAATGCCTTTTTTTAATGACTGTACTGAAACTGATACCGTTGCTATATTTAAGACCCCGGCATACCGTATTAACTTCCAACCCCAGTCTGTAGTCCTTTATACATGTCTGACGGGAGTACACATGAGAACCCCTGAACAAGTGGTGTTGTTAAATGCCATCTGTCTGCTGTACCCCATATGAAGTTTAAACTCTGCAATTTATTTGCGGTTCACATGTATGCATGAATTATGTTGGTCCGTTACACTGTAGGCTCAACATTACAGATTTTTTGGATCAATATAATGTAGAAAACATTACACTTCATAATGTTTAGTATCCATAACATTTTTGTATTATCGTACGAACTAGCAGTAAAAGCAGTAGCCTATATAAGTCAATGCTAAATTTTTCACATGGGAGTAAAACATGCTCCTTGGGGGAAAAGCGTGACCATAAGCCCTGTTCATAGGCCTACTGATTAAAAAACTGGCCTTTGGGGTCAAGTGTAGTCTATCCAGGCCCATGTCCCAGATGTGGAGGGCCCCTTTCTGGAATACTGAATACAATGATATTCCATTATATTTTGTATTTTAAATTGTTACCGGCACACTAGAATTTTGTGATTTCCTTGTAATAAATATAGCCATTTTTACAATAAATTGATGACTAAAAAACATTAGGATCTCCAAAACACAGATTAAAACACTTTAAAGAACGAATAAATATCTATAACAAACAAAACTAGAACTGCAAGCAGTTACAACGGGGTCCAAGCCTCCCCGCGCCGGTCGTCCCCAGCGACCCGGGAAGCGCACGAAAGTGGAACCCAAAGCAAAAGCGGGAGGGCAACCGTCGGGAAACATTGAGAGGCGCACGTAACGGTACGGATTAATAGCGCAATGACCCAGAAAAACTCTGGTCTCCTAGGCTGGATGCAAAACCTGGATAAAATGGCCCAAAATTGTCTACGTTGATTATAGCGCCACCCAATGGCCTATCTTTACCAAATTTGGTACAGAGCTTCCGGGAGGCATGCCAAACAATCGGTGCAAATTTGGTATCGATAACATTTATTGTGGCAGAGATAATGCAATTGCAAATTTCCCATTTGCTATGCTATGTCCCAAGTTTTGTGCCGATCCATTGCACGGTCTAGGAGGAGTTCGAAAAAGTTGGTTTTCGATAAATCGCAATTTTTCACGCATAAAAGTCTAGGCGGAAAAGGGCGTGGCCTATATCACGAGATTCAGTAGGATCCAGGGAACACGTGGAAATATGTTTAAATATCTGATGTACGGTTTGGGAGTTATAGGCCCAATTCTGCTATAGCGCCACCTAGTGGTGGATGTGGGTAATTTTTTTTGTCAGGTCTTTGCGGAGTTTTGGACCAGTCCTGAAAATGGCGCGTCGCCACCATGTACGGTTTAGGCTGCAGCGGCAGTTTTATGCGGAGAAGAATAATGGAAAATTAAAGCTGCAAGCAGCGATGTACGGGCCCTCGCTGACCTGCGCGAGTCGGGGTTACTGGCGGACGCCCCCTTGCGACCGCGCATTTGCGCGTCACTCATACACTGAAAATCGTCGCCAATGAAAAGTGAACTCCCTGCTGAGTTCATTGATACCTCACACAAGCCTATACGTCATACAGGTCATTATCTGTGAAAGGGGGCGTGGCCGCATCATAGGGGGGCGGGTCAAACATCACCAATGAAAAAGGAACTCTCTGCTGAGTTTATTGATATCTCACACAAGACTACACCTTAAATGGGTCATTAGTTATGTAAGGGGGCGTGGTTTAAGCATGGGGGGCGGGCCAAACCATCACCAATGAAAAAGGAACTCTCTGCTGAGTTCATTAATATCTCACACAAGCCTATACGTCATACATCTGTGAAAGGGGGCGTGGCCGCATCATAAGGGGGCGGGTCAAACATCACCACTGAAAAAGGAACTCTCTGCTGAGTTCATTGACACCTCACACAAGACTACACCTTAAATGGGTCATTAGTTATGTAAGGGGGCGTGGTTTAAGCATGGGGGGCGGGCCAAACCATCACCAATGAAAAAGGAACTCTCTGCTGAGTTCATTGATATCTCACACAAGCCTATACGTCATACAGGTCATTATCTGTGAAAGGGGGCGTGGCCGCATCATAGGGGGGCGGGTCAAACATCACCAATGAAAAAGGAACTCTCTGCTGAGTTCATTGATATCTCACACAAGCATATACGTCATACAAGTCATTAGGCTTGTTCGAGATGAACTGCGCCTTGCCTGTAAAGTAGACGAGAGCAGGCGGCAGCAGCGGGGGCGGGGACAAAAAGCTGCGGTAAAGTCGGACAGTTTCCAGCCGATTTCAGCAGCCTTTAGGCTGGACAGGAAGTGACAAAAACACTGTGGTGCGATTCCGATTTAATAAAATATAATCAGACCCACATATCAGCTTGTACACAGTCTCCAGTTGTTTTAATTATGACAGAGTAGCTCTCAAAGTGCTCTACATGTGATCTGTTGCTGATTTTAATTATCAACACACTGGAGATGATCCGTGATCTGAACGGATTTAGTCTCTCTGACTTCTAAACGTAACTATCAGCCACACAACGTGTGTTCTGTACAGAATATGTCTTTAAATCAGACAAATAGCAATTAAAATCCCTCCGATTAAAAATTAATAAAAGGTTTATATAAAACGTCATCATGTTGAGTCGATCGTGAACCAATCAGCTGTTAAATCAGCTGAGAGGCCGGCGTTTCCCAGCATGCTCTGGGTCCTCCTGGCTCTTGCAGTCGGTGAAAACCAACTGCGCCGCCTGGGTCTCAGAACTGCGGCCGCCTTGCTCTCGTGAGATTATCGTTGCCCACGTGTGCATGACGTCAGAGCAAGTCGGCATCAAGTCGGACACAAATCTAACCGGCATGCAACGGGCGCCGATCGCCGATGATCGATTCTGCGCAGACCTGGCTCATCTCGAAAGAGCCTATTATCTGTGAAAGGGGGCGTGGCCGCATCATAAAGGGGTGGGTCAAACATCCCCATTGAAGAAGGAACTCTCTGCTGAGTTCATTGATACCTCACACAAGACTACACCTTAAATGGGTCACTAGTTATGTAAGGGGGCGTGGCTTACGCATAGGGGGCGGGTCAAACCATCACCAGTGAAGAAGGAAGTCTGCTGAGTTCATTGACACCTCACACAAAGCTATACCTTAAACAGTTCAAATGTTATGAAAGGGGGCGTGGTCTGAATGCATGGGCGTGGTCAAATTATAGGGGCCGGCTCAGTATCACATGTAGACCACACATTCTAAGTTTCATGTAAATCGGATGATGTTTGTCGTGATGATGTTAAGTGACCTTAAATGGGTCACTAGTTATGTAAGGGGCGTGGCTTAAGCATGGGGGGCGGGCCAAACCATCACCAGTGAAGAAGGAAGTCTCTGCTGAGTTCATTGACACCTCACACAAAGCTATACCATAAACGGTTCAAATGTTATGAAAGGGGACGTGGTCTGAATGCGTGGGCGTGGTCAAATTATAGGGGCCGGCTCAGTATCACATGTAGACCACACATTCTAAGTTTCATGTAAATCGGATGATGTTTGTCGTGATGATGTTAAGTAACCTTAAATGGGTCACTAGTTATGTAAGGGGCGTGGCTTAAGCATGGGGGGCGGGCCAAACCATCACCAGTGAAGAAGGAAGTCTCTGCTGAGTTCATTGACACCTCACACAAAGCTATACCATAAACGGTTCAAATGTTATGGAAGGGGGCGTGGTCTGCGTGCGTGGTCAAATTATAGGGTCCTATAAATTACTCACACAAGCCTATACGTCATACAGGTCATTATCTGTGAAAGGGGGCGTGGTCGCATCATATGGTGGCGGGTCAAACATCACCACTGAAAAAGGAACTCTCTGCAAAGGAACTCTTTGTCATATAAGGCATATTTCCTGTTGCCAGATGGTGGCGCTATTTCCAAAAGTCCATATTGGCCTGCAGGTGTCCTCAGGCCTGGACTCTTGGTGATTGTGGGAAATTTCAAGCAGATACGACAACGTACACTGTAGTTACAGCCACTTTCTCCTTCATCGCTAAACACTCAAAATGGCCGCCTTGCCACGCCCACATCGTATGACGAAAAGTTTTTCTTTTAATAACTTTTCATTGTTAACATCTCAAGATGACACAGACCAAGTTTGAAGCTGATCGGATGAAATCTCTAGGAGGAGTTTGTTAAAGTATAGCACCTTGTCTTTTAGGCTTACTTCCTGTTGCCACTAGGGGCGCTATGACTTTGAGCAAATAGCGGCATGTAGATGTCGTCAGGGGCGGACTCTGATGAATCATGGAAAGTTTCGAGCCAATCGGACCATGTACGCTCAAGTTACACTCACTTCCTGTCATAAGGCGTATTTCCTGTTGCCAGTTGGTGGCGCTATCTCCAAAAGTCCATTTTGGCCTGCAGATCTCCTCAAGCCTGGACTCTTGGTGATTGTGGGAAATTTCAAGCAGAGACAACAACGTACACTGTAGTTACAGCCACTTTCTCCTTCATCGCTAAACACTCAAAATGGCCGCCATGCCAAGCCCACACCGTATGACGAAAAGTTTTTCTTTTAATAACTTTTGATCGTTAACATCTCAAGATGACACAGACCAAGTTTGAAATTGATCGGATAAAATCTCTAGGAGGAGTTTGTTAAAGTATAGCACCTTGTCTTTTAGTCCTACTTCCTATTGCCACTAGGGGGCGCTATGACTTTGAGCCAATAGCAGCGTGTAGATGTTGTCAGGGGCGGACTCTGATGAATCATGGAAAGTTTCGAGCCAATCGGACATTGTACGCTCAAGTTACACTGTTTTGATGGCGAATCGCACAAAATGGCCGCCCCGTCACGGCCACGCCCTATGACGAAAAGTTTTTCTTTTAATAACTTTTCATCGTTAACAGGTTAAGATGACACACACCAAGTTTGAAGCTGATCGGATGAAAGCTCTAGGAGGAGTTCGTTAAAGTACGACATGTGGAAATGGGCAAAATCGCACAAATTTCGAACATTCAAAACAAAATGGCGGACTTCCTGTTGGGTTTAGGGGGGGCGCTACAATTGAGTTTTATGTCCGCCCTGCCATGCTACATATGTGCACCAAGTTTCGTGACTCTACGTTAAACGAGCTGCAGGGGCTCAATTTTCTTAATTTTGTAGGTGGCGCTAGCGAGCCATTTTTTTGCTCCCATTCCCGAAACCATTAAAATACGTAAATTTTCACCAGACTTGATGCGACCGCCAAATTTGGTGAGTTTTTGAATATGATAAGTCCCTCAAAAAGGCAATTCATTTGACGGAAAAAGAAAGAAAGAAAGAATTAAAGCTGCAAGCAGCGATGTACGGGCCCTCGCTGACCTGCGCGAGTCTGGGTTACCGACGGACGCCTCTCCTTGCGACCGCGCATTTGCGCGTCACTCATACACTGAAAATCGTCGCCAATGAAAAGTGAACTCCCTGCTGAGTTTATTGATACCTCACACAAGCCTATATGTCATACAGGTCATTATCTGTGAAAGGGGGCGTGGCCGCATCATGGGGGTGGGTCAAACATCACCACTGAAAAAGGAACTCTCTGCAGAGTTCATTGATACCTCACACAAGCCTATACGTCCCACAGGTCATTCATTATCTGTGAAAGGGGGCGTGGCCGAGTCATAGGGGGGCGGGTCAAACATCAGAAATGAAAAAGGAACTCTCTGCTGAGTTCACTGATACCTCACACAAGACTGTACCATAAACGGTTCATATGTTATGAAAGGGGGCGTAGCCTGAGTGGGTGGGCGTGGTCAAATTATAGGGGCCACCTCAGTTTCACATGTAGACCACACATTCTAAGTTTCATGTAAATCGGATGATGTTTGTCATATAAGGCATATTTCCTGTTGCCAGATGGTGGCGCTCTCTCCAAAAGACCATATTGACCTGCAGATGTCCTCAGGCCTGGACTCTTGGTGATTGAGGAAAATTTCAAGCAGATACGACAACGTACACTGTAGTTACAGCCACTTTCTCCTTCATCGCTAAACACTCAAAATGGCCGCCATGCCACGCCCACACCGTATGACGAAAAGTTTTTCTTTTAATAACTTTTCATCGGTAACATTTCAAGATGACACAGACCAAGTTTGAAGCTGATCGGATGAAATCTCTAGGAGGAGTTCGTTAAAGTATAGCACCTTGTCTTTTAGGCCTACTTCCTGTTGCCACTAGGGGGCGCAATGACTTTGAGCCAATAGCGGCGTGTATATGTTGTCAGGGGCGGACTCTGATCAATCGTGGAAAGTTTCGAGCCAATCGGACCATGTACGCTCAAGTTACACCCACTTCCTGTTTTTGTGGCGAATCGCACAAAATGGCCGCTCCGCCACGGCCACGCCCTATGACGAAGAGTTTTTCTTTTAATAACTTTTCATCGTTAACATGTTAAGATGACACACACCAAGTTTGAAGTCGATCGGATGAAAGCTCTAGGAGGAGTTCGTTAAAGTTTGACATGTGGAAAAGGCCAAAATCGCACTAATTTCGCACATTCAAAACAAAATGGCGGACTTCCTGTTTGGTTTAGGGGGGGGCTACAATGGAGTTTTATGTCCGCCCTGCCGTGCTACAGATGTGTACCAAGTTCCGTGACTCTACGTTAAACGAGCTGCAGGGGCTCAATTTTCTTAATTTTGTAGGTGGCGCTAGCGAGCCATTTTTTGCGCCTATTCCCGAAACCATTAAAATACGTAAATTTTCACCAGACTTGATGCGACCTGCCAAATTTGGTGAGTTTTTGAATATGATGAGTCCTAATAATTCCTTCAATTCCAATAGGGCCTTCGCCGCTGTCGGCGCTCGGGCCCTAATAATTCCTTCAATTCCAATAGGGCCTTCGCCGCTGTCGGCGCTTATGGAGGACCGTGTCTTTCATATTTAAAAATAAATACAGAAATAAATAAATGCTCAATAAATAAATAAGCACACAATTAATTGCCCCAAAAAATACAATGAAGAAATAAATGTAGGTAGAAATTAAATTATACAGTGAGACATAAATGTATATATCTCTTTTAATTAGCTTCTTTATTTATTCACCTTTGTAATAATTACCTTATTTATTTATTGTCCGTTATAATCTTCAACTTTATTTATTCCTTACTTATTTTTTAAATGTATTTATTTCTGTGTGTGTTTCATTTTTTTGTCTGTTTTATTCTTCCGTTGCATTTTCTACCCTATTTATTTTCACCCCTGGTATTTATTTCTGCCTGTCACTTTTACATTTCTGCCTGTCACTTTTACATTTCTTCATGCATTTCTGCCTCATTATGCAAATGAGGAGGGGCTGGTCTTAAGGGGTTAACTTCTGCCCATTGGTTGGTTAGCATTTTACTCCCTCGGTCGAATTTACATGCCACCGGCCACAGACACAACACAGATGGCTAGCTACGGTGAAGTTGTCAGTGAGCTCAGGCATTTAGCAACTGTTTTTGAAAACAATGCTAACGTTATAAGTATTGACTTTATAATTTTTCGTTTAGACGCTCTGACAGAACGTGTGTTTCAGTCAGCGGTGTCGTGCCAATGTACTCGTGTATCCCCTGGCCGCGGGAGCGCGCATGCACACAGACCGGAGCGTCTGCTGCCCTTCGAATTGTTTAACTGCTGCACTTTGAATTAAACGGAACAAACAGCGACGTGGAAGACTCGGCAGGGTTACCATAGTAACAGGGGTCTCAGTTAACTACATAAATACGTGTATTTGTCTGTTACATTAAGGCGACGTGTCAAATGTTTATAGCGTGGTTTAATATGGAGTGATAGGCGTATCCTCCCTGTCCCTGTCTACCATATGAGTTACATAGGAGGTACTCAAATATCAGGCCGTTTTTTCACCTGATATTTGGGTATCCCCTGTGTAACTTTTGATAAACAACAGCAAACCTCTCCAAATTGTGTCAGGTTGTTTATTGTGACCTATTAAACACACAAAATAACACCCATGATGACAGGACAGACCCTTTGCATGTTAGGGATGGGATACATAAAATATCAGGTGAAAAAGGATATTGATATTGATATTGATGATAGTCCTTCATGCAGTGCCATCACATAGGTTACACACACACACACACACACACACACCGCCGTGAGAAATACTAATCAACCTGTTCGCCGTTAGAAGCGGCGCACAACTTAGGACTTCTCCATCCTGAGACGTCTCCGTTGGATTTATTCTAAACATCCACCTGCTAAATTTCATCGGGTTTTTGTAGTGCAACCTTCTTTGAACGAACTGCGGCTGTTATCATTCTGTCTCTTCTGATGTGCGACAGGAAGCCAGAGAGAGGAGTGGATTTGGAGACAGACAACCCACTCCCGGGCCGCTTCTAGCAAGGGAAACCCCCCACGCGTTGCGCGCCTGGATCGCCAGTAGAAATTCGCGTCGCGGAGTGTGTGTGTGCATACGCGTCACACACTAAATGTGTGTGTTCGTGCACGGCAAAGCCCGGCTCCGTCCTCAACAGTTGCTACCGGAGCGACGGAGGAGAGGTGGAGAGCGAGAGAGATAAGAGACTGAGGACAGACGGACGCGGAGCCCCACGTCGCTCAGCCCGGCTCTGCTCCTGACATGCAGTCATGTCAGGTGAAAAATGATATTGATATTTTATGTATCCCATCCCTAACATGCAAAGGGTCTGTCCTGTCATCATGGGTGTTATTTTGTGTGTTTAATAGGTCACAATAAACAACCTGACACAATTTGGAGAGGTTTGCTGTTGTTTATCAAAAGTTACACAGGGGATACCCAAATATCAGGTGAAAAAAAACGGCCTGATATTTGAGTACCTCCTATGTAACTCATATGGTAGACAGGGACAGGGAGGATACGCCTATCACTCCATATTAAACCACGCTATAAACATTTGACACGCCGCCTTAATGTAACAGACAAATACACGTATTTATGTAGTTAACTGAGACCCCTGTTACTATGGTAACCCTGCCGAGTCTTCCACGCCGCTGTTTGTTCCGTTTAATTCAAAGTGCAGCAGTTAAACAATTCGAAGGGCAGCAGACGCTCCGGTCTGTGTGCATGCGCGCTCCCGCGGCCAGGGGATACACGAGTACATTGGCACGACACCGCTGACTGAAACACACGTTCTGTCAGAGCGTCTAAACGAAAAATTATAAAGTCAATACTTATAACGTTAGCATTGTTTTCAAAAACAGTTGCTAAATGCCTGAGCTCACTGACAACTTCACCGTAGCTAGCCATCTGTGTTGTTGTGTCTGTGGCCGGTGGCATGTAAATTCGACCGAGGGAGTAAAATGCTAACCAACCAATGGGCAGAAGTTAACCCCTTAAGACCAGCCCCTCCTCATTTGCATAATGAGGCAGAAATGCATGAAGAAATGTAAAAGTGACAGGCAGAAATGTAAAAGTGACAGGCAGAAATAAATACCAGGGGTGAAAATAAATAGGGTAGAAAATGCAACGGAAGAATAAAACAGACAAAAAAATGAAACACACACAGAAATAAATACATTTAAAAAATAATTAAGGAATAAATAAAGTTGAAGATTATAACGGACAATAAATAAATAAGGTAATTATTACAAAGGTGAATAAATAAAGAAGCTAATTAAAAGAGATATATACATTTATGTCTCACTGTATAATTTAATTTCTACCTACATTTATTTCTTCATTGTATTTTTTGGGGCAATTAATTGTGTGCTTATTTATTTATTGAGCATTTATTTATTTCTGTATTTATTTTTAAATATGAAAGACACGGTCCTCCATAGGCGCTCGGGCCCTAATAAGGAAAAGAGAAAACCCAGCGAAAACAATAGGGTTCCACAGCCCTGCTGTGTGAACCGCGTACGCTTCGCGTTACAGCGGTCCACGCATCCTTCGGGCTTGGACCCCTAATTAAAGCTGCAAGCAGCGTTGGACAGGCCCTTGCACCTTCGTCATTGGGGGTGCCTTTGCAGTCAGGCACTGCAAATCGTCACCAATGAAAAGGGAACTCTGAGTTCAATGATACCTGACAATAGTGTACAAGAAACAGTTATAAAAAGGGGCGTGGCTACAGCATATGGGGCAAGTCAAACCATCAACAATCATAGTTATAAAGTAACTCTGCTGTGTTCAATGATATCGCACACAAGACCTGTTACCAGCAGGGGGTGCTGTGACCAAGTCAATTTTGGCCTAAAAATGTCCTCAGGCCTGGACCCTTGTCAATTGTAAGAAATTTCGGCCAAATTGGAGAACGTGCACTAAAGTTACAACAACTTATTCGTTCATCAATAAATGCTTGAAATGGCCACCACGCCCACACCGTTGGACAGAAAGTTTTGCTTTTAATAATTTTTCTCGGCCTTTAGATGACACAGACCAAATGTGAAGAGTTTGTTAAAGTATGGCACTTTTACTTTTAGGCCTACTTCCTATTGCCACTAGGGGGGCACTATGAATTTGAGTAAATATCGGCCTTTATATGTCCTCAGGATTGGACTCTTATGAATCCTAAAAAGTCACCTGCAAGTTTTTCATTTAATAACTTTTCATCTTTAACGTCTTAAGATGGCACAGACCAAATTTGAAGTTGATCGGCTGAAATCTCTAGACATGGCGAACTTCCTGTTGTGTTTAGGATATGGCTCCAATGACGTTTTTGTACGTCTTGACATGCTTCATATGTGTACCAAGTTTCGTTAGTCTATGTTAAACAAACTGCATGGACTCGATTTTTTTTTTTTATTTTGTAGGGGGCCCTAGCAAGCCATTTTTGTGCGCCTATTCCCGAAACCCATGACCAATTACAAACTATTTGTTGAGTTCAACGATACCTCACACAAGACTCCACAAACGGTAAAAAAAAGGGAGCGACTAATGCATAATTGCTCGCTAGTACCCCCTATGCCATAGGGGGTACTAGCGAGCAATTTTTGTGCACTTAAGTCCAAAACCCATAAAATTCATACATTTTCACCAGACTTCTGTGACCGTCAATTTCGGTGAGTTTTTGAGTATGTTAAGCCCCTCAAAAAGGCAATTAATTTGCCGGGAAAATAATTTCTTCAGTTTCTATAGGGACTTTGCCGCCGTTGGCGCTCAGGCCTTAATTATAAATTAGGCGAGCTATGAAAAATATTTTTAGGCCATACCACTCTGCCCTTTTTAAAATTTTGTTATAGTGTATCATTTGATATGGTAAGCATTTAAAATGTCATCAAATACAGTTAAAACAATATGTCAACATACCTGGAGAAGCCCTTGCCACAGACAGAGCAAATGTAAGGCTTGTGAACTCCACCATCATGGGAGCGGACATGGTAAGTCATGCGATCCTTCCTCTTGAACCTCTGCTGGCAGATGGGGCACTCAAACGGCTTCTCATCAGAGTGTGAGAGCTTGTGGCGGTTGAGGTGGTACACATCTCTGAAGGCCTTACCACACATGTCGCAACCATGATTCTTTTTCACTGGTTTGGGTGGCTTCTTAGGGACGCTCTGTTGGTGTTGCATTGGGGTCATGATGCTGGTGCCTGTGGATGTTGATGTTGTGGCTGTAGTCAGGATACCAGCAACTGTAGTAATGTATGAAGGATTTCCGCTATTCTCACGTGGTACAGTGGATATGAGTGGCACCATGGTGGGGGCTGTTTGTGTCTTCTTAGGCCGCGAAACCATCTTAATACCAGTATGGCAGGACTCGTGCCGTCGGAGGTGGTAGCTGTCCCGGAAAGCCTTGTTGCAGTAGCCACAGATAAAGGGGGTCTTTGATTTGGGCTCCTTTTTGACTACGGCAACTGGAGGCCCTCCACCTCCTCCTCCCCCAGTCCCACTAGCCACATTGTCTTTAAGAAGTTCTGCAGCACTGACGGGGGGTTTCTGGTCCAAGGGAATGGGCAGCACCGGTTTCTGATCAGGCGGCTCTGTTCCAGAACTGAGCAAAGGCAAGAGGCTGTTTCCGGCTACTTGGTGCTGGTGATGTAGAGCCTCATTGGCCTGCTGTAAAGAGAAAAGTAGAATGATGTTAATAAACATCAGTGAACCATATATGACAGTGTTGGCCACATGAAGCCTTGTGAACCATTTTATTTAATGAGGTCACCAGATGGCACTTTTGGTTTAAAGAAAAAGGTTAAAGGAATGGCAATTCAGTGTTAATTTCAAAACACTTTTAAACATAGAACATCAAATGGGCCCAGCGAAATAAAGAAAATGGTTTACAAAGCTTCATGCAGCTTTATTTGGCCACTACTAATGGAAAATACCAACATAATGGGAAAGGGGAAGTGTTTCTGCTCTAGTGTAAAATATTAGCTATTAAAAACAGCAGAAATAACATTTATATCTTGGTTTCAACAAAATGTTCTCTCAAGATCTAAAACACAATGTCACTTTCAGTGTTTCCCATACATTGATTTATTTGTGGCAGGCTGCCACAATATCAACATTTTGAATTTCTATTTCTTTTACTTTTTTAAAATGGGTCAAATTGTATTTCACTTTAGAGCTGCGCATAGCACATATAACACAGATTTGCTTGTCTCTCTTTGTTTACATTCATTCCCATCTGAATAGCCATGTGGCAGCCTTGTCTCCCTGCACACGTTGACTGCTTGGCCTCCATATGCCTCTGGCGTTACTGTGTATCTACGAAAAAAGGCTTTCACAAATTCACCTGGAACTTCCAAACGGCACGTAAATCTGTTTCTTTCTGCCGTTGGTTTTCACATAGAGCCTAACATTACGCTGCCAATGGTGACATTAACACACACATTTTCTGAGGAGGCTGAGGAAGTAAGGCATGTTGCCTAAAATCCTCAGCAACTTCTACAGCTGAGTTGTTGAGAGCATCTTGACCTGCTGCATCACTGTGTGGTAGCAGCACTACTAATATGAACCACAAACGCAGAGTTGTGAAAACTGCAGGGATGATCACCAGGACTCCACTGGCCTCTTTGCAGAGCATCTACCACTGCACGGTCCACAGGAAAGCTGCTTCCATACTCAAGGACGCCACCCATCCCCAGGACGGATTGTTCCTACTTCTACCCTCAGGCCGGAGGTACAGAAGTGTTAAAGAAGAATTCCGGTCGATTTCAACAGGTAGCTGTTTGTTTTTAGGGGTCCAAGCCCGAGGATGCGTACAACGTATTAACGCAAAGCGCTATGCGGTTCACACAGCGGGGCTGTTTTCCTAGGGATTCTAATAATAATAATAATAATAATAATAATAATGGAGGAGACTCCATTATTATTCATCATCAATTTCTTCTCCACGTAAAAATGCAGCTGCAGCCTAAACCGTACATGGTGGCGGTGTGCCATTTTCAGGACTGGTCCAAAACATTGCAAGACCTCAGCCGCAAAAACTGACCCACGCGGAAAAAACGTGTTAGGCCCTATAACTCCCAAACCGTACATCGGAAATTTAAAAACCATATATCCACGTGTTCCCTGGATCCAACTGAATCTTGTGATATAGGCCACGCCCATTTCCGCCTAGACTTTTATGCGTGAAAAATCGTGATTTATCGAAAACCAACTTTTTCTAACTCCTTCTAGACCGTGCAAAAGATCTGCACCAAACTTGGCACATAGCATCTCCAGACCAACCTGACAAAAAGTTGTATAAAGAGTTTTTATAGAATAGATATTGTGCATATTACGCGCAAACAAATTTGTGTAGCTAACTATGAAAAAAACAACTTTGCCATATCTCGGCCAAAATAAATGCTGTCAAAGCCAAACTTTAGATTATTTCTTGGTATAACCCTCTGAGGCTCTAAAACAAATTTCCCGAAGATTGGCCACTAGGGGGGCGCTACAAATACAAAACGTTTCTATCTCATGAACCGCTCATCCGATGGGTACCATCTAGGCCCACTCCTGATGCGCCCCTTAGAGTGGGGTATTGATTGGTTCAAGTGGGCGTGGCCTATGGGCAGGGTAGATGTACAATGGGTAGCTGACCTGAGGAACCGAATATTACACATGTGGACCACCTGGTGGCGCTGCAATGCCTATAACTCCCACATTTTACATCAGACATAAGTGCGAAACCAACTCGTCCTAGGCCGTGCGACAGATCTGCACAAAACCTGGTTTGTAGCATCTCCAGATGGCTCTGACAAAACGTATAAAGAATTTTGCTACATTAGTGTATGCACATTTGACGGCCAAACAAATTTTCTGTAGCAAGCTAACAACCACATATTTTTTTTCAGTGTATTGAATGAGCTAGTGATGTCCTCAACTAGAGTGTGAAGCTTCGAAATCATCTTAGTTCCTTCTCGATAACTTTTTACAATTGTTACTTGTCATACATGATTTATGTTAAAACACATGCATTCTTGTCTAGTGCTCATCTATGCGATATGAGTTATACATTTGGCTCGGTGAGCTTCCAAAAAACAAGATTTCCAAATCTTCCTCCATTTGCTGCCCATGTTAAACATCCTCCACATTTCAGAGCGAAACGCAGAGTAAACCACTTTTTTGAATTGGTGATATGCCCATCCAGATTTACTCCACATACAATAAACGTTCACTTTTTTTCCAAGTCGACTATTAAACGAACAACTGGGGAGATGGCTTTGAAACGCAGAAACCAAAATCAAGGTAAGAAACAAATAACTAAGGCTAACATAAACAGGATAGCTAGCTAACTGTTAGCGATCTCATAACGTGACTTTTTGTCCAAAGACGGCGTTATGGAGAGTGATACATGAGACTAGAAAAAGGCGTTCAGGTAGTGTGTCGTTAGGCTGGCTACAGTAAATCATAGACTCCTGTTATCTTAACGATGTTCAACGTAATGGCTCAATATCTAAATGATTTCGACAAAGTCCATGAGGTTGTTATAATCGGATGGCCTGCAGCAGCACAATTCTTTTAGATACAAGTGTTACATTTTGAAAGATGCCCCAGTGATGCCCGCATTACACCCACACCCCCACACACACACACACACACACAGTAGAGGTGTGTTACAACTAGGGCTGTACTCTCCCAGTCAACTAGTCGATTTATTGGTCTTTACGTTCTGGCTCGTCCAAAATTCTGATTGGTCCATTTTTTGCCGTGTTAATTTCATCAGGTGGAAGCATAGACCGTTACGGTCTATGGGTGGAAAGCACTAATTGCTAATGGGGGTGTTTTCAAAGCACCCCGGTTTCACAGGTAACAGTGTCTTCAGAACACCCCCTTGTTTTCTCTTTTTTTGGATTAGCCCAACCCACTGGGGACAGATTGAAGAAAGAACCAGAAAGCCTTGTTTTAGTGGTTTGCTGAATATTTATTTAATTGTGAGTGTTTAATTTCCAGTCAGTCCTCCTCTACCATGTCGAAGACATCGGCAGTGTGGCAGCATTTTACAAAAATAGATAACGGAAAAAGTTGAATGCAAAGTTTGCAAGCAACAGTTTGCATATTGCAGCTGGACTGCAAACATGGCGTATCACCTAAAAACGGTAAGCTAACTTGTCTGCGTTATGTTGCCCTGTCTGTTTTGAGTAGGTTATATGAACATATCAGAATTGGCATATTTAGTAGTCTAATAATCGTTTTATAATTTAATATACTGCAAATAGCCTACAAGCACAAGTACTGCAGGACAGTACAGTTAATTAATCTTGCATTTTTTCCGCCCCTCTGCACCTCCCCAGTCAATTTTAGTCAAAATTTTCACGACTTCAATCGGCCAAGATTTTCTTTGGTTGAGTACTAGTTACAACACGAAGCACACCTGATTGGGAAAGTTAACAACACTCATTACTGTAGGCTACAATAAAACCTAAAAGTAAATAAGTATCAATACCACTCACCTGTCTACAGGCAAATCCATAGGAAATTACATATCTCAATCTGATCTGTCTGGGCCGTCCACTCTCGTCCACCGTGCTGTTTACACAAACACAGCTCTCCTATACTCTAAATAGCGCATAATGACAAACAAGCTAAAACAAAAGCTGTTGTTTTGTAGTCTAACTGTTTCTTAGTTTGCTACAAATCTTGAAATTTCCTGGCTGAACCATCCTCTCCGCTGGAGCATCTATAGATGTATTATTTTTTTATTTAATTTTAATCTGTTTATTGATCCCCAATGGGGAAATTATAATTTACACTCTGTGTCCACAGTTTGTTAGTTATCACACACAGTTCTGAACTACACACACACACACACACACACACACACACACACACACACACACACACACACACACACACACACACACACACATGCTCAGGATCTATACATGCACTAAACTAATACTAACTAATGGAGAGATGTCAGAGTGAGTGGGCTGCCAGCCAAACCAGCGCCCTGAGCGGTTGGGGGCGGGGGGGTACGATGCCTTGCTCAAGAGCACCTGGCAGTGCCCAGGAGGTAGGGTGGCATCTCTCCAGCTACCAATTCACACTCCGTACTTTTTTGGGACTTGAACCAGTGACCCTCCGGTTCCCAACCCAACTCCCTGCGGACTGCGCTACTGCCAGTCCGCAGTTGGTTTGTAAGACCAAAACAAACCAACGTGGCTAGGCTACTTAATATTCATGTTTGGACAGACCTGCCCCCACAGCTAAAAAAAAATCCTAAAGGAAACACTGAGTGTTTCCCAATGTCAAGGAAGGAACCTCCAAAGCCAGAATTTGGAAGATGCCACGTCATCAACGTCTGCATCAAGGACCGTTCCAATTTCGAGGATCCTCCAAATTCCTCCAAGGACTGAGTCCTTCATTCAGAAAATTTCACATAGACAGAGAAGGATGCATATGTGTATCCTTCGCGGTCCCATGTGTATACTTTGCGGCCCCAAATCACCCACAATTCTATGTGCGGGCCTTTGCCGTCTCGTTAAAAAAAATAGCGGACCTAAGCGGGAGTTTGAGCGGCATCGCTGACGGTGAAATAATAATTTAAATGTAAGTATCTTTAGTGTGTGCCGTACATTTGTTATCACCGTTAATGTTTTACATCAATGTAAAGGTTAACGCTTTAATGCTTGTACAAATTGCTATAATAATAATTAGGTAGATGGGTGGTTGACGTGACGCTCCATTTTTGTGTTCATGGTGACAAATATAAATAAATATTTATAATATTTCATTAAAATATATGTTTTTACATACAATGTAATCTTCCAGAACTAATACATCTGTAATTAATGAGCATTATAATTCAAATGTGTAAATATTTCGTTTTAAGCATGACATTTGTCCTGTGGCGTGACTGTCCAGGGTGGCGTTGCTTATCTTAAAACTACTGTAATAAAATGAAAAATCTGTCTAAATCCATTAAAATACTTGAATAGATGTTATAGTAGTGTTAACTTAATGAAACTAAAGGTTATACGTTTTAAGGTCCCTATTTAGAATAATTATGACACATTACATTTTGTCCGCAAAACTGGTGTCCACCTGGTGTGACGCCATTCTTTATGTATAAATCGGGCATTAATTTGGGCACCCTATTACTGAGAGGGGCCCTTCTTCATCCAGGAAGTACAGTAGACCTCACTGGAGCACATGGACTTACACACATTGTGAGTTCTGTCTCTAATATTTTCATAATATGGCTATTTCCGTGCACTGTTGGAAATGGTAACCATTATGCTGTCCTTTGGTGTGACGTAATTTAAGTATTGATCTGAACATTTTCATCAATTTATATTGATTGACTATTGAAAATAATGTAAACCTTAACACTATTAGTCAGGTTTGAAGACTGTCTCTCATATAGCTAGGCCGCAAACTGGCCTTGATCCTGAAAACATCCACTGGTGTGACAGCATTTGTCCTATAGTGTGACATGAAATCAGCATCACACCAGTGGATGTAGGCTCTATCAAGAGCTACTAAACCATCGCTCTCTCCCTCCTAACCTCCCTCCCTCCATTTTAACCTCCCTCCTAACCTCCCTCATCTCACCCCCCAACCTACCTCCCTGTCAATATCCCCACTTCTAACTTCCCTCCTTTCTTACCTCCCTCTTACCTCGGAAGTTGAACTTCCTCCCGCCTCCCAACCTCCTGCTTCCTATCCCCCTTCCTAACTTCCCTCCCAACTAGAGTGCGGATCGGGCCCGGATTTTTCTGTCCGAGCCCGGCCCGCGTCCGACAGAGCAGTAACCGAACCCGACCCGAGCCCGACAGGCATAAAGATATTTCTGTCCGAGCCCGACACAGTTAAAATCGCATTTGTTTCTCATACTAATGACACATGTACGTTTGTTTGTGTGGAAAGCCCGCTTTTATTAAGCAATTGTAGGAAGGCATTCGGAAATGTCAACAGATGAGCGCATCAATGCACAGCTGACTTTCTTTCGTTTTCAATAGTTTTAAAATCTCCTGCGGCCAACTTCTTTTTAACATCTTCCATCGTTGCGCTGCCACATGGAGCTTAACACGCACGTCTGTCGTTGTCACAGCACACAGGAAGACGGATGTTAGGGTAATATTTGACATTTATTTTATTTTATTTAAGCTGTTTTAAATTCAAAATGTTCAATGCCTTATCGCGCTGATGTGACCGAGCCCGACCCGAACCCGAGCATCCTTTCTAAAAATCTGTCCCGAACCCGGCCCGACCCGTCGGGTACCGTCGGGTCCCGTCGGGCTCGGGTCGGGTATCCATCCTCTAATCCCAACCTCCTGCTTCCTATCCCCCTTCCTAACTTCAGTAGCTAATTGTAGTAGTGATGTTTGCATTTTCTATTAAGTTTTGCCTTTTTCTCTTACTCTCAGAATTGAAGGACACCACAAGACAAACCTTCCTACTCTGTTTTGTTAAGGCTAGTTTGAGACCCACGTTGAAAGTGAGAGGCTGAGATGACAAGCAAGGAAAGGACCAGGAGGTGTAGGGAGAGGCTGAATAAAGATCCTTAAATACAGAGAACAGTAGTTTTAAATTAAAGCTGCAAGAAGCATTGGACGGGCCCCAGCGCCTCTGCACGCGCCGGGGTCACTGACCTCCACAGACTTGCTTTTTCATAGGTAAAGGTTTGCGCCAACCCCTATGGTTTGACCACGCCCCCTTTCACAGCTAATGAACTGTACAACGTATAGTCTCGTGTGAGGTATCATTGAGCTCAGCAGGGAGTTTCCTTTTCATTGGTGACGATTTGCGGTGTCTGAGTGCCGCGCAAATACACGGTCGCAAGGAGCAGCATCTGCCAGTAACCCCGATGTGCGCAGATGAGCAAGGGCTCGTCCTACGCTGCTTGCAGCTTTAATTAAAACTTGTACCTTTTTATTTCAGAGTATATTAAAATAAATTTGAACACGAAAAGTAATAAGCCAGGTCAATTTTGTTTACATGTTCATGTTATGTTGCTCAATGTTACCATGGCTCCCAAGTCTTTTTTTATGGGAATGTTGGTTTCTTCCTTTTTATTCTGACTTTATTGTACAACAAACATTTGAACTTAAAGTTGTAAATATATTTAATGATTTTTTAAATTAATTTGGACAAGAAACAATAAATGTGAAAACAGGGGAATACCGGTACTTTTTGTTGTCCAAAGGTGTGACGGAATGTCCTGTGGTGTGACACACTGAGTTATAAGTGGAAAAGGCATTTTAATGCACAAATTCATGTAAAAAGTGTTGACTACTACAATAATAATATCATCACTATGCACATATAAGGATGGAATGAAGTTTCGTTCGGTTTTATAGTAATTATAATGAATATAATCTAGACCTTTGGGTAAAGTCCCTATGTGTACATCTTATAGTCAGATAATAACATGATTGCGAATTTGTATTGGTTACTTTTGATGTGGGAATATAATTAGGACAAACTGATAAGGATTGTGAATATTTGTCTTATCCATCACACAATTTCTGAATTAAATATTAACATTAAAAATGTTGTCACACCGGTGGACAATATTTGGGACTACCACACAAAAAAGTTAATAAAATACAAAATAAATAAGGAATTAGAAAGGGACACATTCAATTTTTATTTATTCACATATTAAGCAATATAATTATATGTCATTTGACATAAATTTTATAAATATATTTTTTTCCACTTTGGATTTGAGTTCACGTCAACCACCCAGATACACCCCGAGCGAACGTTAGCTAACTGAACCTATCATTTAACATTCGGCTGTTGGCTAGCTAGGTTGCTGTCTTTGTAAAGTTTAATGTACAGTGGCATGTTCATCTCTTTTTATGCCGTGACCGTATATAACGTTAGCAGAGATTTAGAAAGTTGGTGTGTTTATCACTGGTTGTATCTGTAGACGGGAGGTAACACTGCTCCGTGTTAACTTCACTAGTAACGTTCAACGAAGGCTAACATGTATGAGTACTTTCCCATGTAATAACGTAATGTTATAGCATTCATAACGTAAACATCTTTTTGTTCTGTTAACTGTCTTTTAACAGGGACTAACGGAGGCGGTCACCAAGGATGGCAAAGCCAAAGACCAGCAGGGAGACAGAGGCCAAAAAGAGATGTTGAATACATTATTTGCTATATTAAAGATTGGCATTCTAACAATAAATGCTTTAAATTAACTGGTTTGTCTGTGTCATTAAGTTCTTGGGCGTGTGTATATACTGGGCGCCCAAGTAGACCATATGTATGGAAAACACCATTGTTACCAGTTAGTAACGGTGCCTGTGTGTCCTTTCATCTTTTCAAATCAATTTGAATAAAAAAGGTAAAAGAATGATCATATAATATTTTTATGTTGAACGTCATTTTTGAATTATTCTTAAGGATAATGTATAAAAACAAAGAATTTGAATTCGGGTCAGTCCACCTTCATTTCAGGACGGCTTAGATTGTATTTCGAGACAGTTCCAAGAGGATGGTGAAAAAAGTTCATTAAGAGCACTGTTGGTTCTATGTGAAAAAAACAACAGCAGAGAGAAACAGACCTAACTTAACATTCTTGCTTGTTGGGAGTTACAGGTAAAGTCATAGAAGCCATTACCATAGCCGTGTGGTGGTGCCAGGCTTTTGAGCAGCGGGTCCCAATAGGCTTTGGGCGATGTCAACATTTTCAAAGTGGTTTGATATAAAGCCAAAAGCGGCGCAGTTTGTTTGCTTTGAGACTAACTTTGCCATACAGCATCTTCTCGTGATTACGGCTCTAAACAATCGCAAAAATAAAAAAAGAGTAATCGAAAACAATTTTGCACATTACACAGCATTTTCACTATACATTCGGCCCGCCGCTGAAAGAGCTATTGTCGCTGCTCTTTCAGTATTTTAAAAAATGTCATGAAGTTGTAATAACACGACTGCATAGCTGCTCCACAAGTCAGTTCTCTGCAGCCATTTCTCCCACAGTACCACACCATGAAGAACAAATTCAAGAGTAGCAAACGTGGCTAGGGTGACACCAAGCACCGTAGAGGCAATCAGAAGTCTCCCATGATTCTTCAGCCCCATTGATCCTCTCATGAACCAGCGCATCCAAGTGGCTCTCATGGGAGAGCCTAGCATTATTGTCGACTTGTGCACCCTTAAGAGTGGTCGTCCTGGTGACAATGAAGTCACTGCAGCACAGTATCAGAGATATGGCACTGCCCACTTGTCACAGTGGTTGTCGCTAGAGGATCTCATTGAGCAAGTGAAGCCCAAATGCCCTGAAGGAACGAGGGTGCCCAGCAAAGCCTGTGGCTGCACGATTATGGCCAAAATGATAATCACAATTATTTTGTATTTTGATCAATATTGAGATCACAATAAATTATCAAAATTTGTTGATTTTAACCAAAACAAATGTATTGTTATTTAGAACTGCTTTCACATCCATATTGTGCTACATTCTGGCTAATACATACATATTGTGCATCCATATTGTGCTACATTCCTCTTATGTTGAAGTTGTATGCTGTATGCCCTTTATCTACCGGACAAAATATCAATGTTTAAAGTGCTTCACTGAGCTGCAAAACTTAAACTAGAAAAATAGAAAGTGCTAGTGTTTAAAAGTGCTTCCCTGAACTGAGATCTGACATTTCGTGGTTTAGGTCTTACAGCGGGTCCCCCCACTTGCTGTCGCGTGCCCCTCACATGACCAATACCTGTAATTTGGCCTTCTTCCCCTTTGGCCTTGGCTAAACCAGCTTGCCACATGTGATGATGATTAAAATTTGATTATTGTGCAGCCCTAGCAAAGCCCTTGTGAGATTGCAATTTGCACCACAGAATCCTTACACCCAGAGAGCGTTGAACTTCACTTCACACTTTGAACTCAAGTACAAGATCCAGCGAAAACCGCTCCAAGTATCTCACTCTGATGCACACTTCTGTGCTGCACTCTTCAAGTTCTTGCGTCTACGCATGTATTAGCTGACTTCACATATATTTGTCTTATTCATCGATGATAAGGTCAAGATCCCGGTTGAAGAACCTGTGCCCACCGTTATCCAAGGTTGACACTCAATCGCGCCTTCAAATCAGCCAAATGAGCAGCACTGATGCTAGAACTGGACATGGCATGGACATGGCAGCACTGATGCTAGAACTGGACATGCTCATTGCCTGCAGAGCAGCTCCAGGCCAGAGCTGGCAGAATCAAGTTGAGAGGGTGATAGCTATATTCAACATCCAGCCTGCATAACTGTGCACTGGAGAGAGACAAGACAGCAGAGGACATGGAAAACCTGCTGAAGAGGTACAGGCCTTTAGCAGAGATCCGCAAAGCTGGCAAGAAAAACCCACAGCTTGTTGAGGCTTGGAGCACTTCAGTTGCGTCACTGCTGGACACAATGTCTGGACGCTACAGTCGGCAGAAATTGAAGGGAGAGACAATCATGATCATACATGCAGAAGAAGATCTGTCAGGCAGGTTATCTCCACACTCTTCCAAGCAATCAATCCTGCAACAATGACCAAGCAACAAGCAGACAAGGAGCCAGGATTCACTGAGTGGGTGCAGAAACACTGCCGGCAACGTCAGTATCTGTTGCAGGTCTTCTTTTTTATTTTTATTTTTTATTTATTTATTTATTCTGTTTCTGATCTTATTTTCCCTGTGTTTTTCTGTATAACTCGTAATGTTTCTATTATTATATATTGGCTGTAAAGGACTTTGAGCTGCATTCCATGTATGAAAAATTAATTATAGCTAAAAATAAAGTCTTTCTTACGATATGCATATGTGATGACACTGGATGCTAATCGGTACCAGTCCTCCCGCTTCCTGACCCATGCTGTGTGTATCAACTTCTTCATGTCGGACGCACTGGAGAAGCAGCAGAAAGAGACTGTTTACTGCCCAACATGCACGGCAGGCAGTAGTCGGCTACTTGGAATGTTCCAAACCACAAGTTATCTACTTAATGCAGCTCTTCTCTCGCCACCAGGCCACAGTAACAGAGGCACTGTCAGATGACAGTGGTGGTGGTACTGTACATGTTGTACAGGTAGGTTATGTAAAAAAAAATAGAGTATTCATCGCTACAGTAAAGGATAAAATATAAAAAGGACTACCTATCCCTTGCTGCCACTGGGGAAAAAAATAAAGTAAAAAAAGATTCCCTATCAACCCATGACCTTAACTAAAAACCAAACAAAACCAGACAAAAAAATGTTTATGCTAATTATGCCGGGGGACTTTCTTTTGACACACTGAGCTCCTCTCTTGTCTCTTTTCATCTGTGGGCATCCATGTCCCAGAAATGGATGGGAATAAGCTCTGGGGAGCTTATTCCCCAGAGCCCTTGTGTTTTTTTCGCCCAGCATTTTTTCTTGGATTAGGGTGGCACCTAAATCATGGTTGCAGCTCTTTCCCTGCGCCCTGCTACACCGTGCTACACCTACCAAGAACCTGCTCTGTCCGAGGTTTCTCACTGAATGGAAGTTTTCCTCACCACTCGAGGTTTCTCCCAAAAGGGAGTTTTTCTCGCCACTGTCAGACTTAATGCTTGCTCTTGGGAGAATTACTGGAATTGGGTCTTTGTGTGGTCTAAACCTACTCTATCTGTAAAGTGTCTTGAGATAACTCTTATGATTTGATACTATAAATAAAATTGAACTGAATCCTCTCTTCGCATCTCCAACATTAGCTTTCTTGTCCAAGTGAGGGAGCAGTACAGCAAATGTTGCGGACGTTTTTTTGACGATACCAAATACTACAACGCTTATCAACACAGCTCCGCGAACCAGAAGTGCAGGAAAGCGGGTGTAAACAAAGATAACAAAAAATTTTGATCACAAAAAAAAATTGTAAAAAACGAGAGGCGGGCTAATGTTAGCCAATAAGGAGTTAGCTTTAGCCTAACTCCTTATTGGCCATCACTTCACAGCATTTTCCTCGCCAATGTACAGTCTTTAGCAAACACAATGGATGATTGTCGGCTGCAGATCAACACTGGTATTAGACTTTAACATGATTTTCACCGAAACATGGTAACAGCGCTTTGCAACAGCATCTGTGATTGAGTGTGACGCTACAAAAGCGAGACATGTAGATGACATTACCTACTAAGTAACTAATCACTCACGGACCCTCTCCCTCTCACATACTGGCCTAAATAACACTTTCCTTCCCTCAAACCTTGGGCTGCACGATTATGGCCGAAATAATCACGATTATTTTGATCAATATTGAGATCACGATTAATTTCCCAATTATTTGTTGAATTTAACAAAAAACTATTTTTATTGTCACATAAGCTATTTATAACTGCTTTCACATTAATATTGTGCTACATTCCTCTTATGTTGAGGTTGTATGTTGTACATAAATACAGCTGCAACATATGTAAATGAAAATTATTTGTTAATTATCTGAAATTAATAGCCTAGGATATATATATATATATATATTTTTTTTTTTTAAACTAATTGAAATAGCTAGGGAGAGAAGGGGAGTGCGATGGACGTATGCTAGGCTACTCAAAAGTGACGGCTGACTCATTATGAATGGGTCCAGCACGGGTCGAACGGTGGGTCAGCGGAGTTACATGTGTGTATGAAATGTCTGTATCATCACTAGGTCTGGGTCACATCTCTCGCCCAGATCCATCAGGCTCCGTCTCACACGCCATTACTCTACGAACTGAAGTTAGTTGCATTTAATAACTTCTGTGTTTTTTGCCGTGGCCGCCGCGATAGCAGAGTTACCAGCGGAAACACTGGTACAAATACAGGTTTGCCTCTCATGCTTAACAATATACAGCTGCGTTATTAACAATTAAAACTGTGGACAAATGTCAGAAGTGTGGATCGGCGCTGTGTCTCTTTTTCCGGGGATCCGAGTGTGAGTTAATGGGGGCGGGGCTGCGCAGAGAATAAGAGGAGAGAACCCAGAGAAAAAAACCCAGAGCATTCTATGAACAGAATGACGCATTTAAAATATCGCTTGATTACGCAGATTTGATCGTGGGAAGCTAAAATCGTGATAGTGATTAAAATTGGATTAATTGTGCAGCCCTACTCTAACCCCTCATTCACCTCCTAACTCAGCCAGCAAAAACTGCTGCAAACTCTAATCCTGTGGAAATCACTGACTTTACAAAATAATGAAATAAAACAAATGAAAGATGTGATACAGACTTCATTTTCTTAATGCGGCGCTATTAAGTTGTAAGCACATTAGAATAAAGGCCATCTTTAGGATGTGCACTGAGCAGCCTTATTGTGTGGGGAAATGCTATAAATACCAGACTGCTAAGCATACCAAGCATCGGTACTAGGGTTGCACGATATATCAAAATTGCGATGTGTGCATGCGCATCACACGGCTCAGTTTGTAGAGTGGGCTCCCCCTTTCACTTCTTCAGCTGTCCTGTCATTAAAAGGCCTAAAATGCTAGGGCTGCACAATTATGGCCAAAATGATCATCACAATTATTTTGATCAATATTGTGATCACGATAACCAAAACAAATGTCATTGTTGACGCTTAAAAAAAAATAAACTCCACACACAGGGCACATCACAGGGGATGTGATGTCAAATCAGGCAAATGAAGTCAAACATGTCATGCTACAACTTGTTTGCTGTTTCATACCAAAGGAAGATATGCATAACCATTATTTTCATGACTAATAGTTTTTCCATGATTACCTAGTAGACCTGCACGATTAAAAAAAAATGATTTTTTTTTATCTGAGAATTGATATGATTCTCTGCAACTTTTTTTTTTTCCCCTAACAAAGTCTTGCACACATGAACCATAACAAAAAAAAAATAGCACATTGCACATCACCACAAGCCTGTAAGGCTTTAAAGGTTCAGTAGGTAACTTTTGTAAAAATGTATTTTTTACATATTTGTTAAAACTGTCACTATGTCCTGACAGTAGAATATGAGACAGATAATCTGTGAAAAAAATCAAGCTCCTGTGGCTCCTCCCTGTGTCCCTGATGCCATTTGGCAGAAATACACCGCTCCCGGTCAAAACAGCCAATCAGAGCCAGGAGGACTGTCTTAGCAGTGTCAGTCACTCTCGTGTACGCGCTGCTCATAACCCTCCCCCCTCCCCCCCGCACAGCGCGTACCGTGTTCAAGCTCAAGATTGCCCGTGTGCTGCAGCTGTGCTAATCACGAAGAAACTACTTTTCAGGAAAACTGCCATTTTCTGGAGTGACACCTGCTCAGAAAACAAAGACGGGCAAACAGAAGAAGACCGATGACGAAAAGCGAGCTAAAAGAAAGAATTAAACCGAGCCGAAATAAAACGAGGGTCGACAACGGGGCGGCTTTTCAGAGGTGGAGGGAGCTACGCCTCCTGAAAGGATTTAACACGGATTCAGAGCTAGCCACATTTCTGCTTGACCTGTATCGCTGCTTGATTTGTTTCATTTATTAATAACTAGCTACACAACTAAGCTAGCGATGGTTACAGTATCGCTGGTGATAGCGCAAATCTCATTTTACTCTGTAGCTTGTTGCTAGCTAAGTCTAACAGTTAGCTTGTTAGCTTGTAGCACGGCAGGAACGTTGTAGCTAACTCCTTCACCCTCAGTATAAGCCATATTGTTTCGATACCTACATTTAGTAAGCCTAAATGTGTTTTTGTAGATCACAATTAAATGCAGCTATGGTGAAACTACTTTAATTGTGCGCTGTCCCTGCCCCTGTTTCTTCCCCCTCAGGATTGTAAATCAAATGTCTGACACACATTCTTTATGCTCCTTCAACAGGTCAGACATGGCCCCAGACACAGAGGCACGTGAAGGAATCGTCTTTCAGTCCAAATCAAAATGTTCAGTATTTCCTTGTGTGTACTTTACAAAAAAAGCTGATTTATTTTACCCATATGCAGAATAAAACCTAAGACATATTTCTAAGATGTTGTTATTCCTTGGCTTAGTGAGCTTCCTCAGTGATTCATCATTCCTACTGAAAGTTTAGTGTTTTAAATTGATCCAAAAGGTAATTCAGTAATGTACGGTGTAAAGTGCTGCTTTTGTTCTCACAAATAAGCGATTACATAAACATTTTTAATCCCTTTTTTATTGAAAAATATTTACAAAACTTTTAATAAAAATATTTTAAATAAGCTTTTTTTACATAAAGTTTTAAAAGCACAGCACACAACAGCTAAACCCTCCTCAAAATAAAGCCCCTGTATTGTGTGGAAAACATTGGTGGCCCTGCTTACTAGCCTGTGCGTTCACGGCAGGCTCGAGGAGCTGTGGAGGGGGGGCTGTAGCGCAGCAGAGAGCAAGGGGGAGGAGCATGTAAGGTGTGCTTGTTCAAAGTTTTAGGCTAAGTCCACGTTTCCTCAAAACTACCTACTGCAGCTTTAATGAAGAGAAGGGAGAGCATTGCAGCACTTGACGTCACACGTATGTGGCCAAATTCATTTCCATGTTTCTGACGAGACGTGTGCAACGCAAACAAAACGTACAGCAAAAGACTGTGCAATATGTTTCAGACCACCCTGCCAACCTGTAAACATTTTAATATCAATGTACAGTGGGTACGGAAAGTATTCAGACCCCTTTAAATTTTTCACTCTTTGTTTCATTGCAGCCTTTTTCCAAAAATCAAAAAAGTTCATTTTATTTCTCAGTAATGTACACTCAGCAACCCATCTTGACAGAAAAAAACAGAAATTTAGAAATGTTTGCATATTTATTAAAAAACAAAAACTGAAATATCACATGGTCATATGTATTCAGACCCTTTGCCGTGACCCTCATATGTAACTCAGGTGCTGTCTATTTCTTCTGATCATCCTTGAGATGGTTCTACACCTTCATTGGAGTCCAGCTGTGTTTGATTATACTGATTGGACTTGATTAGGAAAGCCACACACCTGTCTATATAAGACCTTACAGCTCACAGTGCATGTCAGAGCAAATGACAATCATGAGGTCAAAGGAACTGCCTGAAGAGCTCAGAGACAGAATTGTGGCAAGGTACAGATCTGGTCAAGGTTACAAAAAAATTTCTGCTGCACTTAAGGTTCCTAAGAGCACAGTGGCCTCCATAATCCTCAAATGGAAGACGTTTGGGACGACCAGAACCCTTCCTAGAGCTGGCCGTCCGGCCAAACTGAGCTATCGGGGAGAAGAGCCTTGGTGAGAGAGGCAAAGAAGAACCCAATGGTCACTGTGGCTAAGCTCCAGAGATGCAGTCGGGAGATGGGAGAAAGTTGTAGTAAGTCAACCATCACTGCAGCAATCCACCAGTCGGGGCTTTATGGCAGAGTGGCCCGAAGGAAGCCTCTCCTCAGTGCAAGACACATGAAAGCCCGCATGGAGTTTGCTAAAAAACACCTGAAGGACTCCAAGATGGTGATAAATAAAATCCTCTGGTCTGATGAGACCAAGATAGAACTTTTTGGCCTTAATTCTAAGCGGTATGTGTGGAGAAAACCAGGCACTGCTCATCACCTGTCCAATACAGTCTCAACAGTGAAGCATGGTGGTGGCAGCATCATGCTGTGGGGGTGTTTTTCAGCTGCAGGGACAGGACGACTGGTTGCAATCGAGGGAAAGATGAATGCGGCCAAGTACAGGGATATCCTGGACGAAAACCTTTTCCAGAGTGCTCTGGACCTCAGACTGGGCCGAAGGTTTACCTTCCAACAAGACAATGACCCTAAGCACACCGCTAAAATAACGAAGGAGTGGCTTCACAACAACTCTGTGGCTGTTCTTGAATGGCCCAGCCAGAGCCCTGACTTAAACCCAATTGAGCATCTCTGGAGAGACCTGAAAATGACTGTCCACCAACGTTTACCATCCAACCTGACAGAACTGGAGAGGATCTGCAAGGAGGAATGGCAGAGGATACCCAAATCCAGATGTGAGAAACTTGTTGCATCTTTCCCAAAACGACTCATGGCTGTATTAGATCAAAAGGGTGCTTCTACTAAATACTGAACAAAGGGTCTGAATACTTATGACCATGTGATATTTCAGTTTTTGTTTTTTAATAAATATGCAAAAATTTCTAAATTTCTGTTTTTTTTCTGTCAAGATGGGTTGCTGAGTGTACATTACTGAGAAATAAAATGAACTTTTTTGATTTTTGGAAAAAGGCTGCAATGAAACAAAGAGTGAAAAATTTAAAGGGGTCTGAATACTTTCCGTACCCACTGTACCTCGTAACAATCTTTCACTATAAACTCACTGAAAGCTGCTGCTGTTTCAATCCTGTCAGCCTTCTGCAGCGGGGGGGCTGCTCAGTTACACTAGGGCTGAACGATATTGTGTTTCAGCATCGACATCGCAATTTGCGCATGCGCGATAGTCATGTCGCAGGACGTTACAATGTTGACGCTAAAACTTTTTCCCACCGTTCCCCTTTTACATGATTATTACCGGCCGACCGTTCCCCTTTAAGACAGGTAGCCATGTGGGCAGCGTGTGTATGTGACGTTAGTCCGACGGGGTTTGTTATGGGAAGTGAGGCTCTCCATGTGTAGTAAAGTACCGTAGTCAGCAGCTGCCACTGACACAATGAGGCGCATAGCTAGGGCTGCACGATTATGGCCAAAATGATAATCACGATTATTTTGATCAATATTGTGATCACGATTATTTGTTTTTAACCAAAACAAATTTTATTGTCACATAGGCTCAGAGAGACGGCTGACTCATTGAACGGGTCCAGCGCGCGGGTCGAATGGCGGATTCACACGTCGTGTGTATGAAATGCTTGTATCATCACTACGCTGCATTTTTATGAACTATGATATTCTGGCCATCTCTGGCCCAGGTCCAGCAGCTTGGCCTCACACGGAATAACTGACTGGCACATGAGCAGACAGGGGTTTACAGAGCGGTAGATGCGCTATGCAAAAAAAAACGGAGCGTTCTATGAAATGACGCATAAAAAAAAAAAAGCTTGATCACGCAAATTTGATAGTGGGAAGTCAAAATCGTGATCGTGATTAAAATTCGATTAATTGTGCAGCCCTACGGATAGCTTCAATGGGTAGTCAGGGAAGCTACTGTAGTCAGTGTTTTATGTTCGCTGCAAATACAAACTAAATTACTTGATTAATGCAACATAATTACAACATCTCACGTCCATTTCCCCCCGCAGAAAGCTGCTACCAGCCGGGCTAAAGCTAATATGATTGGCTGAAAGAAACAAGCACAAAGCTGCTAACAGCTAGGCTAAAGCTAATATAGTTAGCCTAAAGATCCAAGGGGTCCGTCTGTCCCAACTAACGTTACGGTTTGGAGCTGCGACGCTGGAACACTAATCTACTACAGAAGTCTGAGTCTGATCTAAAGTCATTTCCACTGATTTAATTGTTCTTGGATACACAGTTTGTTGCTAGTGCATGTGACATGCAGGTCTGATTAATTTATCAAACTAACAAGCTGGCCCCGCTAGTCGACCACAACCTGAAATTTAGAGTAAGCAACATGCAGTCACTGTCATTCACGTTAGCCTGGCATGATTATTATATCAATACAAAGGTGTCATGCAAGTCAACCAGCATATTTCTACTTAGTTTCCTTTTCCAAAATCACTTCAGAAGAGCAACGTTAGTCACAGCGCTTACTTGCTTTGGTGTTTGTAAAGTATTTAAGTTTAACAAAGTATGGTTCAAATTAGAAAAGATCCTTTTTCTTTTTTTCTATGTAGATGCACTCACCTACAAAATCACCGCACTAGTCAAGAATAATTTATTATGTCATCTTTTAAAAATATTTTTTTCTTTTTTCATATCGCAATATATATCGCAGGGAAAAAAATATTGCAATGTAATATTTTTTTCAATATCGTGCAGCCCTAACACACACACACACGGAAAAAACAGAGGAGACGTTGATATTGACATGACATGATGATCTAAATTGAGGACAGCTACACTTGTTATTGTAAGTGCAATGATAAGTTAAAGTCCAGGACTTCATCAAACCGAATATGAATGTGTGCCCCAGCCCAGTATAGAAAATTAACTAACAATGTAAAGATCAACAAGCCACATATTGTAAATTCAATAAAATTTTTGTCTTAAAGCCTGTCCTTTTTATTTTTAAAGCACTATACAAGAAAATTGCAACTTTCTTTGTCTCCCGCTACTTCATTGCAACAAACATACAAGAAACATTGCAACTTTTATTGCATTTTTTTACAAAAGCTCTCGCAACATCAGGCATTTTGGGCCGCAACAAGTAGTAGCGTTTGTGATGAAGATGGCTCGTGAAATTAAATGAAAATCAAAGTAATTATAAAAAAAAACTAAAAATTAAAATCGGCAACAGGGAGAATCAAGATCGCAATTTTATAATGATTAATCATGCAGGCCTATTTAACACCAAAATACATAGGCCTGCCTAACTGTCTACTCACATGTTTATGAACACACATGGATGGATGATTCACAAACTGCAGCTAGTACAATTTACAATATCCACCATGTATTCTTAGCCACTTTTACTGCCAACTCCAAAGTGAAACTTAGCAGTCTAGTCAGCACATTTTTTCTGCAAACCCAGACAAAAGGCACTGATTCCTGATCAGTGATCAGATGAAGGCTGATCCCTGTCATTACACAAACGAGGCGGCTTTTCTCTCAGTGACACATAAACACACACCCGTCTCTATTAACAGCATGACCCACACCGCAGCAGCTTTGTTGAATTGACAGCAAAGCCTCAGTCAACCAATTTGTAACATCGGCCGAATCTTTAGGAAACATGACACGCAGGACACGGCGCACACGTGACACAATCCCCGGTCTCATGGGTGAAAGTCCTGTGTTTTACCATTCAACCTCCCTACCCGGATTTTCGCCCTTTCATACTACTCGTTACGGCATACAGTGCCTTGCAAAAGTATTCGGCCCCCTTGAACTTTTCAACCGTTTGACACATTTCAGGCTTCAAACATAAAGATATAACATTTTTATTTTTTGTGAAGAATCACCAACAAGTGGGACACAATTGTGAAGTGGAACGAAATCTATTGGATATTTTAAACTTTTTGCAAATAAAAACTGAAAAGTGGTGCGTGCAAAATTATTCGGCCCCTTTACTTTCAGTGCAGCAAACTCACTCCAGAAGTTCAGCGAGGATCTCTGAATGATCCAATGTTGTCCTAAATGACTGATGGTGATAAATAGAAAACACCTGTGTGTAATCAAGTCTCTGTATAAATGCACCAGCTCTGTGAGAGTCTCAGGGTTCTGTTGAAAGCGCAGAGAGCATCATGAAGACCAAGCAACACACCAAGCAGGTCCGTAATACTGTTGTGGAGAAGTTTAAAGCCAGATTTGGATACAAAAAGATTTCCCAAGCTTTAAACATCCCAAGGAGCACTGTGCAAGCGATCATTTTGAAATGGAAGGAGTATCAGACCACTGCAAATCTACCAAGACCTGGCCGTCCCTCTAAACTTTCAGCTCAGACAAGGAGAAGAGATGCAGAGATGCAGCCAAGAGGCCCATGATCACTCTGGATGAACTGCAGAGAACTACAGCTGAGGTGGGAGAGTCTGTCCATAGGACAACAATCAGTCGTACACTGCTCAAATCTGGTCTTTATGGAAGAGTGGCAAGAAGAAAGCCATTTCTCAAAGATATCCATAAAAAGTCTCATCTAAAGTTTGCCACAAGCCACCTGGGAGACACACCAAACATGTGGAAGAAGGTGCTCTGGTCAGATGAAACCAAAATCGAACTTTTTGCCCACAATGCAAAACGATATGTTTGGCGTAAAAGCAACACAGCTCATCACCCTCAACACACCATCCCCACTGTCAAACATGGTGGTGGCAGCATCATAGTTTGGGCCTGCTTTTCTTCAGCAGGGACAGGGAAGATGGTTAAAATTGAGGGGAAGATGGATGCAGCCAAATACAGGACCATTCTGGATGAAAACCTGTTGGAGTCTGCAAAAGACCTGAAACTGGGACGGAGATTTATCTTCCAACACGACAATGATTCCAAACATACAGCAAAATCTACAAAGGAATGGTTCACAAATAAACGTATCCAGGTGTTAGAATGGCCAAGTCAAAGTCCAGACCTGAATCCAATCGAGAATCTGTGGAAAGAGCTGAAAACTGCTGTTCACAAACGCTCTCCATCCAACCTCACTGAGCTCGAGCTGTTTTGCAAAGAAGAATGGGCAAGAATTTCAGTCTCTCGATTTGCAAAACTGATAGAGACATACCCCAAGCGACTTGCAGCTGTAATCGCAGCAAAAGGTGGCTCTACAAAGTATTAACGCAAGGGGGCCAAATCATTTTGCACGCACCACTTTTCAGTTTTTTATTTGCTAAAAAAGTTTAAAATATCCAATAGATTTCGTTCCACTTCACAATTGTGTCCCACTTGTTGGTGATTCTTCACAAAAATAAAAATTTTATATCTTTATGTTTGAAGTCTGAAATGTGTCAAAAGGTTGAAAAGTTCAAGGGGGCCGAATACTTTCGCAAGGCACTGTACATTCACATGCAATCGCAAGATGATAAAACACGCTACAACGCAAGTATGCGTCTTTATAACACGGCAACAATGGCATACGAATTGGCGTGTCATACATCCACCACTTCATGAGATCAGTCTTGTATCGGGGAAGACCCCTACCACTTACGTAGGCTCATTGTAGAGCCTTCGTACAACAATAAATCTGCCTTTAAACGGACTGCATTTAAATTGAAAGGCGGCTAAGGCCCAGTTCAGACTAAAGATTCATGACAAGATGAGTTGAAACTTGTAACTACTTGCAATGTGCCAGTCTGCAGCGATCTGAAACCTGCTAGTGTACACCAACATGACTAGTTGAGAGGGTGTATCATCTTTATTGCAACAACTCTGTAATTCTGTTCATTCTTCCAACTTTTAGGCTTTTTTATAGCTGGATATAATTTGTAGTGTCTTAAAATATGAATAATAGTAAAAAAACTAAAAAAAAAAACTTGCTACAGTTACTTGCTGCAACATGTTTCAGTAGTGATAAAACGTTTACTTTTAACACCTCTCCCTCTCTTCATTAACTCTCTAGCTCACTCAACCACCAAAAAGACCAGCCAAACAGCCTTACGACAATATTTAGTTCATGATTTACATTCTGACCCTAATGTTCAATTATTTTGACACTTACATAATGCTGTACAAATAATCAAAAGTTAGTAGGTAATAGTTAATAGTTAATTTTCTGGCCGCGGCATAAACATTCAAATGAAAAATAACATTCTCAGTAACCTAACCCGTTTAATCTAGACCAATGTTAGACTCTAGTCCAAGGGTAGGCAATGCATTTTCCCAAGGGGCCACATCGAAACAGGGACTGTTGTGGAGTTAGGCTAAACTCAATTCTGCTCAATATTAATTTTATCTCAGGAAGCACATCAAAAAAGAATGTGCTACCTGGAAAGCGGCATGTTCTCAAACGCCTCTTTGTTTCTGACATATTAGCGCAGCAAAGCCACCAAACACTCTTTAATAAACTCCCCTTCAGAAAATGGCTCACTGTTCTTGGCAATTTTGTGGGTTATCACAAAGCTGGTCTTGACGCTTGGTAAAAAAGCTTTGTTGCTTTTGCAGCTTAACTAGCAGAGCTTCAGATGTCTGTGCCGCTCTGCATCAATAAAATTGTTGTATTTCTCTGCGTGTTTAGTATTGTAGTGGCGATTCAAATTATAATCCTTTCAGAGCGTGCTCTCCGCAAACTAAGCACACTGCTTTACTTTTGACTTCAGTAAATAAATACTTAGAAGTCCATGTTTGGTTAAAAACTCTGCAATCTGTATCGACCTCTTTTTTACTTCCCATGAGCTGACATTTTTAGGGATAACGGTTCATTTACGTCCATGCTAACATCTCTCGCAGATACATGGGTCCGACCCTCTTAATATATCCATGGATCTGACACATTGTACTTCTACTTCTTTTTGATTCCGACTTGCAACCAGAGCAGAAGCTGCATACTTTCGCACAAAAAAAAAACACGCAGGTCGTCCGTTTACAATTTAATGTAGGCCTAACAATATTTCTGTTTACATATTCTGTTATTTTTGCACATTCAGGAAGTGCCATGTGCTCAGTGCTGTGGTTTTATGTATCCGATTTATTTAGTATTAGAGCACTGCAGAAGGTTTTGTTTTTGAAGCTTGAAAAGCTATGAAGTGTGAGTGTGTGTGTATGTGTGTGTTGTCTGCTATGTTCAGACTTTGTTAAAAAAAAAAGATGTTTATATCTTACTTGTATTTTTGGACGAAAACATAACCATATGAAGTAATACAGAAAACTGTATTATACTGAGTTACACAGAATCTTAATGCATTCTGTCAAATCTATAATATCCCATATGGCTTTAATAGAAAAATGTTTTTGACGCATTGTGATGCATTGAGATATTGACTCAAAGACATAATAAATCAAGTGATCAGTTAAGATTCACACCTCTTATAAACAGACAAATACTTTAACTGGACAATACTAACACATTAATACGCAGTTTATGATTCATTCTTCCCACACGAGTTGAAGAAGCTACCTCAACCTATAAAGGCTGGAGGAACTGCAAAGGGAGAGCAATAATGCCTCTTTCCCTAAAACCTTGAATTTTTGGGGGTTCTCAGTGAAATACTTTATTTCCGTCATTCTAAAAAAAAATTTCATGCACAAATTTATAGTGAAAATATGTTTTTATGTGCGGTAAAACAACAACAAAGAGGGGGGGCAGTGAACCCTTGTCTTGCAGTAAGGAGTAAAAAAAAATGAGAAGACAGCAGGCGCCTGACCATCTAGGGTGGTACGGGAGTATGCTCCCCCAGGAGAAAATGTTGTACGTTTTAAAGTTTACCGCATCAATCTGGTGCACTGGTGGCAAAGGAAGCATTAGCACAGAACACATGAAATGTAAAAATATTTTGGGTCATTATAACCCCCCCCGCCCTTGGATTGAGACATTTCTAACAAACTACACATGTGAATAAGCTTTCAAAAACTAGTTATTTCACCAATTGTAATGTATTCTACTAAATGCAGCCTTAAGCAAAAGCTGGACATTTTATATATATATCTCCATCCAGCTTGTTAATCCCAAGTAAGTCAGTACCAATAGTCCAAGGTGTCAGGTCCTATCAAAGCTGCAAGACTGTATGCAAAACTTGAGGAAAGAGGAAACCAACAAATTCCACAAAGCACGGCACTAAGAAGGGTAAACTATTGTTACCATTAAGATATTTGGCTTTCAGGGAACTGTAACCTAACTGTTACATGCTGTAGTCACATTATTAAATTCTTTGGCAGTAAAATTACGTTACAATATGACAACAAAAAAGTTGGTAAAAGATAAACTTGGCTTTTCCAAGTCTCTAATGTGCAATAGATTTAAAAAGTTTTACTTTATTGTCAATAAGCAGAACCAGTTTTGTAACTGACTGCGGTCATACAACCACTGCAACATAATCAAAACTATTAACATAAATGACAATTAAAGCCTTTACTGACCAAATTCAGAAATATTTGAGGTAAAGCTACTTTAGTAACTCCACACATAGTTTAGTATTAACTACTTAGCACCCGTGTTTTAAATACATTTTCCACTTCTAGAATACTTTACACAGTGTCATTTAGCCACCCATTGTGATGAAAGGATGTGTTTCTATGGCAGGCCATTTTTAACATTTAATAGCTAGACTGGATATTCATTGTAGATATATATCTTAAATTAAAATTATGACTAGTAATAATTAAATTGTAGACTGAAATTAAAGTTCTTAGTAAGAACTGTACAACATATCTAGAATGTTGATTCTGGATAGGAAAAATTACATTGTGGATATCTGAAATTTAAAAAAAAAAATAACACATGAATGACAAAAGTGATGTCAATTGTCCTAGGACAAATGACGTTCTGGTTATCTGAAATGACAATTGTGGATAGGAAGAATATATCTGAAATGTTCTTTTTGACTAGGAAGATGTCTAGCTAATAAATATTTGTGGTAGAGTGGTAAACATAAAGTGGTAGACATCTTGAAAACGATAGTAAGAATGTTATTGTGGATATCTTTAGTTGCCATTTTGACAAGTAATGTAATTTTCACTAAGCGAAACGGATATCTGACATCTAACATGTAATTACAGATAGGAGTGTGTTCGATTGAATGTTAAAACGACTTGCCATGTTTGTAGAACTAAAGAGTGCATTGCCATAATTTAGAAAACTTCTTGAAACAAGTTTCACATGCTGTAATATATGTTTTTCTAAACAAAAGACCACATTATTCGTTAAAGTTTACATAGGGCTTGCGTAAAGAACTGTCGTGTCAATGGTGAATGAAGGTTGGCGTTATTTGCATTCTTGTTTTTCAATCCATGGCTACAGATTTGTACTAAAAGAAAACAGTTTGGCGTCTTTAGTGTGGTTTAGTCGTTGCTGTCCGCGTGCTGTACCCTCCAATTTACAGTGTTAGCCTTCTGTTAGCTTCTCGTTAACCGACGAGTGTCTGGTGTAACGTCAACGTTATTAAAACTAATTGTGTTGCCTTGCTTAAATCACAGAATTCAGTTGGAACTCACAATAAATCCCCGCCTACAAAGTATCGTTATCTGCACTGTGGCGAGGATTGATGTGGTGGAAACGAGAAAAGTACCCGGGTTAGCTAACACATCAGCCAATTAGCTTAGCATACTGAAATGCAATAGCTCGACTACTAGCTAATTTGCTAACGCGCGCGCATCAACAGCAATGGCACTATAAAGTGACTTCACGGTGCAAGTTTAGACAAACGTCGCAGTACGACACGACATATAGCTAGCTAGTTTAGAACATTTAACCTACACCACTGAGGCGGCCTTGATGACTCTCCGTTACGTTAATTTGGAATCAAACACAGCCGGAGGTCTCGGGTTCGACAGAAAACTGGTTAGCAATAGCAGCCCACACAGTGAAGCTATATAACAGGCTAACGCTAACACCGTTGTTTTGCTTGGTTAACTCTAATTCATTTCAGAAAGTGATAACAAATATTTGGCTAACATTTACGTAATTTTAATAACGCGTGTGCCGTTTCTCAGACTACTGTTGTACTGTCTCACTTACTTGGAATAAAAACGTACTCCAGCTCGGTTCCATTGCAACACTTAAGCTAAAATCTGCAGGAAACCTTCAAGGAACCTACAACAAAGCAGCTAACCATGGTAGCTACAACTTCCTGTAACCCCTAGGGCTGAACCAAGTCCAGTGGACTTTTTTGGGGCATTTGGATTTTTATTAACCTAGACACCTAATTTCAAATATTTGTAGTTCCACTACAGCCCCCTTCCGAAAGGCACTGCGGTAACAAAAATACTGTTTCACGATAAAAACGTATTGCTCTTTCGATACAGATAATGACAGACGTTACGTTAGGCATGTCTTCAAATCAAATTAAAACATTTGTTTTTAATTAAACAAAAATACGAGATCAAAAGTGGTGGAAGCAGTTCTCAGATCCTTTACTTAAATAAATGTATAAATACCAAAGAAATACTCTATTGCAAGTAAAAGTTTATGAATTGAAAACGTTAGGCTACTTAAAGTAGGCTATTAAAAGTAAAAGTAGCCTACTCATTGCAGAAAAATCCTCATATTTTAGAAACTGGAAACGATCAAAATAGTTCCGTCAATTAACTGTTTAATCAGTTAATCATTTCAGCTGTAGGCCTAGAAATTGTTGAGTGGTTTAATATATAATGCAACATATTTTATGAACAACGTGTTTTGTGTGCAAAAATCTTAATTAACTAGTAATTAAAGCTTTCAGATTAAGTAGTGGAGTAAAAAGTACAATATTTTCTGAGATATAGTGGAGTAGAAGTAGAAAGTGGCATAAAAAGAAAACTCATACCTCAAATTTGTTGAGTACAGTACTTGAGTAAATTGCTATGTTACATTCTACCACTGGAGATGAATATTATCTCGTTATGAGCTCTATCCGTTTTAAGAAATATTTAAATAGTCTGTTCCATGGGCTACTGTCCATTTAGTGATTGAGTAAAAAGTTGAGAAATATAAATTTCATCTCTAAACGTGCAAAAGAGCAAACTTCAGGCACTGCCGTTGAGGAAAGGGAGTATAGTTAATATATAGGTAGGCCTATACAGGTAAAGTTAGTGGGGTTGAAATAATACACAATCAACAAGAACAATGAACAAAGCAGAGTAGAGCTGCTGTCAGACAGCTTCATTTGGACAAGGCCAACAAACTCAATCTGTTCTTTAACAGATTTGATGCTCCTGCCCATCTCCCCATTAACACAACTGCTGTCTCACCTCCAACCCCACTACTTCCCCCTCCCCCCCTCACTGTCCCTTGCCCTCCTCCTGGGAGATCCCCATAGACATAATAAAGAGTAGACGCCGCATTGGCTGCTGAGCGCGAGAAATCCAGCCGCCATCTTGGACCGGTCATACTCGTTACTTGGCAGCAGAAGATACAAGATGCCAGAGCACTGTGCAGCATTCCTGCTCAGATCGGCGGATTTTTTTAATCTTATCTCTTTCACTTTGGGTTCTGTGAAGCATTTTGTAGGCCTATCTGTGTTTTAAAAATTGCTACATAAGTTAAGTTCCAAAAGCAGCACTAATGTATGCTTGTGTTGTTATTACATTGGGATTGTCTCTGGTTTAGTTGGGATTTGTTTGATAAGACTTGCACGTTACTCTTATAAGATAGATAGATAGAGATATATATAATTATATAGCCTTTTCAATAGCAATGTGCTTGAGTACAGAGTCAACACAACATAAAAGAGGTGTATCTGTCCAAATACTTATGTAATAAGAGCTAAGACAGCTGGTCATTTATCAAATATATCGAAAGTCGCAATAAGTATGCAATATTTAGTTTATTTTGTGGAGCTGTCCTGTTAACTTTATTTATGTATTTTATACTGTCCAACCAGTAGAACCCGTCCTGTTCTGTAGACATGGTCCTTAGTTATTTATATTATAACTTTATTTATGTATTTTATACTGTCCAACCAGTAGAACCCATCCTGTTCTGTAGACATGGTCCTTAGTTATTTATATTATAACTTTATTTATATATTTTATACTGTCCAACCAGTAGAACCTGTCCTGTTCTGTAGACATGGTCCTTAGTTATTCATGTTGGACCAGTCCAATATAACTTTCAGTTAAAATAAACCTTGTGTTGTAAGAAAACTTGTTTAATTTGTTATGAATCTATTTTGTAATTTTATATATGTTTAAAAATATCGGAATTCATATCGATGTTGCAATATCACATTTTGTCAATGTTGTGCAACCCTAGTGTGTGTGTGTGTGTGTGTTGGGAGTGGGGCTGCTAAATGTCAAGGTTTGGGAGGCAATTGATGCAGAACAACGTGGTAGTACTGTGCGTGTGTGAGCTTGCGTGTGTTTGCGTGTGTGACAGAGAGAGAGACAAATATAAAAAGCTTCAAGTAGACTCTAATAATATAATCATATTGTTTCTTGTACTTAAATATCTGACTTTACGGTCACTATCTGTTTCTTCTTCCCTATCATATTTATAATGTGTGTGCAAATTATTTTTCTATAATAGGTATTTATACCTATTATAGCCTACATCATATATGTGATGTAGGGGTATTTATACCTATTATAGCCTACATCATATATGTGATGTAGGGGTATTTTGCAAATACCTATCATTTACAAATGATAGATACACCGAGGATGTCTGGTCTAGGGTGACCAGACGTCCTCGGATTTAGGGGACAGTCCCCCGTTTTTGTCCCCTGACTAAATACAGAAGAAAAACTACCTCTGTCCTTGTTCTTTTTTTTTAAAGACACAACATTAGGTTTTTCAATCAGATTTATAGTCAAACTGGAAATATCCCCGTTGCTCTCCCTTTTCGGGGATTATGTTTCCAGTTTTGATCTCGGACGTCTGGTGAATTTATATCATATCAGAATATTCTATTACTGTTAAGCACACTATGAATATTAAAATACGCCTAATCATGTGTCCTGTATCATAGCTACATGTATGACCTTTGTAGCAAAAAAAAACATGAAAACCAGTTGGGTATTCAGTGAGATTGATTAATTAAACGCGCTGACAGCTCATTGCACCTGCCAAACACATTACACTGAGTGGAGCGGGTGACCGGTCCAAGATGGCGGCCCCAAATCTCGTCAGCGCCAATAGGCAGTAGCGGTCGATGCGGCGTCTACTCTTTATTATGTCTATGGGAGATCCCTACCTCCCCCCCTCTAGCCCTCCGGTTAACACCTCTCTCCAGCCTGACTCCCCCTCCCTCTGCCCCACCTGTGACCTCTGTGTGCCACACTGCTGACCAGACTCCACTCTGATAAGGCTGCAGGCCCTGATGGTATCCATCCTGGGGTGCTCAAAGCCTGTGCCTCTCAGCTATGTGGAGTCTTTCACCATGTCTTCAACCTGAGCCTTAGGCTGAATCTCATTTCTCTATCTTACCCCTACCCCTTACCCCTTCCCCTTGGTTTGGCGCGTTCACACGGGACCTAGTGCTGTCCCAATTCTTATTATGACCGAGGGGAAGGGGATAGACCAAGGGGTGTATACCCCTAGAAACCAAGTGTGGACGCGACCTCACTTGTAAACACACACGCAACAACAATGGCTACCGCTTCGACCAGAGAAACACATAAATGTAAGTATTTTCGGCTTAAATAATTGATTTAAAAGTTACGACAGTCTTGTTTTGTGGTCTATGCGGTCTTGTACATATATACTTGCAACCATGTTCCCAACTGAAACTTTTTAAAAATCGCTAGCTTGCAATGCTAACGCCAATCGCTAACGCTAACGTTGATTTGCACAACAGTCCCGCATTTCTCTGCCTTGAATGGACTGTATACATCGCATAGACTGTATATACATATTAATATTAACGGTCTATGATACATCGCTACGTGCTTTACATATACCGTCCTGTATCACACAGGAAGACACAGCAGCTCACAGCAGCTGATCCACTTTGGGGCTGAAAACAAGCATAAGTTTCCTAATTCATGTGTTCATGTTGAACCCATTCATTATTGCATATGTACTGTATTATTGTCATTTGTAATTCCTGTTCATGCACTTGTATATTGTTGTTAGTTTTGATATGGGACACTGATGAAATGTGAGGCCAACAGGCATCAAATTGGTCTGGAATATCAGAACAGCTGTAGTTAATTTGTTGTCTTTTTTTTGTTTTACACATTTGAGTGCCTTTTTATGTGTGTGACATGTTAGTTATGGTTCTAATAGTTGATAATGGTTCTGTAACATCATTTTATGTAATGTTTTTGCCTGTTATGTTTAATTTATCGGCAACAAAGACAGATTTTTGTTAAAATGTTTTTCTGAACATCAATGACATTCAAAACGGTGATAACCGAAACAGATATACAACACACCATGTATACAGGGTGTATATGTATACATGATACATGTGTATGCACATGTATTGCATCTTGGAACTTTGTTTGATCAATACTGTATGGTGATGTCACCAAGTGGTGTCCCATTTCATAGGGGTATGTTTTCACCCCTACCCCTTACCCCTTGGTTTCAAGGGGTAAGGGGTAGGGGTAAGGGTAAGATGGAGAAATGGGATTCAGCCTTAGTCTCCAAAGGGTCCCCGTGCTGTGGAAGACATCTTGCCTCGTTCCTGTGCCAAAGACGCCACGTCCCAGTGACGCCAAGGACTACACACCTGTGGCACTGACCTCCCACATTATGAAGACCCTGGAGAGACTGGTTCTGGAACAGCTGCGGCCCATGGTGAGACCTCTCCTGGACCCCCTCCAGTTGCCTACCAGCCCCATCTTCCTGCTCAACCGCAGCTACGCCCACCTGGACAAGCCGGCGAGCACGGTGAGGGTCATGTTTTTTTACTTCTCCAGTGCTTTCAACACCATCCGGCCGGCCCTGCTGGGTGAGAAGCTGACAGCAATGCAGGTGGATCCCTCCCTCGTGTCCTGGATTGTTGACTACCTGACTGGCAGACCACAGTATGTGCGCCTGCAACACTGTGTGTCAGACAGCGTGGTCAGCAACACCGGGGCCCCGCAGGGGACTGTCCTCTCTCACTTCCTCTTCACCATCTACACCAGACTTCAACTACCACACAAAGTCTTGCCATCTTCAGAAGTTTTCTGATGACTTTGCTGTGGTTGGATGTATCAGCGAGGGTGACGAGGCTGAGTACAGAGCTGTGGTGGGGGACTTTGTCACATGGAGTGAGCAGAACCATCTACAGCTCAACGTGACAAAGACTAAGGAGCTGGTGGTGGATCTAAGGAGAGCCAAGGCAGCAGTGAGCCCTGTTTCCATCCAGGGGGTCAGTGTGGACATTGCGGAGGACTACAAATACCTGGGAGTGCACTTGGACAATAAACTGGACTGAGAACACTCAAGCCCTCTAGAGGAAGGGCCAAAGCAGTCTATTTTCTGAGGAGGCTGAGGTCCTTGAACATCTGCAGGACGATGCTGAAGATGTTTTATGAGTCTGTGGTGGCCAGTGCTATTCTCTTTGCTGTTGCATGCTGGGGCAGCAAGCTGAGGGTAGCGGACGCCAACAGACTCAACAAACTGATCCGCAAGGCCAATGACGTCGTGGGGGTGGATCTGGACTCTCTGTTGGTGGTGTCAGAGAGGAGGACGCTGTCACAACTAAATGCCATCTTGGACAATGTCTCGCACCCACTCCATGGCTTGTTGATAAATCACAGGAACACTTTCAGTGATAGACTCATTCTACCAAAATGCACCATCAAACTTTATTGTTTTTTTGTGCAATAACACTGGCCTCAAATGTGTGCAATTCTCAAGTTTACCATTGCAATTCCTTAATTATGTAAATAATGTATAATAATAACATTCCTTTAACTATGTAAATGTGCTGTATTTATATAGCGCTTTTCTAGTCTTAACGACTACTCAAAGTGCTTCTACATCATACAGGAAACATTCACCATTCACACACATTCATACACTGTGGCCGAGGCTGCCGTACAAATTGCCACCTGCTCATCAGATAAACATGCACACACATTCACACTCCGATGCGCAGTATCGGGGGCAACTCGGGGTTCAGCGTCTTGCCCAAGGACACTTCGACATGGGACTGCAGGGCCAGGGATTGAACCACCAACCTTCCAATTGGCAGGCAACCGCTCAACCGCTGAGCCACAGCCGCCCCTGTAAATACGTACATACATATCCATACTCCTTATATTTCTTATTTTTATTTCTACTCTGATATTTCTACTATTTCAACAACTGAAACACAGAGTTTCCCTTCAGGGATCAATAAAATAAAGTATTTCTGATTTGAAAGTGTGTCTGCAGAGACGCTTGGGAAACAGCAACTTAACATTGTGATTATTTCAAAAGCTAAAGGTCGAGTTCTGTTTCCTCTGTCAAGTTTATAACTACTTCTTCTTGATTCCGGCAGGCTAGACGCAACTATGGCGTATTGCTGCCCTCCTCTGTTCTCTAATCACTATTTACACTTATTTAATAATAATTGTCTATATCTTTTTATTTACTCCAATATTTCACAGGTACTCCATCAGTGTTTTTCAGTTTGTACCAACCATCCAAATTCAATGAAGAGTGTAAATTAAAAACTGTTTCTCTAGTTCCTCCCAGTTCCCTGAACATTTTCTTCCTTTGATGTGAGTACTTCCTGCACTGCACTAATACATGCAAGATTAGAAAGCATTTTCTAATGTGCTTATTAGCACAATTTCTGCTCATAATATCCATGCCGTTTATATATGAGTAAAATTAAATCCGGGAATTTCATTTTGTTTTTTTATAACTTTTCATTAATTCTAATATGCCATTAGGGATAGATTTGAAGACTGAGTTATATTTTTTGAATGTTATTAGGAATGCTTTCTCTCTGAGAAAGGATTCATAGTTAAGTAGTTGACTATTACAATCAAAAAGATCCTTTACAAAGACAACATCTCTATGAATCCATTTCTGCAAATAGAAATGTAAATCATTTATTTTAATTTATTTATTAAATTTATACTATTTATTGATCCCAGTGGGGAAATTACGATTTACACTTTGTTAGTAATCACACACAGGCCTGAAATACACACACACACACACACACACACACACACACACACACACACACACACACACACACACACACACACACACACACACACACACACACACACACACACACACACACACACACACACACACACACACACACACACACACACACACACACACACACACACACGACCTATTCATGCACAAATGGAGAGATGTCAGAGTGAGTGGTCTGCCAGCTTTACCAGCGCCCTGAGCGGTTGGGGGGTACAGTGCCTTGCTCTAGAGCACCTGGCAGTGCCCAGGAGGTGAAGTGGCATCTCTTCAGCCACCAATCCACACTCCGTACTTTGGTGTTAAAAAGAGGGAACATTGACGTAGAGAAGCCACCATATCCTTTGTGAATGAATTGGATGGAAGGAGTTGGGGAAAGGCGGGGGTGTTACCACAGATGCTCCACTTGTGAAGGCCAATATCTTCTCTAGTTTGGATGGCCCTTCTTCTGTAAAAACAAAAATATTATCAGTGGTAGTTGGTCCAATTAATATGTATGTGAATCATCTCCAAAGCAATTAACATCAGCTGATACTGAATAAATTGTCAGTAAGAGTATTTCACGTCTCAAAACCAAAGCATCTAAAATATGAATACCTCTTATAGCAAAGGATTTACAACAGGCCTTTGATCTTTCAACACTTGCAGGTTGCTTTGTAATAATGTTAAGACTACCAAGAGAATACAATAAATATAATGATACTAAAAAAACAGAAGCAGCAGTTTATTTGACCATTAAATCATTAATTACCTTCTGCATCTTGGAGATAGTCCCTCCAGAAAGTAAAACCATCTCCTCAGCAGCTCTCTTGTTGCTCCCTTCTGGAGAGAGATGAATGCTGAAAAGATCACTCACCTCGTTAGCAGTCAGTGTGTGTTCGGCTCATAGAAGAACAGGGGTCGGAAGCTGTCTGGATGTCGTCATATTTGGTCCAGAACCCCAAAGGTTTTCAGTCCTTTACAGAATCTGTACAAACAACATAGGATAATTGTACAATCCATAATTTAATAGAACACTGTCAAATTGTCCCTTGGTTTTATACAAACATACTAGATTTTGTGAAACTAGTCTTTTGGTCAATTAATATCACTCTTATTTACATGATTTCTCTCTGAGCCATGAATCTAACATGAAAAACCACATCTGCCCAGACTCATTAGCTACTGTAGGCTGTTGACAGGGCATGGAAGGTCATAATTAGTCAACTGAGGTGTCAATCGCAAGGTCAGAGTTCAGCAGCTACCTTGAATTGGGACTGGTGTTTCTGAGTGATATACAGTGAGGAAAATAAGTATTTGAACACCCTGCTATTTTGCAAGTTCTCCCACTTAGAAATCATGGAGGGGTCTGACATTTTCATCGTAGGTGCATGTCCACCGTGAGAGACATAGTCAAAAAACAAATATCCAGAAATCACAATGTATGATATTTTATCTATTTATTTGTATGACACAGCTGCAAAAAAAGTTTTTGAACACCTGTCTATCAGCTAGAATTCTGACCCTCAAAGATCTGTTAGTCTGCCTTCAAAATGTCCACCTCCACTCCATTTATTATCCTAAAGTATGTGCACCTGTTTGAGGTTGTTAGCTGCATAAAGACACCTGTCCACCCCGTACAATCAGTAAGAATCCAACTACTAACATGGCCAAGACCAAAGAGCTGTCCAAAGACACTAGAGACAAAATTGTACACCTCCACAAGGCTGGAAAGGGCTACGGGGAAATTGCCAAGCAGCTTGGTGAAAAAACGTCCACTGTTGGAGCAATCATTAGAAAATGGAAGAAGCTAAACATGACTGTCAATCTCCCTCGGACTGGGGCTTCATGCAGGATCTCAACTCGTGGGGTCTCAATGATCCTACGAAAGGTGAGAAATCAGCCCGGAACTACACTGGAAGAGCTGGTCAATGACCTGAAAAGATCTGGGACCACCGTTTCCAAGGTTACTGTTGGCAATACACTAAGACGTCATGGTTTGAAATCATGCATGGCATGGAAGTTTCCCCTGCTTAAACCAGCACATGTCAAGGCTCGTCTTAAATTTGCCAATGACCATTTAGATGATCCAGAGGAGTTATGGGAGAAAGTCATGTGGTCAGATGAGACCAAAATAGAACTTTTTGGTCATAATTCCACTAACCGTGTTTGGAGGAAGAAAAATGATGAGTACCATCCCAAGAACACCATCCCCACTGTGAAGCATGGGGGTGGTAGCATCATGCTTTGGGGGTGTTTTTTTGCACATGGAACAGGGCGACTGCACTGTATTAAGGAGAGGATGACCGGGGCCATGTATTGCGAGATTTTGGGGAACAACCTCCTTCCCTCAGTTAGAGCATTGAAGATGGGTTGAGGTTGGGTCTTTCAACATGACAATGATCCGACGCACACAGCCAGGATTACCAAGGAGTGGCTCTGTAAGAAGCATATCAAGTTTCTGACGTGGCCTAGCCAGTCTCCAGACCTAAACCCAATAGAGAATCTTTGGAGGGAGCTCAAACTCTGTGTTTCTCAGCGACAGACCAGAAACCTGATCTAGAGAAGATCTGTGTGGGCCAAAATCCCTTCTGCAGTGTGTGCAAACCTAGTGAAAAACTACAGGAAATGTTTGACCTCTGTAATTGCAAACAAAGGCTACTGTACCAAACATAAACATTGATGTTCACAGGTGTTCAAATACTTATTTGCAGCTGTATCATACAAATAAATAGTTAAAAAAATCATACATTGTGATTTCTGAATTTTCTTTTTAGATTATGTCTCTCACAGTGGACATGCACCTACAATGACAATTTCAGACCCCTCCATGATTTCTAAGTGGGAGAACTTGCAAAATAGCAGGGTGTTCAAATACTTATTTTCTTCACTGTAAATGTCATGTAAAAAGAGGATATGTAATAAACAGTCATTCCTTTATGCTGAGACAGATGAGAAATAAGCAAAAACAAAAAGGGGGCATATTTTTTTTATGTATAATCAGTATTTTTTCTAAAGTACTTAAAACTGCAAATACTGATGAAGGATGTATTTAATCACAGCAGTAATATGCATTGAAGATCATCACTGGTAAATGTATTATTGCTTCAGTGTGGTGCAGAAAATTACAGACAACAGTAACAGTCAGTAACATTAGTTTAAGACATGGCACTGTTCAAGTAAATAACCAATATGACCAAATAACATTAGATTATGCTTGGAGCAACAGCAGTGGGGAAATGACATAACATAATGGAAGTGATGAAGACACAATTAGTAAATTGAAATTAGGTTTTGCAGAGAGATATATAGTACAGTAAACGTAAATTCTTTTAGGTGAGCTTTACTTCCATTTCAATGGGTAAACATGTTTAGCTGCAGCTGCTCTTACACAGCAGTTAGGTTACATTTTTAACTTGATCATTCTTTAACTTTAGCTTCCTGAAGCGATGCTCCTCCAAACTTAACATCTACTCTAAGCTTTGCTCTTTCTGCAGCACCTCATTATCATAACAGCACCAAAATATACACCAAAAATAACGTTCTGACTCACTAGTTTCTCAGACTTTTCTCTCTGTCTTGTCTGTGTCCAACTCACTCACTCAAGTTGTGCTGAGACCTGTCCCCTCTGCTGCAGCAGAAGAGAGAGAGAGAACACGCTGGTTTGTGTATATTTATTGCAGCCAAATGTTCCTACAGTCCTAAAACATCGAGTCAATGTATGTTATCTATATCAAGTCGCAATCACACACCAGGTGAAGAACAGCTGATTCCACTACCTGCTGACGCACCACCACGTGACTCACATTGCCGTATGTTACCTTAGTAGCCAGTAGCCACGATACTAATGCTGTGTCTCAAATCGCGCACTTCTGTATTAAATACTAACTATTTGAGTACATAGTGCGTTCACACTGTCGAAGTGCGGTCAAACGCAGTGTACTTAAATACCCGGATGGTGCACTCAAAACGCCCCGAAAAATGAGTGTAGATCGATGGACACTTTCCACACTCAACGGTCGCCATCTTGGCTACGTAGCGGAAGAGGCGGAGCTATCAACAGTTAGACGCAATAGCGAGACCGACGGAGCAATACAAATGTAAGTTGAACGTGAGTGTTTTTGCTATACTTATAACATATAAGCCACTTGTATATGTATATTTGGTTAATTTGACAGTCGGTAATGATTTTTGTACCACGAATTATAACCTTTATTGGTACCGTAATTAGACGTGCTAGCAAGCCAACCATAGCTAGCTAACAGCGGCAGTTTAACCAGATTGGCAAATACGTTATAAGCTAACGTTACATGTGTTGTAGTATTTTGTTGTTTGTGTTAAACTATCGTCCCGCTGTAGAAGATTTTAGTGTTAGATGTGTGATCTTAACAAATTGTACATAATCCGATGTGAGCGTCAGCTCACCAAAATAGCGATCAACTAACGTAAACAGTAGCGCAATGTTAACGTATCCGCTGTTACTGCCTCCACCTGATGTATATACTGTATACTGCCTCCATCTGATGTATATACTGTATAACCCATAGACATAATAAAGAGTAGACGCCGCACTGGCTGCTGAGCGCGAGAAATCCAGCCGCCATCTTGGACCGGGGTTTTGGTTTAACTGGTTTTTGAGTTAACTGGTGATATGTGTTGCAGGCGGGGCTGCACCGCTGCAGTAAACCATTCCGATCAATTCGCCTGTTTTTCCGATTCATTTGTCGGGGTCTTGTGAAACATTACGGTAGGAATGGGTTGGTGGGACAGTAGTTTTGGACCCGATCAGACAGACATGAACAAATGAGCCGTTTTTATTATTAAAATATCACTCTTGTCTGGCGAGTAACTTCTACCACGTGGTCTCTACTGTAAACCACGGACACGGATTTTTTAGATTATTTAGTGACATTCACGCTTAAATTAGTTGTAAAACTGTGCCCAACCTATTATAAATAACACAAAGCTAACAACAAAGACCCGAGCACAAGCCTGATATTTCACCTTTCCACACCTGCACTAGCTTAATATCCAAATGGCTATACAATGGGAGTTTGACAATCGTGACTCGTGTCCAAATGTGATGAATGAGCAGTAATCTGTAGTTTGGATTACCATAACAATGATGCACGTCCGTAGAATTAAATATAAAACACAATCAACGGGATCGAAGTGACACAAGTTGATCTGGCATGAGTCGTTGCCAGACAGCTGTCTCCACAAACACCTCAGAAAGTATGTTTCACTTATCTCTGTATGAAAGCATCTCAAATCGACTTGAAGTCAGATTAATAACGGAATGATAAGGCTCCAAATATAACACTGATAAAACACTGCGTTAGTAGCCAGTTGTGAGCAGGCATCGACACAGCCACCCATGTTGTCAGTCTTCATTCTTGCAACGGCATCACAAGTTAATTCAAATCGGTTTATACTTCAAAACAGCCTGTAAATTAAACATAAGATATGAGGTTTTACACTCAGCTGAACGCAGCTTGGAGACAGCTGTCTGCTGTGGCAAAATGTGATCCCCTCAGATTAATTTGAGAGGCTATACATCTATAGGCAATTCAAATAGAAATGTATTATATTTCTGTAGGCTACGTAGATGTGTTAAGTTAAAAGCTACTGGCTCAACACAACATTATTTAATATTCATTATGCTTACTCATTCATCCAGATAAGACAAGTGCATATATTGCACCGTGGGTCGGAAAGAAACGTATTTTCAAATGTCTGGCACAAATTGTAGAATTGACAAATAAATTTGACTTGACTTGACGTGGCAGCAGTTCGATCCAGTGTGGGTTCAATCAAGTCCATCTATGTTATTAAATGTCTGAATATCTACAATATAATTATTAGGAACCACAATTTCAGATATCTACAATCCAATTGTTATGTTAATTTCAGATATCCATAATGAAGAAAATAAAATCATTCCAGATATACGTGTAATTAGACGTAACTATGCCTAGAAAAAATGTACACAAAGTCGAAGTCAGATTCCAAATTCTTCTTTTATTTTGTTGACATATTTGACTCAATGGGTTTTACAGGTTTTTTTTTATTTTAGATGTATCCTTTTATCATTGCATTAATAGAATATGGTGTCAACAGCCATAATACATTTTCGCCACGTTTTTAGGTATAAAATGTTACATAAATTAGGCGATGAATGACATCTGAACTGTAAGCTCTGTGTACTGCAGTTGAGTTTTCTAACTCAGAGTATGAGGAAAACCCGATTTCAATAAAATGGCCTTTACAGGTAGAGATTACAAAATTCTACACATTTAGCAATGTGTTTTAACGGTGAAATGTTTACTAATGTAAATATCACAAGTCGGTCTTGGTGTCTCCGGTTTGCAGTGACACACTCGCCAGACAACGGGTGATATTTCAAAACGGCTCATGTTTGCATGCATGTCTGTCGGGACCACATGCTCAGCAACTCGTTTCTATAGTCAAGTTTCACAAGAAACCGACAAATGACTGTGAAAAGAGGCGAAGCGATCAGCACAAAGACAGTTAAAGAAGATCAGCATGTTTATTTACTGCTTAGTTGAGAATGGGTCCTGAAAGGCCACGCCTACACCACATCTGCCTCTATCACCAGTTAACTCAAAAACCAGTTAAACCGAAACACCGGTCATACTCGTTACTTGGCAGCAGAAGATACAAGATGCCAGAGCACTGTGCAGCATATTCCTGCTCAGATCGGCTGATTTTTTTAATCTTATCTCTTTCACTTTGGGTTCTGTGAAGCATTTTGTAGGCCTATCTGTGTTTTGAAATTTGCTACATAAGTTAAGTTCCAAAAGCAGCACTAATGTATGCTTGTGTTATTACATTGGGATTGTCTCTGGTTTAGTTGGGATTTGTTTGATAAGACTTGCACGTTACTCTTATAAGATAAATAGATAGAGATATATATATAATTATATACCCTTTTCAATAGCAATGTGCTTGAGTACAGAGTCAACACAACATAAAAGGTGTATCTGTCCAAATACTTATGTAATAAGAGCTGAGACAGCTGGTCATTTATCAAATATATCGAAAGTCGCAATAAGTATGCAATATTTAGTTTATTTTGTTGAGCTGTCCTGTTAACTTTATTTATGTATTTTATACTGTCCAACCAGTAGAACCCGTCCTGTTCTGTAGACATGGTCCTTAGTTATTTATATTATAACTTTATTCATATATTTTATACTGTCCAACCAGTAGAACCCGTCCTGTTCTGTAGACATGGTCCTTAGTTATTTATATTATAACTTTATTTATATATTTTATACTGTCCAACCAGTAGAACCCGTCCTGTTCTGTAGACATGGTCCTTAGTTATTTATATTATAACTTTATTTATATATTTTATACTGTCCAACCAGTAGAACCCGTCCTGTTCTGTAGACATGGTCCTTAGTTATTCATGTTGGACCAGTCCAATATAACTTTCAGTTAAAATAAACCTTGTGTTGTAAGAAAACTTGTTTAATTTGTTATGAATCTATTTTGTAATTTTATATATGTTTAAAAATATCGGAATTCATATCGATGTTGCAATATCACAATTTGTCAATGTTGTGCAACCCTAGTGTGTGTGTGTGTGTGTGTGTGTTGGGAGTGGGGCTGCTAAATGTCAAGGTCTGGGAAGCAATTGATGCAGAACAACGTGGTAGTACTGTGCGTGTGTGTGTGTGCTTGCGTGTGTGACAGAGAGAGAGACAAATATAAAAAGCTTCAAGTAGACTAATAATATAATCATATTGTTTCTTGTACTTAAATATCTGACTTTACGGTCACTATCTGTTTCTTCTTCCCTATCATATTTATAATGTGTGTGCAAATTATTTTTCTATAATAGATATTTATACCTATTATAGCCTACATCATATATGTGATGTAGGGGTATTTTGCAAATACCTATCATTTACAAATGATAGATACACCGAGGATGTCTGGTCTAGGGTGACCAGACGTCCTCGGATTTAGGGGACAGTCCCCCGTTTTTGTCCCCTGACTAAATACAGAAGAAAAAACTAACTCTGTCCTTGTTCTTTTTTTTAAAGGACACATTAGGTTTTTCAATCAGATTTATAGTCAAACTGGAAATATCCCGTTGCTCTCCCTTTTCGGGGATTATGTTTCCAGTTTTGATCTCGGACGTCTGGTGAATTTATATCATATCAGAATATTCTATTACTGTTAAGCACACTATGAATATTAAAATACGCCTAATCATGTGTCCTGTATCATAGCTACATGTATGACCTTTGTAGCAAAAAAACCCATGAAAATCAGTTGGGTATTCAGTGAGATTGATTAATTAAACGCGCTGACAGCTCATTGCACCTGCCAAACACATTACACTGAGTGAAGCGGGTGAATCTCGTCAGCGCCAATAGGCAGTAGCGGTCGATGCGGCGTCTACTCTTTATTATGTCTATGGTATAACCCATCTCTTCAGGGACAAACGAGGAATAGAGGGCTGTCATTTAGGGGCGACGATGGCCATCAGACCGTAGAAGGATCCCCTGGAGAGTCTGAAGTCTTCCCTCATGTCCCTGTCCCTATCAGACTAGCTCCGGCCTGGGGAGGGGGAGCCTGCAGAACTACAAGCACATTTATAAAATAAAATTATAATAAAAGTATTAAACTTTGTTCTCTTTTGTATTACACGTTGCATGACTGTAGCAAGCATATAAAGGAATGGGGTCTATTTAAATGTCAGGTCTGTTCCCTCTGCTTTCACTATTGTATCGTCACTGTATGAAGACCATTTAGAACAAAAATACAACTTAGAATAAAAGACGTAATGATGTTTTGTCTATTAGGTAAGTTGTAAGGGTAATGCTTCACTATAACAGTCTTATCTCTGGGCTGCAAAGATTTCCTCATGAAACAGCATTAAGATGAACAGTAACGTTATGATTGAATGAATATTAACGTTACTTATTTTTAGAGCAGAAACATAAGTATATACATGTAAGAGTGGACTGCAAAGAATAGGTATAATTAATTAATTTAAAAGACTGCACTAACAAGAACGAATATTATACAGTACAGTTATGTGTACTGTTTTCAGCTAACGGGGGGAGGGTGACATGACGGCTGTGTTGCAGTCGTCATCCTGGAGCAAATAAAAACATCACATTTATTGTTGTTAAAATATCAAAAACAATGCAGCCAATTATTTTTCGCGAAACACAATAGCAGACTGGAATGCTCTCCCTTGGTGAAATTCACAATTTTACAGAAGAAGAAGAGATAAAATGTGATCGTCATTTCCGGTAAGTGCACATGGCAGTGCGCGATTTGAGACAACACTCCTCTGTTGAAATTTACGCACTATGCAAGACAGTACGTAGTGCGCGAAGTGTACTTCTGTAAGTGCACTAACGGAAGTGCGCGATTTGAGACACAGCTAGCTGGCACCTACATGCACCTAATTCAACAGTGTACCTATAAATAACAATAACAAACAATAATTTAGAAGAAAAAAACTATTTATAATTACCTTTTCCTCCTTGTGGCTGATGTCCAAGAGCTGAAACGTTGCGCTTGTTAATGCGACGCAGACTCTCTCCGGACTGGATCTGCAGCTGGCAGTGTGACGCTGCTGTGCTGTCCGGAGGTGGAAAGCGACGCTATGTGACTGTCCAGTGTGTCGCGGATGGAAGTTGCAATGCTCGGTTGCTACCCGACTCTTGCATTTGACGAGGTTCTGATGGTCTCCGCGGACGCCGGTACAGTGTACAGTGAAGTAACGCTGCGGCCTCGGTTAGCTGCTTGCAGGCTGTTGGGCAGACATTAGTGTTGCGAACAACGTGGCTGACGAACAACACGTGAATCGCGCTGTAACTTGCGAATTTTTGTTGAACGAAGCCCTTCCTTTTTTACTGAAACACCTTCCGTTTTCACTGAAATGCCTTCCGGTTTTACCGAAACACGCCTCACACACTATAGTGAAATGCTTTCACACATTACGGGGAAAAGCTCTCATATTATGGAGGACCATGTCTTTCATATTTAAAAATGAATACAGAAATAAATAAATGCTCAATAAATAAATAAGCACACAATTAATTGCCCCAAAAAATACAATGAAGAAATAAATGTAGGTAGAAATTAAATTATACAGTGAGACATAAATGTATATATCTCTTTTAATTAGCTTATTTATTTATTCACCTTTGTAATAATTACCTTATTTATTTATTGTCCGTTATAATCTTCAACTTTATTTATTCCTTACTTATTTTTTAAATGTATTTATTTCTGTGTGTGTTTAATTTTTTTGTCTGTTTTATTCTTCTGTTGCATTTTCTACCCTATTTATTTTCACCCCTGGTATTTATTTCTGCCTGTCACTTTTACATTTCTGCCTGTCACTTTTACATTTCTACATGCATTTCTGCCTCATTATGCAAATGAGGAGGGGCTGGTCTTAAGGGGTTAACTTCTGCCCATTGGTTGGTTAGCATTTTACTCCCTCGGTCGAATTTACATGCCACCAGCCACAGACACAACAAAGATGGCTACCTACGGTGAAGTTGTCAGTGAGCTCAGGCATTTAGCAACTGTTTTTGAAAACAATGCTAACGTTATAAGTATTGACTTTATAATTTTTCGTTTAGACGCTCTGACAGAACGTGTGTTTCAGTCAGCGGTGTCGTGCCAATGTACTCGTGTATCCCCTGGCCGCGCGGGAGCGCGCATGCACACAGAGCGGAGCTTCTGCTGCCCTTCGAATTGTTTAACTGCTGCACTTTGAATTAAACGGAACAAACAGCGACGTGGAAGACTCGGCAGGGTTACCATAGTAACAGGGGTCTCAGTTAACTACATAAATACGTGTATTTGTCTGTTACATTAAGGCGACGTGTCAAATGTTTATAGCGTGGTTTAATATCGAGTGATAGGCGTATCCTCCCTGTCTACCATATGAGTTATATAAGAGGTACTCAAATATCAGGCCGTTTTTTCACCTGATATTTTGGGTATCCCCTATGTAACTTTTGATAAACAACAGCAAACCTCTCCAAATTGTGTCAGGTTGTTTATTGTGACCTATTAAACACACAAAATAACACCCATGATGTTAGGGATGGGATACATAAAATATCAATATAATTTTTCACCTGATATTTTATGTATCCCATCCCTAACATGACTGCATGTCAGGAGCAGAGCCGGGCTGAGCGACGTGGGGCTCCGCGTCCGTCTGTCCTCAGTCTCTTATCTCTCTCGCTCTCCACCTCTCCTCTCCGTCGCTCCGGTAGCAACTGTTGAGGACGGAGCCCGGGGCTTTGCCGTGCACGAACACACACATTTAGTGCCTGACGCACATGCACACGCACTCCGCGACGCGAATTTCTACTGTCAATCCAGGCGCGCAACGCGTGGGGGGTTTCCCTTGCTAGAAACGGCCCGGGAGTGGGTTGTCTGTCTCCAAATCCACTCCTCTCTCTGGCTTCCTGTTGCACATCAGAAGAGACAGAATGATAACAGCCGCAGTTCGTTCAAAGAAGGTTGCACTACAAAAACCCGATGAAATTTAGCAGGTGGATGTTTAGAATAAATCCAACGGAGACGTCTCAGGATGGAGAAGTCCTAAGTTGTGCGCCGCTTCTAACGGCGAACAGGTTGATTAGTATTTCTCACGGCGGTGTGTGTGTGTGTGTGTGTGTGTGTGTGTGTGTGTGTGTGTAACCTATGTGATGGCACTGCATGAAGGACTATCATCAATATCAATATCATTTTTCACCTGATATTTTATGTATCCCATCCCTAACATGCAAAGGGTCTGTCCTGTCATCATGGGTGTTATTTTGTGTGGTAGGTCACAATAAATAACCTGACACAATTTGGAGAGGTTTGCTGTTGTTTATCAAAAGTTACATAGGGGATACCCAAATATCAGGTGAAAAAACAGCCTGATATTTGAGTACCTCTTATATAACTCATATGGTAGACAGGGACAGGGAGGATACGCCTATCACTCGATATTAAACCACGCTATAAACATTTGACACGTCGCCTTAATGTAACAGACAAATACACGTATTTATGTAGTTAACTGAGACCCCTGTTACTATGGTAACCCTGCCGAGTCTTCCACGTCGCTGTTTGTTCCGTTTAATTCAAAGTGCAGCAGTTAAACAATTCGAAGGGCAGCAGAAACTCCGCTCTGTGTGCATGCGCGCTCCCGCAGCCAGGGGATACACGAGTACATTGGCACGACACCGCTGACTGAAACACACGTTCTGTCAGAGCGTCTAAACGAAAAATTATAAAGTCAATACTTATAACGTTAGCATTGTTTTCAAAAACAGTTGCTAAATGCCTGAGCTCACTGACAACTTCACCGTAGGTAGCCATCTGTGTTGTGTCTGTGGCCGGTGGCATGTAAATTCGACCGAGGGAGTAAAATGCTAACCAACCAATGGGCAGAAGTTAACCCCTTAAGACCAGCCCCTCCTCATTTGCATAATGAGGCAGAAATGCATGTAGAAATGTAAAAGTGACAGGCAGAAATGTAAAAGTGACAGGCAGAAATAAATACCAGGGGTGAAAATAAATAGGGTAGAAAATGCAACGGAAGAATAAAACAGACAAAAAAAATTAAACACACACAGAAATAAATACATTTAAAAAAATAAGTAAGGAATAAATAAAGTTGAAAGATTATAACGGACAATAAATAAATAAGGTAATTATTACAAAGGTGAATAAATAAAGAAGCTAATTAAAAGAGATATATACATTTATGTCTCACTGTATAATTTCATTTCTACCTACATTTATTTCTTCATTGTATTTTTTGGGGCAATTAATTGTGTGCTTATTTATTGTATATAAATATAATATGTGGTGGTGGTATCATGGTGTGGGGAATATTTTCTTGGCACTCTTTGGGCCCCTTGGTACCAATTGACCATCGTTGCAACGCCACAGCCTACCTGAGTATTGTTGCTGACCATGTCCATCCCTTTATGACCACAATGTACCCAACTTCTGATGGCTACTTTCAGCAGGATAATGCGCCATGTCATAAAGCTGGAATCATCTCAGACTGGTTTCTTGAACATGACAATGAGTTCGCTGTACTCAAATGGCCTCCACAGTCACCAGATCTCAATCCAATAGAGCATCTTTGGGATGTGGTGGAATGGGAGATTCGCATCATGGATGTGCAGCCGACAAATCTGCGGCAACTGTGTGATGCCATCATGTCAATATGGACCAAACTCCCTGAGGAATGCTTCCAGCACCTTGTTGAATCTATGCCACAAAGAATTGAGGCAGTTCTGAAGGCAAAAGGGGGTCCAACCCGTTACTAGCATTGGGTACCTAATAAAGTGGCCGGTGAGTATATATATATATATATATATATATATATATATATATATATATATATATATATATATATATATATATATATATATATATATATATATATATATATATATATATGTATATATATATATATATATATATATATATATATATATATATATATGTGTATATATATATATATATATGTGTATATATATATATATATATATATATATATGTGTATATATATATATATGTGTATATATATATATATATGTGTGTATATATATATATATGTGTATATATATATATATGTGTGTATATATATATATATATATATATGTGTATATATATATATATATATATATGTATATATATATATTTATATATGTATATATGTGTGTGTGTATATATATATATATATATATATATATATATATATGTGTATATGTATATATATGTGTATATATATGTATATATATGTGTATACGTATATATATATGTGTATATATATGTGTATATGTATATATGTATATATATATATGTACAGTCGTGGTCGAAAGTTTTGAGAATGACACAAATATGAATTTTTACAAAGTCTGCTGCCTCAATTTTTATGTTGGCAATTTGCATGTAATCCGAAATGTTATGTAGAGTGATCAGATGAACTGCAATTAATTGCAAAGTCCCTCCTTTGAATAAAAATGAACTTAATCTTAAAAAAACATTACCACTGCATCTTGGCCCTGCCACTAAAGGACCAGCTGAAAACATGTTAGTGATTTTCTCGTCAACACAGGTGAAAGTGTTGCCGAGGACCAGGCTTGAAATCACTCTGTCATACTAGTTGAGTTACAATAACAGACTGGAAGCTTTAAAAGGAGGGTGGTGCTTGAAATATCTGTTCTTCCTCTGTTAACCATGGTTACCTGCAGAGAAACACGTGCTAGCATCATTGCTTTGCACAAAAAGGGCTTCACAGGCAAAGATATAGCTGCTAGTAAGATTGCACCTAAATCAACCATTTATCGGATCATCAGAACTTCAAGGAGAGAGGTTCAGTTGTTGTGAAGAAGGCTTCAGGGCGTCCAAGAAAGTCCAGAAAGCGCCAGGACTGTCTCCTAAAGTTGATTCAGCTGTGGGATTGGGCCACCACCAGTGCAGAGCTTGCTCAGGAATGGCAGCAGGCAGGTGTGAGTGCATCTGCATGCACAGTGAGGCAAATACTTTTGGAGGATGGCCTGGTGTCAAGACGGGCAGCAAAGAAGCCACTTCTCTCCAGGAAAAACATCAGGGACAGATTATTATTCTGGAAAAAGTACAGGGATTGGACTGCTGAGGACTGGGGCAAAGTCATTTTCTCAGATGAATCCCCTTTCCGATTGTTTGGGGCATCCGGAAAAAAGCTTGTCAGGAGAAGACAAGGTGAGCGCTACCATCAGTCTTGTGTCATGCTAACAGTAAAGCATCCTGAGACCATTCATGTGTGGGGTTGCTTCTCAGCCAAGGGAGTGGGCTCACTCACAATTTTGCCTAAAAACACAGCCATGAATAAAGAATGGTACCAAAACATCCTCCGAGAACAACTTCTCCCAACCATCCAAAACCAGTTTGGAGACCAACAATGCCTTTTCCAGCATGATGGAGCACCTTGCCACAAGGCCAAAGTGATAACCAAGTGGCTCAGAGAACAAAACATCAACATTTTGGGTCCATGGCCAGGAAACTCCCCAGACCTTAATCCCATTGAGAACTTGTGGTCAATCTTCAAGAGGCGGGTGGACAAACAAAAACCCACAAATTCCGACATACTTCGAGCATTGATTATGCAAGAATGGACTGCCATCAGTCAGGATGTGGCCCAGAAGTTAATTGACAGCATGCCAGGGTGAATTGCAGAGGTCTTGAAAAAGAAGGGTCAACACTGCAAATATTGACTCTTTGCACAAACTGATTGTAATTGTCAATAAAAGCCTTTGACACGTAAGAAATGCTTGTGATTATGCTTCAGTATACCGTAGTAACATCTGACAAAAATATCTACAAACACGGAATGAGATAACTTTGAAATCCAATCCTTGTGTTATTCTCAAAACTTTTGACCACGACTGTATATATGTATATATATATATATATATGTGTACAGTGAGGAAAATACAGTCAGGTCCATAAATATTGGGACATCAACACAATTCCAATCTTTTTGGCTCTATACACCACCACAATGGATTTGAAATGAAACAAACAAGATGTGCTTTATCTGCAGACTTTCAGCTTTAATTTGAGGGTATTTACATCCAAATCAGATGAACGGTGTAGGAATTACAACCGTTTGTATATGTGCCTGCCACTTTTTAAGGGACCAAAAGTAATGGGACAGATTAATAATCATAAATCAAACTTTCACTTTTTAATACTTGGTTGCAAATCCTTTGCAGTCAATTACAGCCTGAAGTCTGGAACGCATAGACATCACCAGATGCTGGGTTTCATCCCTGGTGATGCTCTGCCAGGCCTCTACTGCAACGGTCTTCAGTTCCTGCTTGTTCTTGGGGCATTTTCCCTTCAGTTTTGTCTTCAGCAAGTGAAATGCATGCTCAATCGGATTCAGGTCAGGTGATTGACTTGGCCATTGCATAACATTCCACTTCTTTCCCTTAAAAAACTCTTTGGTTGCTTTCGCAGTATGCTTTGGGTCATTGTCCATCTGCACTGTGAAGCGCCGTCCAATGAGTTCTGAAGCATTTGGCTGAATATGAGCGGATAATATTGCCCGAAACACTTCAGAATTTATCCTGCTGCTTTTGTCAGCAGTCACATCATCAATAAATACAAGAGAACCAGTTCCATTGGCAGCCATACATGCCCACGCCATGACACTACCACCACCATGCTACACTGATGAGGTGGTATGCTTTGGATCATGAGCAGTTCCTTTCCTTCTCCACACTCTTCTCTTTCCATCACTCTGGTACAAGTTGATCTTGGTCTCATCTGTCCAAAGGATGTTGTTCCAGAACTGTGAAGGCTTTTTTAGATGTTTGGCAAACTCTAATCTGGCCTTCCGGTTTTTGAGGCTCACCAATGGTTTACATCTTGTGGTAAACCCTCTGTATTCACTCTGGTGAAGTCTTCTCTTGATTGTTGACTTTGGCACACATACACCTACCTCCTGGAGAGTGTTCTTGATCTGGCCAACTGTTGTGAAGGGTGTTTTCTTCACCAGGGAAAGAATTCTTCGGTCATCCACCACAGTGGTTTTCCGTGGTCTTCCGGGTCTTTTGGTGTTGCTGAGCTCACCGGTGCGTTCTTTCTTTTCAAGAATGTTCCAAACAGTTGATTTGGCCACACCTAATGTTTTAGCTATCTCTCTGATGGGTTTGTTTTGATTTTTCAGCCTAATGATGGCTTGCTTCACTGATAGCGACAGCTCTTTAGATCTCATATTGAGAGTTGACAGCAACAGATTCCAAATGCAAATAGCAGACTTGAAATGAACTGTGGACCTTTTATCTGCTCCTTGTAAATGGGATAATGAGGGAATAACACACACCTGGCCATGGAACAGCTGAGCAGCCAATTGTCCCATTACTTTTGGTCCCTTAAAAAGTGGCAGGCACATATACAAACTGTTGTAATTCCTACACCGTTCTTCTGATTTGGATGTAAATACCCTCAAATTAAAGCTGAAAGTCTGCAGATAAAGCACATCTTGTTTGTTTCATTTCAAATCCATTGTGGTGGTGTATAGAGCCAAAAAGATTGGAATTGTGTTGATGTCCCAATATTTATGGACCTGACTGTAAGTATTTGAACAATTTCAGACCCCTCCATGAATTCTAAGTAGAAGAACTTGAAACATAGCAGGGTGTTCAAATACTTATTTTCCTCACTGTATATATATATATATATATATATATATATATATATATATATATATATGTCCCGTAGTGTGGCCATTCCTCCAGCCTTAGGCCGGACAGCGCGGCTGCAGGTGCAGCCTTAACCTTGACACTCATTTGTCCTACTTTTGAGAAAATAACAAAAAGCTCGGCCTTTCGACACATTACCTTGTTAGTTTAATACTTATTGGCTAAAAGTGTGTGTCAAAAAAGCTGTTAGAAATACATTTTCATCGTGACCTAACACATGGCTAATTTTAATTGATTTGCCACAACACATGCTCACCATGTTCCTGTTCGACAGCCAGTACAGTCTAGACCTGCTCTTTTATGAAAAGCTCAAAGAGATAACTGTTGTTGTGATTTAGCACTATATAAATACAATTGAATTGAATTAGGTTAGGGAGTGAGGAGTCGCCGTGTCCGCCTAACCCGACCCACCTGCTTCTCGTCATAGTTGTCAGATTTATCTATCAAATAATCATTAATATAATAAAACTAGAGAGAGGCAGGGCAGTACAGCCCGACCAGGCTCCTCTCTTTACCCTGTCTCTTAGTTATGCTGTAATAGTTTTTCGACAGCTGGGGGACTTCCTTTGACACACTGAGCTCCTCTCTCCTCTATCTTTCCATTTGTGTGCATCCATGTCCCAGAAATGCTTGTTACTAACCTAGCTCCTGGGAGTCATTCCCCAAGCAGCTTAAAATTGGTCAATTAGGGATATAACATATTCAATCTGATGTTTGTCGCTGTATTGAAATAAATTTAGGAGGATCGGGGGGTTGGTCGGCACTCAGGAAATGATCACACTGGACTCAGGTTAGAATGATACAATATATGGCGTTTATTGTCAATCTCAACCCACAATCCCTCACACTTGGTTACACATAATAAAACAGAAAACGAGGCTTACCGTCGCCAATTGGTGGAGAGCCAACACCCCGGTAGATCCCCCTGTGCAACCAGCTGGGCGTTCCGTACGTAACCCACAGCAGACTCTACCAGAGCGCAGGGACCCCCTGCTCTTTATAGTTTTACCAATGGCAGACTGCGTGTGAGCCTGACGAGCCAGGTCAGGCTCACAGGCCCCCACCTTTCCCACACTAGAGCCTTGGCGTACAGTAAGTCTCACTCAAAAATAAAACAATATTTGATTAGATTACACACGTGTTTTATCTCTTGTTATATAAGCGAAGCTCCTTCAGATTAACACCCACACATTCCTTATTTTGGGAATTGATCAGAGCAACACCAAACTGTGATGATTTTACTATCACAGTCGCTCAAAAAGAGAGCTGTATCATCCGCTATTTGAGTTACTCTAATTTCCTTACCAAAAATAGACAAACCTTTAATAATAGGATTATGTCAAACATGTAATGACAATAATTCAACCACCAGCAGGAACAACAATGGCGAAATAGGGCAGCCTTGGTGAACTGATCTAAGTACAGGAAATCTTTTTGTGGTGTTTGGATATAATATCATAGAACTGTCATTATTTTTATAAAAAAATATATGAATTCACAAATATAAACAGCAGATATAAAATTTTGTCCGAAATTAAAAAATCTGAAGTGCTTTGAGTATGTGTTCTACCGTATCAAATGCTTTATAAAAATCAAGAAATACTATTAGTGCATCAGCACTGATAAGAATAGTCCAGCAGGTCTAGAACAAGTCTTATATTAGAGCTAATGTGACGATTAGACAGAAAACCTGTCTGTGTTTCATTTATTATCTCATGAAGACCTCTTTTTAACCGTTTAGCAAAAATCAATGATACAGTTTTATAGTCAATATTTAAGAGCGTAATAGGTCTCCAATTTTCTATCAATCTATTACATTCGCCAAGTTAAATATTTGACTTATTGATATTGCTATAAAATGTGCCAACATATTTTGACATTTCTAAAGAGTTAGAGGTGATATTATTATTAATTTTAGAGTATTCAAATGATTTATCTTGCGATTTTGCTTCTCTAAAGCAAAAGAACAACTTGAATTTCTTTACCCTTGTTCCAACCATTTTACTCGAGACCTTGCAAATGCCCCTTTAGCCATATCAATATAGATATTATCCATTTCCTCATTTAATTTTTTCAATGTTATGTCTTCTTCCTCTGAAAGATTATCCTTTGTCATTAAAAAGTGTAATGTATCCATAAGTATTTCTTTGACTGTGTTTTTTTTAAATTATTTTACTTCTTTTAATGATTTAACTGATTTTAAATTTGAAATATTCCCATTTTTGTATGTGATTTGCTTCGTTATTACCATGCTATTGGGTGTTTTTCTGACTAAATCCCAAAACTCATCATCTTTTAATAAATTATTATTTAGTTTCCAATAACCACGTATAGGCCTATTACCATTTTGTTGTTTTTTCCTCCTAGATGGGTTGAAATTAATTTATGATCAGAAAATGGGGCATAACTATGAGGTGATTCTGATACAAATTGCAGACAAGAGGGAGATATAAGCCATAGCTCAATTCTAGACTAAAAATCTCCAAACATCTATAACTGCCAATTGTTTACAAATATATGCAGTACTTTTGAATCTTAAGTGTGGGATTAATTTTACAGGTACTCAAGATCATCTGGAGCATCATTATAATCACCTCCAATAATCAAGTGTGCATCAATTTTCATACAAAGTTGTAAAAACATTATTTTTGCTAGAGTTGTATTATAGTTATATAAATTGCAAACTATAAAAAAAAGTTAGTATGAAGAACAATATCCATCTACCCTCATTTGAGATCACTGATTCAACTATATCTCCTTTAAAATTGTTAAGTAGAATGGCGACACCTGCTGATTGTTGAGATGCATGACAGAAATAATGTTTATCTCCCTATTGAGCATTCCAAAATTTCACATCACTGTCCACCGAATGAGTCTCTTGTAAAAAAAACAATCAAATCAGCATTTTTTCATCTACTCATCTACTGAACAAAAAAATTGATTTCCTTTTGGTGCTGTCTAAAAAAAGACAAATCTGAACTGGATGTCTGTAGGAACTATAAGGAAAAGCTACTCTGAGATACGAACTATCAGAGATTAGCTTACCGTCAAGTGGAAAGCTCTGAACACGAGTACCTCGATTAATTCCTAAAATGTTTTTAATTTTAACTATTGGTGTGAACATATTGCCCTTTTAATTATATATAGGAGAACAAAATAGCCCATTAAAAATGGGTGATATATTTAACTTGAACATTTTACCTCACATTAAGAGAAGTTTAACAAGTCAAGCAATGTCAACATTTTACTTCACATTAAGAGAAGTATTATAAGTTATGCAGTGTGTTTCACACCGTTAATGATGACAGCAGAATCCTGCCATTTAGTTTTCTTTCCGTCATTGCGCGCTTGCTTCACATTCATTTGTCTCTCCTGTTGGGTTAAATCCTCAGTCATCCGGAGGTTCTTTCTCTTCATGACATCAGCGTTGAAGGAGGCTCTCCATAATTTAAATCTGAAGGTGCGCATGGTGAACTGATGATGGGACGTGTGCTTTTATCCTCTCTCGGGCGTCCGACCCTGTGTCCACTATGAATCCAAACTTGCTCTTTTCCTCTGGGATGATTTCAGCGATAATCTCTAATACCCAATTCCTCACATCCTAACTGCTGCTTTCTGAAAGATTCAGATTGTAATCTTGTTATTCATTACTTCTCTGTGTCCTCCGTACTTTTCCATTGGATTTCTAGCCCTTTCACATTTTCCTGCACTCTAATAATCTCGGCTGTATTTTTCATTACCATTTCTTCAAACTTCAAAAAGACGATCATCTAAGCCATTAATGGCTCTAAGGATATCAGCATTTAATACCGTTTCCACTTCTTTGGTGCAAACCTTCTTGGGAATTGGGCTTTTCGTGGTAAGGAAGAGGTGGACATAAACCAAAGAACGAATCTTCGACATTTACATCCATTATCAGGCCTCCCTTTTTCACATTCTTGGCTTCTCTTCTCTCAGCATAGGTGTCCTGGTTATTAGCAAGACTTTAGTTCACAGCGCACTACGCTCGTGTACTGATTTAGCTAGCAAAACTTTGGCTTACACCTAACAGTTTGTAAGCTAGTTGCTATTTCACTAAATTTGACCAGCTAAAGTCCTTTTGTTCGGGCAAATGAACTTACAAGAAGCAAGAGCAACGTTCCACTCCTTCGTTTATCGATGACATAGTTCAATAAGTTGATTTAAATCATTGAGTCTCGGAGCTCAGAATAAAATGCACAGGTCTCCATTTGGACCAACCCCCTTGGATAAGACTACTGCATCTCTTCTCTGACAGCAATAATTACATCTCTTTCGCTACTATTCTTTGTACTGAATAATAAGTTCACCCTTTCACAATCCCATGAACGTTGCCACATTTCTTTTACTGACCTATTTATTATTTCCGTGTAATCTGGTGACCCATACTGCAAATTATTAACTCTTTCCTCTTGCACTGCTTTCTGTGCCACCTCATTACCCTCCACGCCCATGTGCGCCGGAACCCACATAAACCCCACCTCATACTTAGCTTTGTATATTCTATATAACACCTGCAAAATTTCCATAAGTAAATCATGTCTGGACTTAGTTTTGGTATTTTTAATTGTAATTGGGGTTGCAGCTGAATCACTACATATGACTGAACATTCTTGTTTGTTATCTTCAACCTACCTTACTGCCAATAGAACTGCTACCAACTCTGTAGTAAATACTGACAAATGATCGGAGGCCTATTGCACGAAACCAGGATAAGGGATTAAGCTGGGATATTCAAGTTATCCTGGATGAATTTATCTTTGACTCTGTTGCACGAAACCAGATTGAATTAGCCAGTAACCATGGAGATTTATTCTTTGCGGCTAGCCTGGTCCAGAGCAGGCTAACCGCCAGGCTAAGATTAATCCTCGAGTCTCATGTGTCAAATCAGCTGCCGTCTGATCCGAAATAAACGTGTTTAACAGTTATTCCGTTGTCTTCTGCATGTGTTCTGCTTTATTTTCATTAACACGCATTCGCCTACTTGTCACCATTGTTGTCGCGAGTTTGATTTAAACCCTACTACAGTTGTTTAGATGGTTAGAAATGGTTGCACTGGCACCCTGATGCGGAGTGGGACTTTTCCCGGTGGGACGGTATTGTGTCGAGGCTGCCTGGCGTGCGGCCGCTGCCCGGTCAGTGTCCACTCTCTCTGTAAAAGTAGAGATGAGCAGCGCAGCGTCCGTGGTCTCAGCTTCAGGTTAAAGGACGCGCTCCGGAGATTAAGTGTGACGATATTAATGTAGCGATATTCCCAGATGATATTAATGGCAGACTGGTCAGAGATCAATACATTTATGATTTCATGTTCTTGTTGCGTATCCTTCTCTAATAAAGGACAGTTTGTGTTACTCCTTAATATGTAGGCCTAATGGTTTTTATTATAGCTTACATTGGTTTCATAACCTTCTCAATTAGTCTCACATCGCTGGACCAAAAACGTATTATATACGCAGGCCTACTGTATGTAGTGTAGTTTACATTCATCACATCAGGAACACCACAATGCTTCTTAATCTTTTTATTTTGGTGTGGTCACTTGTCAGAAGAATAAAAAAAAACATGAATATTGTTTTTGTCACGGTACGGTGTGGTGAGGACCCAAAAAAATATTGGTAAACAAGGGCTTTATTGTCCAAAACAAACACAGGGAGCAAAAACCAGGAAGCAAAGTCCAAAAGAAATGCAAGGATAACATCCACAGGGGTCCACGGGAAAAAGGACAAAAGCAGATAGGGCTAACAAACGGGGACAAAACTTACGTGGAGGAAGAGAACAGGTAGCAGGATACAGATACGACGAGCAGGCAAACAAGAATGATCCAACAAGAGGCAGAGGAAACACTGGGGTTAAATACATGAGGTAATGAGGTAACGGGGAACCGGTGAGACATCAGGTGAAGCACATTAGGGCGAGGCAGGACAATCAGACAGGCAAAAGTAAAGCTGGGCAAGCCAAGACAGAACAGGAAACCAGACTATCAACATAAAACAGAGCTAACACTTACCGGGGAACACAAGACAGGACCAGCAACACAAGACCACGGAGAAAACAGACAAAAACACAAGGAGGCCAAAGAAAGAGAAACATAAACCCAAACAAAACCCCCAACCACAACAGTTTTACATATGCTCACAGCGTGTATCGAAGTTATTTACTTTAAGTTATTTTCTAGTTGTTGTCCCTTTCTGATTGTTCTGTATGAACATTAATTGTACAAAGAATTAAATATAGCTTAGAGATTTGTGCATATGGTTGTAAAACATGTTCTAGCGTTGTGAATAAGGGTTTGAAATTAAGCCTATGGGTCCATTTCCCGAGGAACATTATTCCCTCTGCTCACTTTTAAGGCAAAGGCTAAATAATAATACATTTTATTTATATAGTGCTTTACATGGTAGGCTAGTCAAAGACACTTTACAGTAAAACCAGCACATTTATCACATAAAAACAGAAACATGAAACTATATTAAAAGCAATTAAAACACAGTGTAGCCTACAACTTTGTAAAAATGTGGAGTGACTATAGGCTAAGTAGATATTTTTACATCCTCACACATTAAGTCGGGTCCGCTATGTTGGGCTTTTTCTCTCCGTTTGATAAGAGCCGTATTTCCCTTTTTGCATATTCTTCCCCTCTTTGTTACTTTCCATTAGAAGCTGCTGCTCATTGGGTGAAACATATGGCGCATGCGTCTTCTCCATCTCTGCATCAGTAAATCTGTGATCGATACCGTGGTCTATTTGAGAAAGCCGTGAACGTGCACTTATCCCAGCTATCTACACCTGGCTTGACATAGCTTCACCTGTTCATCCTGGCTCGGCAAACGTGCAACCGATTAAGCCGCGATGAGCGGATCACACTAAGTCAAGCTGCGCTTTTTCATTTATCCTGGATATCTTTATTCTACTTTGGTGCAATAGGCCCCTGGGAGGAAATTAAGACACAAACACAAGGAGACAAGACAGAACCAAAATAAAAACAAAGGAGGAGGAAACGAAAACAAAGCAATAAATCAAAATCATAACACCCGGTATTATAAAATCTAATCTCGGGTTTAACCAAGTTTCCTCAACACAAATAATATCTGTTTTTTTTCTCCAAGACCTATCTAAGATCTATCAAGTGTTTAAACGCTTGCCCATTTGTAATAAGACTCCTAGCATTCCACTGCATTATGTAAAACATAATACAAAAGACAGTAATCACCATCATATTCTTTGTGTCTGCTGTCCATGTCATCTTCCTCAATTTTGGCCTATAGATGTCCTCAGGACTGGACCCTTGTCAATTGTGAGAAATTTAGGGCAGATATGACAATGTACACTCAAATTACTTACTCAAGTTTTTTGTTCATTGATAAATGCTCAAAATGGCCGCTATGCCACTTGTAATAACTTTTCATTGTTAAGGTCTTTAGATGACACAGAACGAATTTGAAGTTGATTGTATGAAATCTCTCTGAGTAGTTTGTTAAAGTATAGCACCTATAGTTTTGGGCTTACTTCTTGTTGCCACTAGGGGCGCTATGACTGAGTTCATTTTGGGTCCTCAGGGTTAGAGTCCTGTGAATCATGAAAGGTTTGGGCCAGACTGAACAATGCACACCCACTTACACCCAGGTAAAAAAATCTTTTTACCACTACTAGTATGATACGTTTTGGGGTATATGCCTAACACAAAAAATGTAGGTTCTATTATCATATACTGTAGATTGATCCAATTTTGTTTAAAAATTTAGACACTTCCATATTCAATAAAAAAATGTTCCCTTATCTTCCCCACATCTTGTGCATAGGTCTGACATACTGGGATTAAATATATGTAGTTTTTCTGGCGTAATGTATATTCTCATTAACCAATTGTATTGCAGGAAGTTTTGCCTTGTTTTTAGCAGTTTGAGAGCATTCGTACATGCAGCAATCCACTCTTAGTTTGAAATTTCCTCTTGTAGATCACCCTTCCATGCGTTTAGTTTAGAGTCTGAGGAGTCAAGGGAACTGTCTCTCAGAAGGTCATATTAACCAGAAATCATTCTTTTCCGAAGGGATCTTTGATCAGATTGTACTCCAGTGAGGAAATGGTTGGGATGGTAGTGGATTGATTTTGATAGGATCTAATAAAACTAATGAGTTGTAAATATAAAAAAAAAAGAAGTTTATGGGGGATATCATACATGGCTACTAGGACTTCAAATGTTTTAATATTATCATCTACTGGATGTCCTTAATTTATTTTATTCCTCTTGCAGCCATGTTTTAAAACCACCATAATTTGAATATGTATGTACCTCATGCCATACCACATGTTCTTTATTTTTTTTTCAAGAATTAGATGTCTTGAGTACACAACAAGTTGGGGCAGTTGTGGGCACTGAATTGGTTTAGATAGATTATTATTTATTTTTGCACATAAATATAAAACTCAATGGGAAGGCTGTCTGGTCCAGCAGCCTTCCCAGTGTTCATGTTTTTAAAAACATGAACACTGGGAAGAGTTATTTTCTCCCCCAAAGCCACGCTCTCCTCCACTGGGATTTTAAGGATATTTAGACTGCATAGAAATTAACTTTGATCTGATAGTTCTGGGTTCCTTTCAGAACTGTACATTTTTTGTAATAATCTCTGAATGCCGCATTGATTTTGTTGGGGTCAATGGTGTCAGCATTATATTTTTTAAGCACAGTAATAGCCGTTTCAGTTTTAAGTAGTTTTAGTGCCAGGCTAAGATTTTTCCTGATTTTTCCCCTTGGTTAAAAAAGGTCTGTGAGTTTTAAAAGATTGGTTGTGGCTTTAGCAGTTGAGGCTTAATTATATTGTGCTGTTAATAATAATTCTTGATGCAATTTAGGGCAAGTGTGGATGAGGTAAAATATGTTGTTTTTCTTTGAGTTTTTTTTAAATTTGGGACTTGTAAAGTTGATGATCTGCCCCCTAACAAAAGCTTCAAATCAATTTGAATTTCAAGAAATTAGATAAGGTCTGGATCTCTCAGCCACTTCTGCCATACTCTCCATCTAGGTGGATCTCCTATCAGGCCAGGATCTACATACCTTAAGCTATTTGGGGTGTGGTCTGAGATCAGGATGCTATCATAAGAACAATCCTTGATCTTAGACATCAGGCTTGCAGAAACTAGGAAATAATCAATTTAGGAGTATAATTTGTATGTTCTAGAAAAACATGAAAAGAATGCAACTTCAGGGTTTCTATTCCTCCACACATTTCTTAGATTTAACAATTTGATGAATATATATAATATTCCTAGTCTTAGTATGGGTCTTGTCAATATGTGAAGCTCTGTCTTTATGTGGGTCCAATGTACAATTATAAACACATGCTGTTATATATTGACCAGGGCTGATAGAGTGTAAAACAAGTTGAGCGCATAAACATTAACCAAATTAAGAAGCTCAGACAGAAGTGTCCCTTGGACTGTTAGGTATCTACCTGCTTTATCTGTAAATACCTTGGCAATATTTAAAGGAATAGACTTGTGGATGAGTGTCATTACCTCTCTTGCCTGAGTTTTAAAAGATGCTGAAAGCCCTTTCCCCTGCCATCTCCTCATAATTCTTTGTCCTCTTGTGGTGTAAGATGAGTCTCTTAAAGAAAAAATATTTGGGAATTCAGACTCTTTAACCTGTCCATCACCTCCTTTATCTTTTTAATTTTTTTGCAAACCTCTGCAATTCCAAGAAGTAAACTTAATTTCTAAATCAACCGTCATAGATAATCATCTATCACACAAGCAAGCAATAGCGTACTAAGGGAGAAATGAAAAAAGAAAAGAAATGGGAAGAGGTTGGGAAATATTCCACACAGTTGTTGTTAAATGAATTTAACCCGTGGTAATATACATTCTGGTACCCCCCCCCCCCCCATTTATTTTATATTTAAAAAAATAATTTAACCACTGAACGTCACAGGCACAAATAGTTCAAGAGATATCCCTTAACAAAATACGTTACCTGTAGCCAGTAACCCTAGCATTACACAGTAAGCGATAAAATACTGCTTTGTTTCGGAGTAAAGTTAACAGTTAGCAGCTGGCCCAATAATCCTTGTAAAACAGCTAGAACTAGGGCCAGTCCCCATTTACATCTGACCTGTGGATTTAGTCCCGTGTTATGGAGGACCATGTCTTTCATATTTAAAAATAAATACAGAAATAAATAAATGCTCAATAAATAAATAAGCACACAATTAATTGCCCCAAAAAAATACAATGAAGAAATAAATGTAGGTAGAAATTAAATTATACAGTGAGACATAAATGTATATATCTCTTTTAATTAGCTTCTTTATTTATTCACCTTTGTAATAATTACCTTATTTATTTATTGTCCGTTATAATCTTCAACTTTATTTATTCCTTACTTATTTTTTAAATGTATTTATTTCTGTGTGTGTTTAATTTTGTTTAGTTTTATTCTTCCGTTGCATTTTCTACCCTATTTATTTTCACCCCTGGTATTTATTTCTGCCTGTCACTTTTACATTTCTACATGCATTTCTGCCTCATTATGCAAATGAGGAGGGGCTGGTCTTAAGGGGTTAACTTCTGCCCATTGGTTGGTTAGCATTTTACTCCCTCGGTCGAATTTACATGCCACCCGGCCACAGACACAACACAGATGGCTACCTACGGTGAAGTTGTCAGTGAGCTCAGGCATTTAGCAACTGTTTTTGAAAACAATGCTAACGTTATAAGTATTGACTTTATAATTTTTCGTTTAGACGCTCTGACAGAATGTGTGTTTCAGTCAGCGGTGTCGTGCCAATGTACTCGTGTATCCCCTGGCCGCGGGAGCGCGCATGCACACAGAGCGGAGCTTCTGCTGCCCTTCGAATTGTTTAACTGCTGCACTTTGAATTAAACGGAACAAACAGCGACGTGGAAGACTCGGCAGGGTTACCATAGTAACAGGGGTCTCAGTTAACTACATAAATACGTGTATTTGTCTGTTACATTAAGGCGACGTGTCAAATGTTTATAGCGTGGTTTAATATCGAGTGATAGGCGTATCTTCCCTGTCCCTGTCTACCATATGAGTTACATAGGAGGTACTCAAATATCAGGCCGTTTTTTCACCTGATATTTGGGTATCCCCTATGTAACTTTTGATAAACAACAGCAAACCTCTCCAAATTGTGTCAGGTTGTTTATTGTGACCTATTAAACACACAAAATAACACCCATGATGACAGGACAGACCCTTTGCATGTTAGGGATGGGATACATAAAATATCAGGTAAAAAATGATATTGATATTGATATTGATGATAGTCCTTCATGCAGTGCCATCACATAGGTTACACACACACACACACACACACACACACACCGCCGTGAGAAATACTAATCAACCTGTTCGCCGTTAGAAGCGGCGCACAACTTCGGACTTCTCCATCCTGAGACGTCTCCGTTGAATTTATTCTAAACATCCACCTGCTAAATTTCATCGGGTTTTTGTAGTGCAACCTTCTTTGAACCCCATTTTTTGGGGCAATTAATTGCACAGTCATTGCAACGTTTAACATAGGCAAACATGTTAATCAGTCCCACTTTCTTCTTGAATTTTCCAGTTAAAGTCCACCACTTACAGTGAAGAAAATAAGTATTTGAACACCCTGCTATTTTGCAAGTTCTCCCACTTAGAAATCATGGAGGGGTCTGAAATTGTCATCGAAGGTGCATGTCCACTGTGAGAGACATAATCTAAAATAAAAAATCCAGAAATCACAATATATGATTTTTTAACTATTTATTTGTATGATAGAGCTGCAACTAAGTATTTGAACACCTGAGAAAATCAATGTTAATATTCGGTACAGTAGCATTTGTTTGCAATTTCAGAGGTCAAACGTTTCCTGTAGTTTTTCACCAGGTTTGCACACACTGCAGAAGGGATTTTGGCCCACTCCTCCACTCAGATCTTCTCTAGATCAGTCAGGTTTCTGGGCTGTCGCTGAGAAACACAGAATTTGAGCTCCCTCCAAAGATTCTCTATTGGGTTTAGGTCTGGAGACTGGCTAGGCCACGCCAGAACCTTGATATGCTTCTTACAGAGCCACTCCTTGGTTATCCTGGCTGTGTGCTTCGGGTCATTGTCGTGTTGGAAGACCCAGCCTCGACCCATCTTCAATGCTCTAACTGAGGGAAGGAGGTTGTTCCCCAAAATCTCGCAATACATGGCCCCGGTCATCCTCTCCTTAATACAGTGCAGTCGCCCTGTCCCATGTGCAGAAAAACACCCCCAAAGCATGATGCTACCACCCTCATGCTTCACAGTAGGGATGGTGTTCTTGGGATGGTACTCATCATTCTTCTTCCTCCAAACACGGTTAGTGGAATTATGACCAAAATGTTCTATTTTGGTCTCATCTGACCACATGACTTTCTCCCATGACTCCTCTGGATCATCAAAATGGTCATTGGCAAACTTAAGACGGGCCTTGACATGTGCTGGTTTAAACAGGGGAACCTTCCGTGCCATGCATGATTTCAAACCATGACGTCTTAGTGTATTACCAACAGTAACCTTTGAAACGGTGGTCCCAGCTTTTTTTTAGGTCATTGTAGTTCTGGGCTGATTTCTCACCTTTCTTAGGATCATTGAGACCCCACGTGGTGAGATCTTGCATGGAGCCCCAGTCCGAGGGAGATTGACAGTCATGTTTAGCTTCTTCCATTTTCTAATGATTGCTCCTATAGTGGACCTTTTTTAACCAAGCTGCTTGGCAATTTCCCCGTAGCCTTTTCCAGCCTTGTGGAGGTGTACAATTTTGTCTCTTGTGTCTTTGGACAGCTCTTTGGTCTTGGCCATGTTAGTAGTTGGATTCTTACTGATTGTATAGGGTGGACAGGTGTCTTTATGCAGCTAACGACCTCAAACAGGTGCATCTAATTTAGGATAATAAATGGAGTGGAGGTGGACATTTTGAAGGCAGACTAACAGGTCTTTGAGGGTCAGAATTGTAGCTGATAGACAGGTGTTCAAATACTTATTTGCAGCTGTATCATACAAATAAATAGTTAAAAAATCATACATTGTGATTTCTGGATTTTTTTTTTTTAGATTATGTCTCTCACAGTGGTCATGCACCTACGATGACAATTTCAGTGGGAGAACTTGCAAAATAGCAGGGTGTTCAAATACTTATTTTCCTCACTGTAAGTTGGTTTACCAAAGGTGCTCATTTTCAAGTTGTCTGACCTTAGCTTGGAGGACCACCTCGTCCTCAGCGTTGGAAATACAAAACCTCCACTCTCGTCAGTACAAGTGCTTATCTCTTTTCTCACTCTGTCAATTGTACTCAATGCCCGCAGGTATGTCTGCTGGAGAAATCATCCTTCAGATCTCTGATAGCCACAATAATTGCTGTGCTTTTCTTTTCTTCACCATCCATTTTTCCGACTTACATCCATACCGGCGGCATTAGCACAGCTTCCCCGCTCTCCTTAGTCGAGCCAAGGGCTGATATTTTTGCTTGCATTCTTTTGTTGCAAAGTTTGCTCAATTTAGTTCCTGCAGATGAGATGAGGATCACTTGCCAGACACGTTTACTCACTTTCTCGGTTGTATGTTATATTTTTAAAAATCTTTACTCAAGTGTATTGGAGGGTAGAAGGTTTGAAAACTGTCTAGCTTGCCACCATCACCGGAAGTGGTTGCCACTTTGTTACTAGATATGATCAATATGTCTTTATTAACAGGTTATGTACCACAGTCATTTAATAGCATAAAAACATATCTTTAGATACTGAGATATTAGCTAACTAGCTAAATCTAATCTCCACTTTTCTCTTCAAGATCCTTGAGAAGGCAGTCACTAGTCAGTTTTGTGAAATAATAGTTTATTTAGGAATTTCAGTCAAGATTTAGAGTGCATCATAGTACAGAGACGGCACTGGTGAAAATTACAAATAACCTTCTTATTGCTTCAGACAAAGGACTAAGATACATGTCTTACTAGATCTTGGTGCTGCATTCAACACTATTGACCATAGCGTCCTGTTACAGAGACTGGAACATTTAATTGGCATTAAAGGTATCGCGCTAAGCTGGTTTAAGTCCTATTTATCCGATCAATCTTAATGTTAGCCATCGTGTTCCACAAGGCTTGGTACTTTGACCAATTCTAGATATAGCTACTCTCTATGGCATTGCACTGGCGTCCAGCAACACTGTCAGAAATCTCAAAGTTATTTTTGATCAGGATATATACTTTAACGCCCACGTAAAACAAATCTCAAAAACCGCCGTTTTCCATCTGCATAACATTTCTAAAATTAGACTCATCCAGTCTCAAAACGATGCAGAAAAACTAGTCCATGCATTTGTTACTTCAAGGCTGGACTATTGTTATACCTTATTATCAGGCTCCTCAAACAAGTCCCTTAAGACTCTCCAGCTGATCCAGAATGCTGCAGCGCGTGTTCTGACAAGAACTAAGAAAAGAGATCATATTTTTCCTGCATTAGCTTCTCTGCATTAGCTTCCTGTAAAATCCAGGACTGTATTTAAAATCCTTCTCCTGACCTACAAAGCTCTTAATGGTCAGGCACCATCATATCTTAAAGTAACAAAATACCAAAATAATGTACCTTAAAATAATTTTCCAAAATCCTTACAGTGGTTCATCAACACGTAACATGGTGAATGGCACTTCTGCATTCGCTTTGAGGCCATCTATCGGCTATAACCTCACTATGCAAGTTTGCCAGATCGGGTATCAGATCTGTAGTTTGAATGAGACATAATGAGACATTACGACAGCGGTATTGGAAAATTCCACTTCCAATCTGTAGGGGGACTGAAGCGGAAAAGTTCTTTAGTATTGCTTTAAAAGTTCATAGTACACTATTATCCCACTAGAGCACTGCGTTCCCAGAATGCAGAGTTACATGTGGTTCCTAGAGTCTCTAAAAGTAAAAATGGGAGCCAGAGCCTTGAGCTACAAGGCTCCTCTCCGGTGGAACCAGCTTCCTGTCTGGGTTTCGGGAGGTAGACACTGTCCCCACATTTAAGAGCTTAAAACTCTGCTCTTTGATAAATCTTAAAGTTAGGGCTGGCCCAAGTTTGCCTCGGACCAGCTCTTAGTGATGCTGCTATAGTTTTAGACTGCCAGGGGACTTAATTTGACACATTGAGCTCCTCTCTCTCTCCATCTATTTGCATTTGGTGGTTCAGGTGGCACCTGGACTGTTTTAGCAGCTGCTGCTGTGGTTCTTCACGCAGAGTCGGGGATTGCTATAGGTGAACTTGGTGATTGCCTAGGGCGTCAAATGTGTTGGGTGCGCCGTGTCTCCCTTAGGTCTACTTCCCATTAATAACAGAATTAGAATGACAAGCAAAATGAAACATGTTTATTAAACATAATCATCCTAGGGCGCCCTCTCAGCCACACGTTTACTTGTCAACCTGATTATTAGATTGAATTGATGATTATTGTCGATCATTTCCTAATTGGGGGGAAAACTTTAAACTAATGATTTAGTTTGAAGTTTCCGTGACGTGACATTTCCAGTCTATAGGTCAGACTCAAATACACAGAGCTCTGAAGCAGACCTGTGCGTTGCTTAGTGTCCACTCTCGCTGTAACAATAGAAATGAGCAGACCACGGAGCTGCTGCAGCGCGCCTTCCGTGGTCTGTGCAGCTTCAGGTTTATAAAGGACACGCGCTCTGCTGTGGGCATGCTGCGGCAGATGTGTTGCATTATTGATCCATGTATTTCTGCCGTAGTTTCAGTTTTCCACCTCCGATGTAGAGCAGCATACAGCCACTTCCCTAAACTGTCTCATTCGGGGCTCTATATCTGTCAGAAGGTCTGAGATCTACTGTATCAACAAAGCAATCATGTAATGCACAGCAGACTATGGTGCAGTTGGATTATTTGCTAAAATATTGTGACTTCACTCTTGTAATAGCCTATTATTACTTTATTTTTCTCAAAATATCACAACTCCTCCAAATCTCAGAGACCACATATATATTTTGAATGTGCACAAAGTTGTGAACATGAGCAGAAATCTTGCTCAAACATCTGAAATATTACAGTCCAGTTTCTGTTTTTTTTATTCATTAAAATGAATTAATGTATCATTGAGGTGAATAACATATGTCATATGTACATTTAAGGAGGTTACTTCCTAAAAAAAAGACGCAAAAGAGGGAGGAGTAAATGATGCCTACGTACGTATAGATATAGTTAGAAAAGCTGATCTACAGGAGAATTAATAGATGAAAGCAATACAGAATGCCTGACAGCCTTATGCAACTGCAGTATTTTGTTTTTATATTTGGATTGTAATCTAAATTTCCCTTTACATAAAGATATTTCTAGGGCACGTGACCTGCAGACAAGATGGCTGCGTAGCGCGGTTGCTCTGGCCCCCTTTCCCCCCCTATTTTTATAAAATTATCCATCTACGTTGTATTACTTAACAACTCCTCGCCCTGAGTGTGCCTTAAGTTCTGTGTATGCAATGGCTGAAGGTTTGAGAAGTAAAGTCGGGTTGGACCCTCTGAAAGACGACGAAGGTTTTAAGTCATTCCGCCTGGCTATATCGACCATGTTAGCTACCGCAATGAAAGAGCAGCAAACCTTCATCGAGAATCAGTTTGCGAAGTTTGAAGTATGGCTGGATAACATAAAAACGGAGGTAACGATGAACACAATTGAAATTGGGAAGCTGAAAATGGACTATAAAGATCTCTCCACTCAGATGGCTAAACACGAGCAGTCTCACCAAACAGCATGCTGCAAACTGGAAGCACACATGGCGGAGCTAGAAGACAGGTCCCGCACGGATAATGTTCGCATTATCAACTTGCCAGAATCAGTTGAAAAAGGAGACGCAACGAAATTTGTTTTATCTTCGCTCATTAAATGGTCGGGAAGATGGAGGTGATGCGGGAACACCGTGTAGGCCTGAAGCGCAACACTGGATCCCGCACCTTGATCTGCAAGATGCTACGCTACACAGACCGGGAACGCATCTTGAAGGCAGCCAGAGGCTATCGGATAGAGGCCGGTGGCAAAGAGATCCGCTTCGCCACTGACTACAGCAACTACACCTTCAAACAACGCCGAAACAAGGTTTCATCCTGTTCCTAAATTTATCCGGCTAAACTAAAGCTGTCCCGTGGGTCTGAAGTGCACCTTTTTGAGACCCGGGCAGATGCTGAGGAGTTCCTTGGTGCTCAGACCTGGCCGACGGCCTAACGAAGGGATATGATGTCTGGTTTCCAGAACTACTAACACAGGATTGTTAGATAAGTAAAGCGTTAAACTGTACAGACACGGCACACCTCATAACATCCCTAAGGTATCTGATATCTGACAAACAAGGGAGGATGTGTGTTTGTGGGTTTCTTTACTATATTATTTGCTTTACGTGAAGTAAACTCTTAAGAATCTTGGGTATGTATGGATGACTAATTTGATGGATAATTTTCTTTTACTGTGGCCAATTTCTACCTGTTCTTTTTCTTTTGATATTGGAATGGATACACAGAATAATGATTTAGGGGGTGGGCCTTTGTAACGGTGTGATAGCCGGCTTTCTCAGTTCAGGTGCCTAAATAGTGGGTGTTTTGTCTGTGTTTTTTGCCACCTTGTTATATTATGTCAGATGTGAGTTTTTATTTTATTTTTATTTATTTTTCTATTTTAATTTTTCTATGTTTTTTTTCTTGTTTCCGGCGACATGGGGTAGAATTTTTGGATCTCTACATTGTATACTATAGTGTATATACAAGAACACATAACCTTGCTCAGCCTCGTTTGTATTAATGTCGATGTTACACATAGCTAGTTGGAATATAAATGGTTTAAATGGCCCCATTAAGCGCTCAATGTGTCTTGATTGGCTTAAAAGGCACAATATAGATGTGGCCTTTATCCAAGAGTCACATTTTAAACACCTTGATAAACAGCGCTTGTTGAACCGTTATTATACTGCAGCTGCAGCTACCTTCCTGTCATGGTGGGGGTCCGGCTGGTCGTGAGTCTGTCCCTTTTATTCTTTTACCCTACTTCATGTGTTTTGTTTTGGTTTGGTCTTGTCGCCTGCCTTGTTTGTGTTTTGGTTTTCCCTGCTCTTCCATCCGAAGCCAGCTGATCACACACCTGCCTCCCGTCATCGTCATCATCAGACACACCTGCCAGTCCTCACCCGCTCCCGCCGAGCACACCTGCCTGCCATCTTCAATCACTCCAGTTTATCTACCCCCGGCTCCTCATCCGCTCTTCACTTGATCGTCAGCTCTACTTCATGGGTGAACGTCTCAAGACTCCGAGTGTTAGGCTACTCTTTGTGTCTCTGTGTGTCTGTGTATAGCTACTCACTCTCCCTGTGTTTCCCTTTTCAGTTCACCTCCGGCCAGCTGGCTTTGGACCCCCCAGTCCTCCTCCCACGGCGTCTCCTCCTCATCATCCTGCTCCGCTCCTCGCATTGCAGCATCCCCGCCATCACAGCTCCCAGTGTCCGTCTCTCCCTCTCGTCGCCATCCCGCTCCGTCCCCGTGTCTCTGCTCCTCGTGTCCTCGCCTCCTCCTCTGCCCTTGCTCCCAGTTCCTCCTGCAGCTGCTTCCCACATTCTGTTCGTCTCCCTTGGTTCGCCGCCCACCTGCTCCCGGCGTCCATCTCCCATTCCCCCTTTTCCCTAATAAATACTTTCCCTGTGAGCCGTGCGTTTGAGTCCATCCTTCTGTCCCGTAACAGTACGATCAAGTCGTTATGGACTCAGCCGGCTCACCCTCCACTCCCGATCCCTCTCCTTCCCCTCAGGACTTGGCTTTTGCTGTGGCCGCCCAGGGAGCTTTGCTCGGCCAGCATACCTCAGCCCTTACGGCCATGGCCGAGGCACTTCGCTCCCTGACCGGCGACGTCCAGCAGCTAGCCAGGCAGCTTAGTTCCCCTACCCCCTCCGTCCCCGTCGTAGACCCCGCTCCGCCTGCTCCCCTCGCGCACTCACGTCCGGTCAATCCGGTCCCGTCACCCCCCTCTGAAACCCCCGTGTCAACGCCTGATAAATTCTCCGGTGTGCTGGGAACGTGCGAGGGGTTCTTGGTACAGTGCTCCCTGGTGTTTAGCAGACAGCCAGTAACCTTCCACTCCGACGAAGCCAGGGTGTGTTTTGTGGCGGGACTGCTCCGCGACCGCGCGCTCTCCTGGTATGCCGCGGTGAGACAGGGGAGGCCGGACCTCCTCTCCTCATACTCCTCCTTTGAGGAGGAGATGAGGAGGGTGTTCGACCACCCCCGTGCGGGGCCTGGAGAAGGCTTCCCGCCTCATGTCTCTCCGGCAGGGAGACCGCAGCGTCGCGGAGTACTCCGTTGACTTCCGCATCTTGGCCGCCGGATCGGGGTGGAACAACCAGGCCCTCCGCTGCGCATTCCTGGCCGGTCTCAGTGACCGGATTAAAGACATCTTGGCCACCAGGGACGAGCCGGGGGACCTGGATTGTCTAATCGGTGCTGCCATCGATTTGGACAATCGCATCCGGGAAAGGGAGAGGGAGCGCGGTTCTCGCGGCTCCACCTCTACCCGGGCCGGTCCGCCACCGTCTAGGGTCTCTGTTCCCCCGCCTTCCCAGCCACGTCCCAGCGTCCCTCCTGCTCGGTCTGTTTCCCCTCCTCCAGAACCCATGCAGCTCGGCAAAGCTCGCCTGTCCCCAGGGGAACGTGAGCGGCGCCGCCTCGCAGGTCTTTGCCTGTATTGTGGTCAAGCCGGTCATTTTCTCTCCGCTTGTCCCGTCCGGCCAAAAGAGCAGGCCCGCCAGTAGCTGTGGGAGCTCTGGCGAGCCAAACCTCTCCCACAAGGCGCATATTACTCGACGTCTCCCTGTCCTGGCGGGACGTCTCAGTTCCCCTGGGGGCACTTGTCGACTCTGGTGCTGATGAAAGCTTCATCGATATCGAGCTCGCCCGCCAACTCACCATCCCCCACGTTCCTCTCGACACTCCTCTACGCGCCACCAGTCTCAACGGTCAGTCCCTCGGCACCATCACGCACCGCACTCCCCCATTACAACTCCTCACCTCCGGTAATCACCACGAGATCCTCTCCCTTCATCTCATTTCCTCCCCAGCCTCTCCCATCGTCCTCGGTTTCCCCTGGCTCGCCACTCACAATCCCAACGTGGACTGGGCGCGGGGGAAGATCAGAAACTGGAGCACAGCCTGCCATTCCTCCTGCCTTCTGTCAGCGCAAGCCCCCGGTAACGTTCCCATGCTCGATAAACCTCTCAATCCTTCCGACCTGTCTTCGGTCCCGGCTGAATACCACGATCTAGCCCTGGTGTTTAGCCGGGACCAGGCCACGTCCTTGCCCCCCCACCGTCCCTACGACTGCTCCATAGCCCTCCTTCCGGATGCTCCTATGCCCACTAGTCGGTTGTTTAAGCTATCTGGCCCGGAGAGGGAGGCTATGGAGCAGTATATTAAGGAGTCCCTCGCCGCGGGCGTTATTCGCCCATCCTCGTCCCCGCTGGGTGCAGGGTTTTTCTTTGTGGTCAAAAAAGATAAGACCCTCCGCCCGTGTATCGACTACGGGGGCTCAACGCAATCACTGTCAGAAATAAGTACCCACTACCCCTCATGGACTCTGTCTACGAGTCCCTCTCCCGGTCCACAGTGTTCACCAAATTAGACCTTAGAAACGCCTACCACCTGGTCCCGGATTCGGGAGGGGGACGAGTGGAAGACAGCATTTAACACCCCACTCGGCCACTATGAATATTTAGTGATGCCTTTCGGCCTCACCAATGCACCTGCTGTGTTCCAGGCTCTGGTCAACGACGTGCTTCGTGACTACCTCCATCGCTTTGTCTTTGTGTACCTGGACGACATCCTGATCTTCTCCCGTGACCCAGTCCAGCACACAGAGCACGTCCGGTTGGTGCTGCAGCGGCTCCTGGAGAACCGGTTATTCGTGAAGGCCGAGAAGTGTGAGTTCAGTGTTTCTTCAGTTCAGTTCCTTGGTTTTGTCATTGAGTGCGGGCGGTTGCGGGCTGACCCTGCTAAGATTAAAGCCGTGGTCGACTGGCCTACTCCCACATCTTTTAAACAGTTGCAACGCTTTCTAGGTTTTGCAAACTTTTACAGACGGTTTATACGCAACTACAGCTCCGTAGCCGCTCCGCTCACTCGACTCACCTCACCTTCCGTCCCCTTTACCTGGTCTCCAGAAGCCGCCGCAGCCTTCTCTCATTTGAAGTCCCTGTTCGCTTCCGCCCCTATCCTCTCTAACCCCGATCCTGCCCTTCAGTTTGTTGTGGAGGTGGACGCCTCAGACGTGGGAGTGGGGGCCATCCTGTCCCAGCGCTCCCCCTCTGATCACAAACTTCATCCCTGTGCTTTTTTGTCTAAACGCCTCACTTCCTCAGAGCGGAATTACTGTGTGGGGGACCGGGAGCTTTTGGCTGTGAAGCTGGCCTTGGAGGAGTGGAGACACTGGCTGGAGGGCGCCCAACAACCCTTTCTCGTCTGGACCGACCATAAAAACCTCGCTTACATCCGCTCCGCCCAGAGACTGAACGCACGCCAAGCCAGGTGGGCCCTGTTTTTTACTCGCTTCTGCTTCACCTTGTCCTATCGTCCTGGATCCAGGAACACCAAGCCCGACGCCCTGTCCCACCTCCATTCCTCCGACTCGAGCAACCCACCGGAATACATCCTCCCTCGTTCCTGCCTGGTGGCCTCCCTGGTCTGGGAGGTGGAGTCCGCCGTCCGCCGCGCCCAGGCCACCGACCCGGACCCCGGTACCGGACCTGCTGACCGCCTCTACGTCCCCCCGAGTGCCCGTTCCCAGGTCCTGCAGTGGGCACACGCCTCCCGCTTTAGCTGCCACCCCAGCAGAGCCAGAACACTGTTCCTGCTCCGCCAACGGTTCTGGTGGGACACGGCGGAGAAGGATTGCCGGGACTTCGTGGCTGCCTGCGAGGTGTGTGCCCGCGCCAAGCCATCCCATCAACGGCCCGCCGGTCTGCTCCGTCCCCTCCCGGTCCCCGGTCGGCCCTGGTCTCACATCGCCATAGACTTCGTCACGGGCTTGCCCAACTCCCAGGGTAATAAGGTAATCCTGACCGTAGTAGACCGGTTTTCGAAATCCGTCCATTTCATCCCCCTGCCTAAGCTGCCTACGGCCCTAGAAACCGCCAAGCTCCTCGTCCATCATGTCTTCCGGCTTCACGGCATACCCCTGGATATCGTCTCCGACCGGGGACCACAGTTCACCTCACAGGTGTGGAGGTCCTTCTGCCGAGCCCTCGGAGCTACCGCCAGCTTGTCGTCAGGTCATCACCCCCAGACCAACGGACAGACCGAAGCGGGCCAACCAGGACCTGGGAGCAGCCCTCCGGTGTGTGGCGTACCGTATCCCATCCTCCTGGTGTAGTCATCTGCCGTGGGTGGAGTACGCTCATAACTCCCTGCCCAGCGCTGCCACTGGGATCTCCCCATTTCAGTGTGCCCTGGGATTCCAACCGCCCCTCTTCCCAACCTTGGAAAAAGAAGTGGCGGTCCCTTCGATCCAAGCGCACCTTTGGCGGTGCCAACGGGTGTGGCGAGAGGCCAGAGCCGCGCTGCAACGCACCGCTTCTCTCAACAAACGCCTGGCCGACCGCCACCGGAGACCAGCCCCCGCTTATCGGCCCGGCCAGAAGGTGTGGCTGTCCTCCCGAGACCTCCCACTTCACACTTCATCCAAGAAGTTCACGCCACGGTTCGTGGGCCCCTATGAGATCGAAGCCGTTCCGTCTCCCACCAACGTCAAGCTCAAGCTCCCGTCCCATCTCCGGGTCCACCCTGTGTTCCACGTGTCCCGGATCAAACCAGTTACCACCAGTTCCCACACCGTCCCAGTGGCAGCGCCTCCGCCCCCACGGATCATCGACGGCCACCCGGCCTACACGGTTCGCCGCCTCCTGGGCGTGCAACGTAGAGGGCGAGGATACCGGTACCTGGTGGACTGGGCGGCTACGCCCGGAGGAACGCTCCTGGATCCCGGCCAGCCAAATCCTGGACCGCACCCTACTGGATGAGTTCTACAGGGTCCACCCGCACAAGCCTGGCGGTCCGCCCGGGCGTCCGTTGAGGAGGAGGGTACTGTCATGGTGGGGGGTCCCGGCTGGTCGTGAGTCTGTCCCTTTTATTCTTTTACCCTACTTCATGTGTTTTGTTTTGGTTTGGTCTTGTCGCCTGCCTTGTTTGTGTTTTGGTTTTCCCTGCTCTTCCATCCGAAGCCAGCTGATCACACACCTGCCTCCCGTCATCGTCATCATCAGACACACCTGCCAGTCCTCACCCGCTCCCGCCGAGCACACCTGCCTGCCATCTTCAATCACTCCAGTTTATCTACCCCGGCTCCTCATCCGCTCTTCACTTGATCGTCAGCTCTACTTCATGGGTGAACGTCTCAAGACTCCGAGTGTTAGGCTACTCTTTGTGTCTCTGTGTGTCTGTGTATAGCTACTCACTCTCCCTGTGTTTCCCTTTTCAGTTCACCTCCGGCCAGCTGGCTTTGGACCCCCCCAGTCCTCCTCCCACGGCGTCTCCTCCTCATCATCCTGCTCCGCTCCTCGCATTGCAGCATCCCCGCCATCACAGCTCCCAGTGTCCGTCTTTCCCTCTCGTCGCCATCCCGCTCCGTCCCCGTGTCTCTGCTCCTCGTGTCCTCGCCTCCTCCTCTGCCCTTGCTCCCGGTTCCTCCTGCAGCTGCTTCCCACATTCTGTTCGTCTCCCTTGGTTCGCCGCCCACCTGCTCCCGGCGTCCATCTCCCATTCCCCCTTTTCCCTAATAAATACTTTCCCTGTGAGCCGTGCGTTTGAGTCCATCCTTCTGTCCCGTAACACCTTCCATTCTAAAATTATATTAAAACCAATATATATGGGCAAAAAAATTAAGTTTTTAAGTATTTATGCCACAAATACTTTCAGCCCAGAGCTCTTTGGTACAATTAGCAAGACTTTATGGGACCTGCAGGAATTCTCAGTTATTATTGGCGCTGACATGAACGTGGTCCTGGATCCCCTACTCGATAGATCTAGCGCTCCAAATCAACATCTTCCTCCGTCGACAATTGCCTTCCAAGGATTAGTTGATGACTTCAATCTCACAGATTTATTTAGAGCTGTTAATCCTTCAGCTAGAAATTATTCATATATACACAAAATTTACTCAAGGATAGATCATTTACTGGCTTCTGCAACAATATATTCTGAAATCCATTCCGCCGTGATTTACCCTAACTCTTTATCTGACCACTGTGTTGTCACATCACAGCTCTCACTGGCCCGAATTCCAACTAAGGCCACAAGGTGGCACTTTAACACCACATTACTTAAAAATAACGGCTATTGTGACCATTTTAGAAATACCTTTAAAACATCTATTTCAGAGAATGCTGACTCGGAGGACCCTTGGGTCCTGTGGGGTGCAATTAAAGGATTTGTGAGAAATACTACTATTTCATCGCTTCCTACCTTAATCGATCAAGGCTGAGCAAGATTACTGCACTTGAGATTGAACTACAAACGCTAGAACAGGCTCAGCAACGGGATGGCTCAACAGATGACAGTAAAAACAAAATCAATACAGCCAGGATGGAGTTAAACAACATTTTGAGATTACGAGCTGAATTCCAAATTCAAAGAAGGAACTGTTATTTTTGGCTCGAGACCAAGTTATCTGCTTTCTCTTTCTCTGCAAAAATGTGAAAAGTACTCTAACATTACAGCTGTCAGTTCAGAGCAAAAACTGTTAACCACTCCCAAAGATATTAATGTTGCTTTCCAAAAATTTTACAAAAAGCTATACAAATCGGAAGTATTATTGGATAAAACTAAATGTGACACCTTTTTACAAGACTTAGAACTCCCTATGATTACACAAGATGATGCACACTGTCTTGGGGAGCAAAGTACCCGGACTGAGTTAAGAGGTGCTATAGCGGGAATGAAAAAAGGTAAATCCCCGGGTTGGGATGGAATTCCTCCTGCATTTTACCTTACCTTTTGGGAAGAGTTGGGGCAATACTTTTTAGCCATGATTCATAAAGCTGTTGAAGTTAGTGCTTTTTTTAATGACATGAATGCCGCCTTGATAGTAGTATTACCTAAACCTAATAAGGACACCACTAAGGGGATGCTCACCCACACAAAACTTGGACTTCACATCACTCCCATCCTGAAGAAACTCCACTGGCTGCCAATTAAGTCCCGGATCAAATATAAAATTCTCCTACTGACATACAAATCTCTCCATGGACTTGCACCTCAGTTCCTAACAGATCTGCTCCACCCATACACTCAGTCACGGTCCCTGCGGTCCTCTGACAAGGACCTGCTTGCTGTCCCTAATTCCAGGCTCCAGACATTTGGTGACAGAGCCTTCTGTGTCAGTGCACCATCGCTCTGGAACAAGCTTCCTCTTGCTATTCGCTCTGCCTCCTTTATAATAACTTTTAAAACCCAGATAATAACATACCTCTTCAATGAGGCTTATGGAATTTAATCTCTCCTGGCCTCACACCTTCACCTCTTAAACCCCCCACCCAGTTTGTTTAGCGTCCTTGAGTTTGTGAAAGGCGCTATATTATACTATATATATATATAAAGTTATTATTATTATTATTAAGTGTGGGAACTATAGACCATTATCTATCCTTAATGCCGAAATAAAAGTTTTCACCCTTATACTGGCCTTGTGATTAAAGCCTCATATAACTACGTTAATTAAAAGTGACCAGACGGGCTTTGTGAAATTGCGACTTGCTTCTGACAATGTATGACGACTGCTGCATGTCATCCATGCTGCTAAGGATATCCCTTCTCCATGTGCAGTATTGAGCCTTGATGCAGAGAAAGCCTTTGATAGGTTAGAATGGGATTACTTGTGGATGGTCCTAAAGCGCTTTAATCTGGGCCCAACTTTTATTAGTTTTATTAAGCTACTTTATAGCAATCAATCTGCGATGATAAACATAAACGGCATTGTATCAAATAAGTTTGAGTTATCACAGTCATGCCGACAGGGTTGCCCATTTAGTCCTTTTTTTTTATACTGTCATTAGAGCCCCTTGCACAGAAAATTCACCAACACCAGATAATTTCCCCCGTAACTTTCAATAACACTACACACTCCATATCGCTTTATGCTGATGATATATTATTATATTTTGACAGAACAGCCATATTGTTACCGCACATTTTGGATACTTTTCAGGAATTTAGCTCTCTGTCTGGGTATAGAATTAATTGGTCCAAATCGGCGCTCCTCCCTTTAAATCCGGACTTGAGCCTGACTGTATTGCCCCAGTATACTCCAGTGGTCAAACAATTTAAATATTTGGGGGTTGACATTTTTCCGTCATTAGTTAATATTGCCAACTCAAACTTTCAGGGTACTTATAATGGAATTTTAAACACTATTTTTGGTCATTTATACTAAGACCACTCACACTCTGACCCCTGTTGGAAACCCATAGAACAAGACCTAGCATCACCACATAGACTGGAGGATCTGATTTACTCTGCTGTCCCATTAAAACGGGTTAAGCTGCGGCTTGGACCCATAATGAGTTTTCTCCTATCAACATGGCTCACTGTTGAGAAAGAAAATAAGATCTCATGTAAATGGCATCGGAATAGCCCGCTCTTTAACAACTATTCTCTACTCACGGGGTGGGTTTCTTTCGCATCCCCGGTATAGAGCTCTAGAGGTATACATGTTCTAGCCGATGTATATAATGAAAATGGGCTCCGTGATTTTAATGATTTGAGACGGTCTTACCAATTGCCTGGAGCATCTTTATTTCTGTATTTTCAACTACGTTCATCTATGAAAGCATATGGAGTACCATGGGGTTCTCATCCTACTATTCACCCTTTGCACTCCATTTTCTACGGTAGCAGTCAAAACAGAGGGGTGGTCTCCCATATATATATTTTTTTCGGGATGCCTCTTATAAAACTCTCCCTATTTTACGTGTGTGGGCCAATGACCTATAACGTTACAACGAAAGTGACTCCCTGGACTGGGATACCATTTGGTCATCGATTGGCCTTGCTTCTAAGAACCCAAATCATCAACAGATCCATTTCAATTACTGTATATCTATAAGACCTACCTCACGCCCAGGAAAGGGGGGAGGTTTGTGCCACTTTATCTAATGTTGTGGATTATATTGTACCGTGTTCTCCTGCTGTGCTGCTCTTGAATGACACCTCATCACTGAAGATGACATGTTGGAAAAAGCGTATGCTTTTAACAGGCATCACAGCGGCCAAGAAAATGCTAGCTCTACGTTGGAAACCTCCACATGCAATTACTAAGCCTCAATGGATTAACACTTACATAGAAATAATTGAGATGGAGCTATCAGTGGCAAGAATGCACAGTGCCGGACCCGATACTATCTCAGCGTGGCATTCAATGGTTGATAAGGTTAAGAATTTGCTGTAATTCAATATCTGTATTTACATTGTTGGTTTTGAGGTCTGTTATGGCTGGTAAAATCTGTTAGAGATCCAGGGTATGAGGGATTTGGTTGGCGCAATTTTTATACATATTTTTTTTTTTTGTCTTTTTGATTGTTGTCCAATGTTAACTGTGTATTTAGTTTGTTTTTGATGGTGATAAGCCGACGGGGTAGTCGGAAGGACATGTGTCGGAATTGATGATTGAAGAAAATAAAAAGGAAGACATTTCTAGCATAAATTGATTTAGAAAAAGGTATAAATAGGTGCATAAACATTCACCAGAATGCAGGAAATGAAGTGTTTAATGCAAAAAAAATTTAGGGGGTTGACCCCCATATCATAAGTCACCATGCACACAAATCTGCAAACAAAACACTGTTGCCAGACCAGTTATGATTAGATCAAATGTTGGTGCTATCACTACATTTGGGGGGGTCAATCTCTCAAAACTTAATCTCACCTAGGGCAGCCAAAGCGCTAGAGCCAGCCCAAAGTTTCTGCCTGCAAAAAGGAAGTTTTTTGCTTGTGGAAAATTGTTGGTTCTTTGTAAATTATAGAGTGTGGTCTACACCTACTCTATGTGTAAAGTGTTCTGAGATATCGCCTGTTGTGATTTGACACCACAAAAACTGACCACAAATGAAACTGAATTCATATTAATTGAAAACACCCCCGCACCCATATATTTATATGTAGATATAGAGAAAGAGCTATACACTGTAAAATGTTAAAAACACAGCATAACTGTATTGCATAAAAAATATATAGAAAATAGTTATACATCCATGCATACTGTATATCACTGCATAACTAACAATTAACATCAACAACATTCAGTCACACAAAGAACAGGTTGAAATCTGGTTTTAAGAAACTGGACTTTGAGAACATGCAGGACCTTGGTGTGTAAAATGTGAGGCTGTGTGGTGGGGTAGGAAGAAGGACCCAAAAGCAGAGCAGAAGGCGGCAGGAGGGAGATTTAAAAGGCTTTATTGAAAAGAGTTCAACAAAAGACACGGAGCAAAATCCTAAACAGGCACAGGGGAATCCAAAATACAAAAACAGGCACAGGGGAAGGTGATACTAAAATAGGGAAGGCTACACAGGGGAAGACTCACGAGGGACAAATCTGGTAAACTCACAGGCAGGAATGTAGAGGCGATGTTGTGGACGAGACAGAGGATCTAACAAGAGACAAGGGGAGCACAAACATTATATACACAAAGTAACAAGGTAGCGAGAGGCAGGTGACAAGAAGGCAGGGAATCAGGTGGAAAACATCAGGTAATCACAAGAGTGGGAAGACACAGGAAGTAAAGCTAGAGGCAAGACAAGACAAAAACAGACTTCAAAATAAAACAGGAAACAGAACAAGCAGACACACAGGGGAACACAAGACAGGCTTAACAACACCATACCGGGGAGAAAACCAACACAAACACAAGGAAGGCCAATAAACACCCAAAACAAAAACCCCAAACCACAACAGGCTGCTCTCTATTCCACCACATCTCAAATCAGAACTGAAAATGTGGAGAAACTGCAAGCTAAGAGCACCACCCACAGAACTGACCATGTCATAACATCTCAAATAGAATGTCAGGACATCAATTCAGTGTTAAGGGGAATAATAAAAAACTAAAATGATTTTTACCTTAAATATTTTTTATGTATTTTCATTTATTTTCATTTATTTATTTATTTCAGCTGACATTCAAATGTAGCAGAACTGACAAACAAACTGTTCACAAGGTTGATTTTACATACAGTAAGTGTACATGTAAAACATGCAAGCATACAAATGGTTATATTTCCCTAATGAAGAGGAAACACTTTATGTAATCATACCATATAGGGTAGCTGTTTGTACAGTATAAACTGTTGTGCAGTGTGTTTGTGTCAGATTAAACCCTGTATCTCAACTTCCAAGTATTTTTTATTTTATTTTTTATTTTTTCTGCACTTGCTCAAAATATGGTCTAAAGGTTTGGGTATACTGAGTCCATGAAATTGTTCTGTACACAGCACAGAAAAAAATGTAATGTAAAAAAATGTAATGTAATGTCATGTCACTCTCACAATAAAGAAATATTGACCAGAGGTTGTACAAAATCAGAAAATAGATGGTGTAATTAACTAGAAAGTGAAGGGTCCCAAAAGTAGATCTGTGCTTACATTAGGAAACAATACAGATTCTTAGTTGACTACTCGAATGGGGCAAACTTGCAACAAATATGCAGAGGGGTGGACTTGACTTGATCCTTTCAACTGAATTTTGACTGTAACTCCAGAGACTCCTGACTTTACCAGCTTTTTGACTTAGAATTACTTTTAATTCCCCAAAAGCCCAGAAATGATGTTATATAAAAAAGTGCAGCAACCAATCAAGTCATTATTTTCCTGATAACAGAATCAACCCAGGATGTACATGATGGAAAGCTGCGCAGAGTGGCAGATAGAACAATAATGACTAGTTTAGTACTTGAAAAACAAAGTTTAGTACTTAGGCTTGGACTTTCGTGAAAGTGAAACACAATATCAATGTAGCGGAGGCATGAATCAAAAACATTTGTGAGATCTTTCTATCCTTGTAAATGTTAAAACTCCTGACCTCTTCAGTTTTTACCACAGGCTTTCTGTTGAAAATGTTTTGTCTCCAAGCCCAAGCTCAGATAACCCTCAGGACATCACTATGACATTATCATGTTTTTCACATTGGAATCTTCTCCTAGAACCACACAACATTATTCAGGCTGCGTCGGAGTGACCCCTATGATTTCTAACAGCAAAATACTTCAATAAACAGTCAGCTTCCAAAGCAGAAAACTATATTATTTACAGTTTTATATAATTACAAAAATAGATTTCCATCTAAAAAAAATTATTACTATTTTGATTGATAGCACTACACAATACAGAGACATCTGGCACGTACAGAATTTGGGAAACAACGTGATGTTTAAGAGTTTTAGATCCGTACATAATTACTGTTCAGTCATCACTTAATGACAGTCAATATCTTTACTATATATATACAGTGAGGAAAATAAGTATTTGAACACCCTGCTATTTTGCAGGGGTCTGAAATTGTCATCGTAGGTGCATGTCCACTGTGAGAGACATAATCTAAAAAAAATATCCAGAAATCACAATGTATGATTTTATAACTATTTATTTGTATGATACAGCTGCAAATAAGTATTTGAACACCTGAGAAAATCAATGTTAATATTTGGTACAGTACCCTTTCTTTGCAATTCCAGAGGTCAAATGTTTCCTGTAGTTTTTCACCAGGTTTGCACACACTGCAGAAGGGATTTTGGCCCACTCCTCCACACAGATCTTCTCTTGATCAGTCAGGTTTCTGGGCTGTCGCTGAGAAACACGGAGTTTGAGCTCCCTCCAAAGATTCTCTATTGGGTTTAGGTCTGGAGACTGGCTAGGCCACGCCAGAACCTTGATATGCTTCTTACAGAGCCACTCCTTGGTTATCCTGGCTGTGTGCTTTGGGTCATTGTCACGTTGGAAGACCCAGCCTCGACCCATTTTCAATGCTCTAACTGAGGGAAGGAGGTTGTTCCCCAAAATCTCGCAATACATGGCCCCGGTCATCCTCTCCTTAATACAGTGCAGTCGCCCTGTCCCATGTGCAGAAAAACACCCCCAAAGCATGATGCTACCACCCCCATGCTTCACAGTAGGGATGGTGTTCTTGGGATGGTACTCATCATTCTTCTTCCTCCAAACACGGTTAGTGGAATTATTACCAAAAAGTTGTATTTTGGTCTCATTTGACCACATGACTTTCTCCCATGACTCCTCTGGATCATCCAAATGGTCACTGGCAAACTTAAGACGGGCCTTGTCATGTGCTGGTTTAAGCAGGGGAACTTTCCGTGCTATGCATGATTTCAAACCATGATGTCTTAGTGTATTACCAACAGTAACCTTGGAAACGGTGGTCCCAGCTCTTTTCAGGTCATTGGCAAGCTCCTCCAGTGTAGTTCTGGGCTGATTTCTCACCTTTCTTAGGATCATTGAGACCCCACGAGGTGAGATCTTGCATGGAGCCCCAGTCCGAGGGAGATTGACAGTCTTCCATTTACTAATGATTGCTCCAACAGTGGATCTTTTTTCACCAAGCTGCTTGGCAATTTCCCCGTAGCCCTTTCCAGCCTTGTGGAGGTGTACAATTTTGTCTCTATTGTTTTTGGACAGCTCTTTGGTCTTGGCCATGTTAGTAGTTGGATTCTTACTGATTGTATGGGGTGGACAGGTGTCTTTATGCAGCTAACGACCTCAAACAGGTACATCTAATTTAGGATAATAAATGGAGTGGAGGTGGACATTTTGAAGGCAGACTACAGGTCTTTGAGGGTCAGAATTCTAGCTGATAGACAGGTGTTCAAATACTTATTTGCAGCTGTATCATACAAATAAATAGTTAAAAAATCATACATTGTGATTTCTGGATTTTTTTTTTAGATTATGTCTCTCACAGTGGACATGCACCAATGATGAACATTTAAAAAGTTTCATTTCAAATTTTCACAATTTTTTTGAAGACATGTCCATGTTACGGCCGAAAATTCATGACAGGATACCTGTCATCAGTGGGGTAAGGGCAGGAGAATCTCGAGTGGGAAAAATTCTCAGAGAGGTACACCAGCCATATAATGAACTGCGTCGGCAAGTAAGTCACCTACATTAATTAAATTCGAGGAAAAAAAGTAAAGCTTATTGTTATTACACCTTGCATTGATTGAATTATACTTGTTTTAGGGAGCACGTAATCTGAATCCAGTTCCTTATCACGCCGAGTATATGGGTCACAAACTCCACCTAGACCAGAATGAGAAGCTTAGAATGTTTGGAGTGACACATGTTTTGGCTATTGATGGATTCAGCAGCAAAATTGTTGCAGAATCCACAATGCCAGTGAAAAACAACCTTATTGTTTATGAGGAAGTTTACAGGCAAGTCAAGGTTAATAACAGTAGCAGTAAATAACAAGCACTGTGTGGGATTATTATACAGTATCAGTGTTTTTACATTATAAGCAGTATGTGCTAATATGAATATCATATCCACATATGTATCCATATAATCTACACATTTTCTATTACAGGAAAGCAGTTGTCAACAATGGCATGTGGGACCAAATTAGAGTGGATCATGGCAGGTTTACTTGACCCTGTACATGCAAGAAAAGCTGTCTCAAGACATAACATCAACAGGCTGCCTTATGTACAGACAACTTCTTCAAGGGTGAATGTTGACCTACTTATTACACAGATAAGATAATGAGTAACATTACAAGTAATATTTCCAGTAAAAATATTTGAAATCACAAATCAACAGATGGTTGATAGTAATTATCTATCCTGCAACACCTTTCAAAAGACATGACAGGGAATCTCAGCTTCTCGACTAGTAAAACCTGTACCATATGGAACAAGTCTTTTGGATTTTTCCAAAAGGGAAGGGTAAGAATTAAGCCTATTCCACACTGCAGGCTTCTACTCAACCTGCCTTGGATAACCATGACCTCGATGGCTGATTTGATTGCTTGCAATGTTAACTTGTACAATCACTGATGAAATTAGCTGTTTACCTATAGCATTTTTTTTTAAATTTTTCACCTAATTTCTTGTCCTAAATGGTATTGTATGTCCCAAAATCTTAGGATAAGGAATTTGTTTGTTGTTACATATCAACTGAAAGCTTAAATACATTGTCTTCAAACTGTCTGCAACATAACTCAAGATCAAAGGACATTTCTAAATTAATGCTGTCAACTACCACAGTAGTATACATATACCTGTATTTTACACTCCAGACCATCTTTTTCTTATTTGGGTTTTCTGATCTGAAGTGTTTCCAATCAGTCTTAAAATGTTTTTGTGTTTAAACAGAACCTTTGTGTGGAAAGAATTTGGCCAGAGGTCAACAATCGGGTCAACTATCCACTAAAACAGGCCCTGGTTCACCTGCTTGATCAAGAGCTGCTTGACATCCAGGATGTCAAGCAATTGTAACCAAATTGTAACCAAATTGTAACCAAATTTTGTGTCTCCAACCTTGCATGTCAAGTGAGTCAGATTGGACTTGGCAGGGTTGTACAGTCATGGAATGCCCATAGGATACCAGGTAGGCTATGCTAGTATTTGTATGTATGGAGCTTTACAACAATTGTCAATTTTGCCAAAACTAATACAAGTAATTTTAGGCAGAGGGATACCAAACCAACTTTCAGCTGATTGTTGTCCAGCAAGAATTCACACAGAGATGCTGCCCAATGCTGCTGAGGCAGCACACATGTATGAGCAGGAGTTGGGGTCCTCCCTGACTTGGGTATCTGCCTTTGGCTCTGACCCCTTTTCATCAGAGCAAGACCGACGTCGTGCTGAGCAGCTGTTTGGAAACAGGTTTCCGGACATGTCTCTTCTTTTTGGAAAAGTGGTTAACAATGACCATAGTGTGTTTCAGGAGGCACTGTTCTATCTGATTAATGTTACTGAAAGACATGCCAGATAAATACAGGTGGTGGTATCGCCAACTAGGCCAGCAATTACATGTGACAATAAAACTGTTAACATTAGACATTGTTACTTTATAAAAACAAGGCTCTGAAGAACTGTATGCACATTTGTTGCCACAACATACTAAATGGAAAAAAAAACTACAATAACTTCTCCAGTGGTGCCAGTGCCTCAGAGAGTCCAGCCACTTCATGAACGCTGTTCTCCAAATCCACAGCGCGACACTTGGGGCAGTAACTGTGGCTGCTGTTCCACTCCACAACACATGCCTTACACCCGATTAGGGTTCTACAGCATGTTGAGAACATTGGCTTGTCTAGAGGACCTGTAGGTTAAAAAAACAAATGCACTTCATTTATGTTCAGTGGGTAGGCCAAACCCAAACAACAATGACCAAATAAAGTAAATCCACACAGCATGTCAAATCTAGTAAAACTAACCTTTGCAGACAAGACAGGCAAAAACCACTCTTAAAGAAGCTACTTCAGCCTCTGAAAGAGACAGGTTTGTTGTCACTGTGGAATGTACAAATCCACTCAAATCCTTAATCATCTTTGACACATCCTTTAGTCCCTGGGCTGCTTCCACAACCTCTTCAATGTCTGCCATAACCTCTTGAAGGCCAGTATCTTCTCTTCGACTGAAACACATTAAAAGTGTACAATGTAACATTTAATTACACCTCAATAATTTGTTTTGTTTTTTCCACACACAGCATCATGTTATCCAAAGAAAAAAAGAAAAAAAAGAATAATTTTCAGTTACCTCAACCTCTTCCTTTTATTGACTTGTAGCAGTTCCATCTGTGGTTCAGGCACTGCAAATATTTTTCTGGAATTTTGCTTCCAGTATGCTGACCCTGCAATGAAAAAAAGAGGACATTTTATGTTTTAACTGAATATTTGCTGACTTTTTGATAACTTATATCCTATATGGAGGTTAGGGATTTTAAACATAGGACACTATAAACAGATTTGAAGCACCCAACAAAGCTATTACTGCAAAATGTACTTTAATGTGAGAATATTTAGGTGTACTTCAGATGCTAAATGTGTGGACTATTAGTGCACTGAAGTTCCTAATGCGGCTGGAGAAAAAATTTACACAGCAATGATTTAAAACAATTTAAAACCTCTAGTACCATCAGAGTCAATTATTTCGTTGCCCTGACTATCTGTCAAAATAAATGACTCTTGTTGTCCAAGGGCCTCTTTCACCTTACTGGTGATTGTTGCCACACAAGCCTCAAACTCTGAGAAGCGGACTGTAACCATCTTGGTGGTGTCTAGCTTTCCATTCAGGACTTCAGCAATTAAGACATTCCTGAATATTGATGGGAACAAATAATACAAAAAAATTGCAGTTCCTGTGATTTGGATAGTGCACTTGGCAATATTTATATTAATTGTTGAACCCTAATATACAGTGATAACAATAAGCACGCAACGCAGTGCTGGTTATCAAGTTCCTGGATAAAAAAGCTTAATTTAGCTGATAAGTTGCAGGTGCAGCAGGAACAGATGGTAAATATGCAGGATAAGGAATACCAGTTAACAGAGTTGGACACACCTTCTCAAATTATGTAGCAAAAGAAAGTAGTAACAGTAATGACAGATGTCTTAGCAAGATGTTTTTTTTAAACTTACCTCACAAAAGGTTTTGGTGGTGCTCCTTGGCATTGGACAGGAGGAGGCTGTGGCAGTGCTTGGTGGGCGGTGGAAAGAAAAGCGGGCAGCCTGGCCTGAGGGATCTGCCCCTGCAGATTTTTCCACAGTGGTGGTGTCGCCATGCCCTTCATAATGACCTCTGGCGATGAGGTCAAAGCAGTTGACGGTTCGTTTTGGTTGTATTTCGGTTGTCTGTCGGTTATTTGGAAGGTTTTCCTAACGTTCTGGGAACGTTCGTTTTTGGTTACAGCGAACGTTCTCGGAACGTTCCCCTAACCAATGACTTTGAAAGTTCGTGTACGATAGCCGTTAGGTAGCTAGCTAGATATGCGTGCCCACAAGTATGTAAAACACAATAATGTTATATTATATCGCTTTATATAGAATACATACCTGGAAAATAACCGATATCTTCTCTGTGGTCATGTCTTCAGGCTTCAGAGTAATCCTCTTACTTCCACAAAAAAGCACAAAGATGTCCATTTCTGTTTCTAAGTTGCTACCTGCTAGCTACAACATAAGCTGCTCTTGGTCGTGTCGGTGTCCCACGAGTTAAGGTCACATCCGGGTCAAGCATCTTGCGTCAAATAAAAAATAAAAATTGATGAAACGGGTGAAACGCTCGTTATCTGTTTTTCCATTTTTCCATTTGAGCACAACATTGTAAATTGAAAAAACGAGTTGTTATCCGTTCTTTCCTTTTGGTTTTGGAAACGAATATTGAGGAAACAAGCCTTTTATTTGTTTTTTGAGTTTTGGTTTTATTTTGAAAAACGAATGAACGAATGGTACACGGATTTGGAACAAGACATACATGGACTAGAGCAGAAAACATGGATTTTTTAATATATACCCCATTAATGTATATATTAATGTATATATATATATATATATATGTATATGTTTCTCTGCGACAGCCCAGAAACCTGACCAGATCTAGAGAAGATCTGTATGGAGGAGTGCGCCAAAATCCCTTCTGCAGTGTGTGCAAACCTGGTGAAGAACTACAGGAAACGTTTGACCTCTGGAATTGCAAACAAAGGCTACTGTACTGTTAGAATTTCATAACTAACATTGCGTTCGATCGGATCTCTGAGGAAGGAGGCTGTGGGTCTAATTGAGAATTAAGAAAAGGTTTAATGCAACAGCATGATGAGGATGATAAGACATGGCATGGCAACAGCATCTTTGCTGTCCAATGAGGAAAGACCTGCCTTCAAACTCTGCCCCTTTGGGGGTCGCTTTTGGTTACAGAGCAAAAGGGTCTGTTGTGTAATTGTGAAACTATAGTTTAATCAGCATTGTATTGTCTTAGCCTAGACTAAGACCCCAGGGGGTGGCAGACAGTAGGCCACCTTTTGTTGCATAGCAGGAAACCCCTTTCCATAATGTTAAATGCCAGACTTGACCTGTGGTTCTTTACATTCAGAGGAAAAGAGGGGAAACATGGGGGACAGAGGTATGCATAATTTTCTCACCTGGCTCCTTCAGACATTTTAACTTTTTAAAACTCAACAATCCCTCCTTTTTTACACCTTTGGTGTGAAAACACTATAAATGTAACTAAAACAACATCAAAAAAATCTTAGGAAGGAAAAAAAATCTTAAAATCTCTAAATCAAAAAATAGCATATCAACAGAAAAACAAACAAACAGAAGAAAACAGATCAACTCCTAACTAAATTCCACTCTCCAATCCAAAACTGCACAAGTAACCTTACACCTAATCTTAATTTTGTAAAGCAATCAGCTGGTTTGAGCCCTGAGGCCATTTTTACAGTTCATTTTCCGTCTGGATTTATTTTATATAAAAGCCAATAAAACATCAACCCTGTTGTCTACAGTGAAGATATGAACATCATTTTTTTCAGGACAAACTGGGTTAGTAGAATATTTGGGTTGCAATGAGGTCACTTGAATGTTAAAAATGGTTGTAGGACCTTAAAGACAAATAAATAAATAAAACGGAACATGACTCTTCCAGATATGTATTGATATCACAGACATATAGGTAAAACCTAAGCCATTTTACTCTCTAAAGCACTTCTCATATGTCTTGGGAGTCACACTGTGAAGAAATAATCATTATAAATTTTACAGATGACAAAATACAGACATTTTTTCAAAAAAAGTCCAGACGCTTTTGCCCTCATGACATTTACCTATGCCAATAATAACATAATAATGTCATATTTATTGATATTACACCCACAACAATGCTACACAAGCATTTGTGTGTCTAAAACTGTTCTTCTATATGCAATAATAAACATAATAAACATTATAACTCATATAAAGCACATACTATTTACATTTCTTCAAAAAAGGCCCAAATATATAATATATAATGCAAATATATGCCATATCTCAAACCAATGAGGCCATTTCCGCTATAAAACGGTAGATATCTATCTTGTTCCGCTATAGCACCTTTGATTGCATGCTAGACACGTTGACAGGAAGTGTTGGCAGAGTAGGAAGTGGTGGGAGGGTTAGAATCTTTCAGCCTCCATACTCTTTGGCTGATATCTCCCATATATGGGCATACTGGGGCCTGTACTTCCTGTAAACACAGAGGACAGACACGGAGCAGCGAGCTAGCGGGAGAATCGAGCGAAAACGCGATGAATTATGGACATAAAGTGGATTAATCTGGGATTTAAAGGTATGGATTTAAAGCCCAACAACCCCTAAAGAGGCTGGAAGTTCCAGGCTGGATAGAAAATCACCTGTAGAGGCTAAACGGACACGGAAAAGACCGCCGTAAAGGCTAATTCGTCAGGATTCCGGAGCAACTTTTGGTGAGTCACTGCGTTGTATTGTTTAAAAGTTATTAAACTATGAATCAGAGGTGATTTTTTGATCGTGGGCGAGCCTCTCGGTCTCACAGTGGCAAATCTGGGGAAAAATTATTCTGAAGTCCAGATTTTTGAAAGTTCTTGTTCACTATCGTCTAATTTGGACACAAAGTCTCTGGGGACAAAATCTCAGATCGTTGCTGATTCATTGTTAGGCTGTAGTATGTCACTGTAGCTGACCACGGCGCTTTCATGATGTCACATTTGTGTGCCCACTCGGCTGCCGCTGCTGGAAGAAGTCCTTACCCTCCTTTTTCTGAAGAATGGACTTAATATTCTGACTTTACCGGTTGGATGGAAGTTGACTGAACGCACCCTCCTTATATCAACACCCTCCTTTTCTGAAACATCATTTGTTTCAGAATCATCCAGACTGAAAATGATGGCGCTATGCTTAGCATGCCCCTGAGTGGAACTCATCATGGAATCAGGACCCTCCTTTTTCTGACACCTGGTGTGGATGTCATCGCAGGTCTAACTGGGGAAACATCGGATGGACAGCTGGGTGTGCCTCCACTCCAGCACCTGGGGATCATCTGGTCAGCAGAAGTCAGCATCAGGAAGGGCACTCCAGTCTCCCTCCTCCATGCTGGCAGTGTCATGAGCCACCGCAGGAAATCAGCAACAGCGACGCTCCATGGATTTCGTGAACAGCTGAAGCCATCAGGGCGGACCAGTCTCTGCTTTGACCTGTGAATAAATGGTTTTGACAGACTTTTTGCTTTTCAAAAGTTATATTAGTGTTTCATTGGGATGAAAGAACTGTGATATGAGTTTGTCTTTGATCTGTCCATTAATTTCTCATGGAGGGAGAAATGTTTTCATGGTCTCTGTGTTTTCCAAAGTCCTTAACACAATGGGCAAAAACTTCAGTCCAAAACACAAAAAATATGAAATTACCCATCCAAAATCATCAGTCCATTGAAAATATACGTACATACCAACAATCACAAATACATATATTCAAAGAATAAAAACCACCGCAATTTTCCACTATAAAATTCCCAAAATCTCTCAAGATGGTTGGGCTGCTGATTGATTCTTTCAATTGAAATTTCAAAACTTTTACAAATTTTCCAACAAATTGCTATTTTTGGAGCAAATTAATGTCAATATTAGTCTTGTATCACGTTTTGTGCCACAACACTCTCAGAAGAAGATTGTTTTAACATTCTGTGTGGCCAGCACAGAATTTAAGCAAATCTTTAATTTTTCCCTTTTTTAAAAAAACTTTTTTTACAAACTAGAGAGAAAAAATAAAATCAAACCAAAGAGAAACAACAGCAGAAAAGCTACTGTCTTGACTAAAAACGTGTGTTCCCACCCCTACAGAAAATCAAAAGTTTGAGTGAAAGGAAATAAATAAAATAAACCTAAATCATGGGAAACAAAAAGTTCAGAATGAATACAAATGCAATGAACTCAAAAATGTGGGAACCTCTTATTTATCATTTCAAGTCAAAAACAAACCAATTTTGAGTCAAAATGCCGAATATGCATGTACTAATGTATCCATTTAAAACCCTAATAAGCTATAATTCCTCTCTGGTACATTTTCTTCTAATGTCAAGTTGCTTAAGGCAGCTCAATTTATTTTCCCACCACTTTTCAGTTGACTTTACTGGAATGCTTAATTTGACTTGTAATGAGCTTTATCAAATACCTCAGACACAAATGTTACTCAAAACACCAAACCAAAAGAATAAAAGAAACAGATGAATCCAAAATAAAAATGCACTTATCAATTACAAATATTTGAGAACATCACACAATGCTAAATGTCACTATGATTCTTTGATGACCATGACCATTAAATTGAACTCTCACAGTTCAATTTCAGCTTATTCAACAAATAATTTATCCCCAGTCACTACAGGATAGGCGTTCAATGAATGCTTTTTCCTGTTTAAAAACACACTGCTAGAGCATGCACGCTCCCAGCAACACAGCCAACCTTACACAATTAATTTATTTACAGTATTCACATCCCTAGTTTTAATTGTTCCTATTTTCATTGACTAGGTCCACTCTTGTGACCTTGATTCGCCGTCTTAGTGGCTCCAAGCAGGTTTTATGCCTTCCGTGCAGGTCTTTTAGACTAAGGTACACATGAACAAAACAGCATCATTTGTCCTGTAAGTTTATGCCCTCCGTGCAGGTCTTACTAAACTCAGCTACAGAAACAACAAAACAGCGCTCTGCTCATGTTCCCTCAGAAGAATTCCCAAGAAACAATTCCCAGATCGAGAGACCAAAATCTTTCACACAGAAAGAAAATTGTGTTTTCCTCCTGTGGCTTCAAAGAATTTTACACTCTCAGGGCAAGAGTCCCTGGAAAAACTTCTGACCTTCCGTGCAGGTTTTTCTAAACTAAGGTACACAAGAATAAAACAGTGTCAATCTCTGAGGAAGGAGGCTGTGGGTCTAATTGAGAATTAAGAAAAGGTTTAATGCAACAGCATGATGATAAGACAAAGACAGATACAAACAAACATGATAACACTGCAGCTGAACGGACTGGATTCATGCTTCCCCCATGATGGAGTCACGTGAAACCAGTGCTGAAATTTCCTAAATCACACACATATATCCCCTGCACGGGGGGCTGTTCCTTTTCACCTGGTGCATTCAAATCCATTCTCATTGGGCCGTCGTTGGCATGGCAACATGCGGCGCATCTTTGCTGTCCAATGAGTAAAGACCTGCATTGTATTGTCTTAGCCTGGACCCCAGGGGGTGGCAGACAGTAGGCCACCTTTTGTTGCATAGCAGGAAACCCCTTTCCATAATGTTAGATGCCAGACTTGACCTGTGGTTCTTTACATTCAGAGGAAAAGAGGGAGAAGCGGGGGACAGAGGTATGCATAATTTTCTAACCTGGCTCCTTTAGACATTTTAACTTTTTAAAACTCAACAGTACCAAATATTAACATTGATTTTCTCAGGTGTTCAAATACGTATTTGCAGCTGTATCATACACATAAATAGTTAAAAAAATCATACTTTGTGATTTCTGGATTTTTTTTTAAAGATTATGTCTCTCACAGTGGACATGCACCAATGATGAAAATTTCAGACCCCTCCATGATTTCTAAGTGGGAGAACTTGCAAAATAGCAGGATGTTCAAATACTTATTTTCCTCACTGTACATGCCTGGTTACCACCATGAAGCATGGAGGAAGAAGTGTGATGGTGGGGGGTGCTTTGCTGCTGACACTGTTGGGGATTTATTCCAAATTGAAAGCATACTGAACCAGCATGGCTACCACAGAATCCTGCAGCGGCATGCCATCCCATCCGGTTTGCGTTTAGTTGGACCATCATTTATTTTTCAACAGGACAATGACCCCAAACACACACCTCCAGGCTCTTGGCTAATTTGACCAAGAAGGAGAGTGATGGATTGCTGCGCCTCCACGGTCACCGGACCTGAACCCAATCGAGATGGTTTGGGGTGAGCTGTACCACAGAGTGAAGGCAAAAAGGGCCAACAAGTGCTGAGCATCTCTGGGAACTCCTTCAAGACTGTTGGGAAACCATTTCAGGTGACTAACTCTTGAAGCTCATCTAGAGAATGCCAAGAGTATGCAAAGCAGTAATCAGAGCAAAGGGTGGCTGCTTTGAAGAAACTAGAATATAAGACATGTTTTCAGTTATTTCACACTTTGTGTTTATTCATAGTTTTGATGCATTCAGTGATAATCTACAATGTAAATAGTCATATGAAATGAATAAAGAAAACACATTGAATGAGAAGGTATATATATATATATATATACACTGTATGTATCATATTTTTCCTTGTACTGAGTTTTTACTGATTACAGTTTTTTTCAGTTAGTTATTACAACTCTTCTATGACAAAAAGTTTGACAACACAAATATACACAGCAGATGTCCCCCTTATCACATATGGGGCATAGCAGAGGACAAAAAATAACAAATAATCAGTGTTTAAATAAATGTCACTGTAAAAATCTACATTTCTATGGCACACTCCAGACTAAGGAAACAGCTTAATCCTGATGTCTCCTGCTAAAGCACCACTCACAGCCATGCTTCCAGATCAGCCCATCTGAGCTTTCATTTTCTCAAAGGCAGAGCAGGATACCCAGGGCTCGGTTTTCACCTATCACAATTTCTAGCCACTGGGGGACCATAGGCAGGCTGGGAGAACTCATATTAATGTTAACAAAACCGCATAAAGTGAAATTGTCATGCCATGGGATCTTTAAGAATTGCAGCTGACATGTTTTATTAACCACTACAATGAATACAATTGTATAGCTTAAGGTTTTATGGATGTAAATGTGTTTTATCAGATTTTGAAATAAAAATCCATTGACATTTTTTTTTTAAAGATTATTTTTGGGGCATTTTAGGACTTTTATTTGACAGGACAGCTGAAGAAATGAAGGAGCAGAGAGGGCGAATGACATGCAACATGCCAGAGTTGAACCCTGGCCCACTGTGTCAATGAGTAAACCTCTATATTCGGGCTCCTGCTCTACCAACTGAGCTATCCGGGTGCCCAGCCATTGAATTTCTAGCACTGAATATTTATTTATTCATTGATATAATGTATCTAAAATAGTGCCTCTGAAATGTACTCTTGAAATGTTCAACAACTTATGTTAACCTTTATTTTTCTAAGTTCACAAATTCAGAATATAAAATTCAACATTAAAAAATTCAATATACCAAATTAAAAAACTTGTATATTTTTATCTTGCTAAAATTTCAATAGGACGAATTCATCTGCATAATGTAATGTATAAATTCAGTGTTAACATACAGGAACCCAAGGATAATTGATTATAGATTTTTTTCTTTTCTACAATTTTCATCTGCTATTTCATCACTAAATTCACCTCTAAGCAGGCATGGATTGGCCATTGGGAGTCCCGGGAGATTTCCTGGAGGGCCGGTCTATTTGCGTGGGCTGAATGCGGTGGACTCTGGTCGGAAACTCTATTTTTTTGATTGACCCATAGAGAGAAGAGAGGTCACATGATTGGCCCACTTGTGTGTCTTTCATGTGAACACTGGTCATTCACATCCTTGGTCTTTGACTGACTGGCCCACAGAGACAAGAGAGATTAAATGATTGGCCAATTGGTTTGTCTCTCATCTAAACACACTAGTCACAACTTACTATGGCCCACATCCAACCACACCCACCCAAACTGGTGGCAAAAATAACTCAACAAAGTGCCGGTAACTAGCTAAAAACACAAGAGTGTACAAGTTAGCTGTTATTAAGCTAATGTTTGTTATGTTTTAGCAAGCTAAGGCACTTGCAAACATAGTACTATAGCTTTCTGATTTATCAACATTTCACAATTGTGTAAAAGTGTTACATACTGTGTACAAAATGCAGCTTTAGCATAACTTACAGACTAATAACTTGTTAACTAACGTGATACACAATATTTTGTTGACAGCCATGTTCCACCCTCAACCTTTAGCCATCTTGTTATCAAATGCAGCCTTTTTGTCTCAGTGAGTACATGATCATATTCTCTTACTTAGCCTACCAGCCAGCTAAGTGAGAGTATTAGGGGCTGGTATGCAATGTTTAACATTAACGTTTTGTCCACCAGCTAAATGGTTAGTGAATGTCAAAATTTAGCTTTTTTTTTGGCTGGTGAGTCAAGCAAATCTACCAGCCACTTACATATTTTATCAGCATTTGGCTAGATGGTGCTAATTTTGAACCTTGCTTGTATATTCATGTGTTGAAGGGGACTGCAAGAACTGTTGGTGTCCGTCCGATTGTGGTGGTCTGGTCTTGGTCTCAAAAGTCCAGGGCTGATTTTTTACCCCAGCCCAGCCTCTAAGTCTATTTTATGCAATAAAATCAACTGTGTAGAGTTTGAATATGGGCAGTTTTACAAAAATTGATGGCGAATTGCACATTTGCTCCAACATTGTCAGACTTGAGAAGCTCACAAACAGACAAGGCAGCCAGCTGTTGTCTGTTGGGGTTGCTTGCTGGCCACCCGTCCGGTCATGCTCACAGACCCCGCTGTCAGCTGGCTGGAGCTCTCTCAAGAGACTCATGGACAGGAGGCGTTTATTTCCTTGATCGTTTGTTTATTAAATAACACAAATATTCATTATAAGATTAACGTCAAGCTGTGAATATCTGCCTTTTCTGAGTTGAAAAGCTTCACGTGATTGCAGGCATAGGCCTATTGAGCCCGCTGGCCAACTGTCACTCTCACACACCGGCCACGAAGCAGGCAGAAGCAAGGGAGAGCAGTGTCCGAGAGGACGGAGAGATACAGTGGGTACGGAAAGTATTCAGACCCCTTTAAATTTTTCACTCTTTGTTTCATTGCAGCCTTTTTCCAAAAATCAAAAAAGTTCATTTTATTTCTCAGTAATGTACACTCAGCAACCCATCTTGACAGAAAAAAACAGAAATTTAGAAATTTTTGCATATTTATTAAAAAACAAAAACTGAAATATCACATGGTCATATGTATTCAGACCCTTTGCCGTGACCCTCATATGTAACTCAGGTGCTGTCTATTTCTTCTGATCATCCTTGAGATGGTTCTACACCTTCATTGGAGTCCAGCTGTGTTTGATTATACTGATTGGACTTGATTAGGAAAGCCACACACCTGTCTATATAAGACCTTACAGCTCACAGTGCATGTCAGAGCAAATGACAATCATGAGGTCAAAGGAACTGCCTGAAGAGCTCAGAGACAGAATTGTGGCAAGGCACAGATCTGGTCAAGGTTACAAAAAATTTCTGCTGCACTTAAGGTTCCTAAGAGCACAGTGGCCTCCATAATCCTCAAATGGAAGACGTTTGGGACGACCAGAACCCTTCCTAGAGCTGGCCGTCCGGCCAAACTGAGCTATCGGGGGAGAAGAGCCTTGGTGAGAGAGGCAAAGAAGAACCCAATGGTCACTGTGGCTAAGCTCCAGAGATGCAGTCGGGAGATGGGAGAAAGTTGTAGTAAGTCAACCATCACTGCAGCAATCCACCAGTCGGGGCTTTATGGCAGAGTGGCCCGAAGGAAGCCTCTCCTCAGTGCAAGACACATGAAAGCCCGCATGGAGTTTGCTAAAAAACACCTGAAGGACTCCAAGATGGTGATAAATAAAATCCTCTGGTCTGATGAGACCAAGATAGAACTTTTTGGCCTTAATTCTAAGCGGTATGTGTGGAGAAAACCAGGCACTGCTCATCACCTGTCCAATACAGTCTCAACAGTGAAGCATGGTGGTGGCAGCATCATGCTGTGGGGGTGTTTTTCAGCTGCAGGGACAGGACGACTGGTTGCAATCGAGGGAAAGATGAATGCGGCCAAGTACAGGGATATCCTGGACGAAAACCTTTTCCAGAGTGCTCTGGACCTCAGACTGGGCCGAAGGTTTACCTTCCAACAAGACAATGACCCTAAGCACACCGCTAAAATAACGAAGGAGTGGCTTCACAACAACTCTGTGGCTGTTCTTGAATGGCCCAGCCAGAGCCCTGACTTAAACCCAATTGAGCATCTCTGGAGAGACCTGAAAATGACTGTCCACCAACGTTTACCATCCAACCTGACAGAACTGGAGAGGATCTGCAAGGAGGAATGGCAGAGGATACCCAAATCCAGATGTGAGAAACTTGTTGCATCTTTCCCAAAACGACTCATGGCTGTATTAGATCAAAAGGGTGCTTCTACTAAATACTGAACAAAGGGTCTGAATACTTATGACCATGTGATATTTCAGTTTGTTTTTTAATAAATATGCAAAAATTTCTAAATTTCTGTTTTTTTCTGTCAAGATGGGTTGCTGAGTGTACATTACTGAGAAATAAAATGAACTTTTTTGATTTTTGGAAAAAGGCTGCAATGAAACAAAGAGTGAAAAATTTAAAGGGGTCTGAATACTTTCCGTACCCACTGTAGGTCTCTCTTTAACATACTTTTATTTAACGAGGGGAGGCCGTTATATATAAAACATTGCTTTCCAACATTTGCTCAAGCGTTTTTAAATTATTAGAACACAACATTTAGTTTTTGTCAGTTTAAAACTAATGTTAAAATAATTTAGGTCTGATAATGCCTCTCTGAATGTATAGCCTACACACTGCTCTGTCCTACAGGTGAACATTAGTGTTACATGTTACTGTGCTACATGCCGAGAGACAACAATTAGCATTGTGATATCTGAATTGTTGAATTGAATTTTTGTACATCTTCCCCTGTTTTAAATATGCCAATAAATGAATGAAAATTATAAGCTTTACATACGTATGCCAAGTCTAAATAACATGCTATTTGTTTTTGTTTTTTTAAATTTTTTTACACAAGTATGTTAAAGAGAGACGTATCTCTCCGTTCAGACGCTGCTCTCACTCTCTGACTGCTACTCTGAATCTAGTATCGATTTCTTTTCCTTGGGTTACGGGATGGTAACACTGAATTTTATACATTACATTTTGCAGCTGAATTTGGCCTACTGAATTTGAGTGAGTTGAAAATATATTAGTTTAATTTTATACATGGTATTTTGCGTCTGAATTTGGTAAATTGAATTTTTTTACACTGAACTTTTGATTCTGAATCTGGAACATTGAAAAATAAAGGTGAATATAAGTTGTTGAGTAAAATTCAGATAAATAATTTCAATGCATAAATATTCAGTTCTAAATTTTCAATGGCTTTTTAATTTCAAAATCTGATGAAACAGATTTACTTCAATAGAAGTGTATTATATATTAATATATATATATATAATATGGTCATCTAGGGTATCTTTCAGGTTCAAAGTATACCATCTCAGTCTGTTTTACTAAATGTAATGGCATTACAGAAAAATATCAATCTCATAGCCAAGACTTCTTAATATGTCCCAGCCTGGCCATGTTGGTCAGCTTGACCTTAACTTTGTCTCTGCTCTCTGGGCTTCTCTTGGAGGTGCATTCCACAGTTGAGTCTGTCTCAAAGGAGATAGCCGGGGAATGTGTGAGCAGACTCCCAGTCTTTTCTGGGCCTATGGCTGCTGGAGGCTGCAGAACCAGCTGACCCCTCTGAGAATGATTGAGCTGCAGCAGGAGGGGGTTGTGGTTTGAGTACAGTCTGACAGTGTCCCTCTCCTGACTGTAGCAGGTTGAGCAAGCTGAGCAGAGGATCTGGAAAATGTAGACCCAGCCCAGGTAATGGAGCTCTGCAATGTTGAGCACGAAACAACCCAGGCTGATGGTGAACATGAAGTTCAAGAAGATAGTTTTCTCAGTGGCACGTGACACAAAGCAGTCTGTACGAGTAGGGCAGGGGTAGGTCTCACAGCGGTACAGGTGTGGCACCTCAAACCCGAACAAGAAGTACTGGCCCACGAGGAAGGTGATCTCCATAACAGATCGTAGTAACACATGAAGAATGTATATGAGCAGAACCTGGTTGGACTGTTGGGTGGGGTCCTCTCCTACCTCGCGATAATCCTCCTCCAGAGAGATTTGTTCTACTTCTTCCCTCTCCCTAGCATTCCATTCCTCCCTGTAATGAGGACAGTAGGTGGGTATGTTGACCCTCAGGGCCCCCATGCCATCTTTTCCTATCTGCCCACATCTCTGTCTGGGAGGCCTCTGGGCTACCACCTGTGCCCTTTGGCCATCCAGCTTCTCCTCCTTGGCAATTTTATGCAGAACAAAAACTATGTAGAAGATGGATGGGGTGGAGACCAGCACAATTTGGAAGACCCAGAACCGTAGATGTGAAACAGGAGCAAAGGTGTCGTAACAGATGTTGTTGCATCCAGGCTGCTGGGTGTTGCAGGTGAACTTGGACTGCTCGTTGCTGTAGACAGCATCACCCACCAAAGCCACCAGCAGGATACGGAAAATAAGCAGCATGGTGAGCCAGATCTTGCCTATCACTGTAGAGTGGTTTTGGTCTTAAGACAGGAAGCGACCAAGTATGGACCAGTCACCCATGGCTTAACCTTAGAGGGAATGTAAAAGATGTTGTCAATGATGTTATCAATAATAAGACATGTCAGTGGTTCCTAAACCTTTTCTGTCTTGTCCCTCTTTGGAATGTCATGCCACCCATCCCATTGTAAACCAGTTTAACTGTTATCAGCTACCACAATATTGAAGAAAACAACCTGAATGAGACTTTTTCAAAATGACATAATCTAGAACATGAACCGAAACATGCATATCTTTACATGATATGAACTGCTTTAGCAAGCAGTTACAGATGAGCCTGCCATTCAGTGACATCAGCATGTAGAACTTTAAATGGGTGGTAGCAAAATGCAACTCTACCCCTATAGCTACCGTTAACTTGCTACTATGCACCTACATCGCATCATTGGAAGGAAGCCTATATTACAGGAATGGTTAGCAATATGACATGACTATTAGTGTTACTACTTTAACTTTACTAACTATTTACATTTAATGTATTTGTATTTGTGTCAGAGTTGTATGTGTCTGTATGTTTCTGTTTCCTGTTTTATTTGCGTAGGCTAGTTTTCCTGTCTTATCTGGTCTTGTATTACTTCCTGTCTTGTGTTTTCCCGCTGTGCAAGGGTTATTGGCATGTTCCACTCACTGAGCATGAACTCAGGGAGCTAATAGCCTTCAGGACTCCATGAGGTCTCTTCCAGTTTATGGTCCTGCCATTTTGGTTTGCATGAAGCTCCTGCTACCTTCCAGAGTCTCGTGGACCAGGTACTGTGTAATTCCAGCTATTGTGCAGCTGCATAGCTACAGTACCACTTGGGTGGAGCATTTGAGCTTGCTGTCTTGGACAATCTCTGCTCTGCCGGGCTGACCATAAATCCATCAAAGTGTATCTTTGCTGCTGCAGAGACAGAGAGGCACATCATCGGGCCACATCATCGGAAATGACGTGATACGGCCACAAGTCAACAAGATCCTATGTCCTTTGCCACAAACAAAGAAGCAACTCTGATCTTTTCTGGGCATGGCAGGCTTCTAACACGGCTTCATCCACCAGGACAGCTCTTCTCACAGACCTAGTAGTAAGGAACTAAGTAAGGAACCAGTTTTGTACAGTCTAAACTTTGATGAACATTTTTTCTGCAAACGGATGCTTCCAACAAGGAATTATGGGCTGTGCTTCTCCAGGGACCACCCAATGACTGCCATCCGGTTGCCTACATCAGCAGGAAACCCCAGACAGTCAGTATTTGACAGTGAAAAATGAGGCACTGGCTATCAAGTAAGCTCTCGACTCCTTCTGGTACTACCTCTTTGGCAAGGATTTCACCTTTGAGACAGACCACAAAGCTCTTCAGTGGATTGAAAGGATGAAGGATATCAATGGCAGGATAACCAGGTGGTACCTGGCACTCCAACCTTTCCGCTTCAGCATCCAACACATCCCAGGTAAGAACAACCTCACTCACCACCAGAGGTGGGTAGTAACGAGTTAATTTACTCCGTTACATTTACTTGAGTAAGTTTTTGAAAAAATTGTACTTCTAGGAGTAGTTTTAAATCACTATACTTTTACTTGTACTTGAGTAGATTAGTGAAGAAGAAACTGTACTCTTACTCCGCTACATTAGGCTACAATGAGCTCGTTACTTTTCTTTTTACCTCTTTGGTATTCTACATGTCATTGTTTTTACCCCAGCGTACGGCTCATTTTAATGTTTTATTTTGACAGAGAGAGAGAGTCTTCCGCTGAAGGCTCTACCACGTGACTGTGTTTAACCAATCACACGTCGTTGTGCAGTCACGTGACCATACTCGATCTCAGAGCCGGGACAGGTTAGCTTTACGGTCATAGCAAATCAAAGATGTCAGAATCAACCGTCGCCAAGGCAACGCAGACCAGGAGGAACCCCCCCGGCCCCTAGTGAAAGCATGGTTACCTTTTAGGAAAAATGCGAAACAGTAGCTACATTATGCGGCATCTTCTGGGTCAACCAAAACAAACGGACATGTGAGCATTCAAAAACTCAACATCTAACCTGAGGAAACATAGCGGTAATTTTAGTTTTTGCTGTGGATAGGTGGATGTTTGTCTTTTAGGTTACATACAGTATGTTTTGCACATGCAGTATCCATCCAAATTTGATGTGACAAGACTCTCACTTAAGCTATTTTGTAATTAATAAATTATTTTTATTTTATTTTATTGATTGGATGAACTATAATTTGCCTAAATATGATTATTTTGTATTTTTGTCGGTCTGGTTGGTGCTTGTGTTAAGAAATAAATCAGACGTTACTCAACAGTTACTAACTACTTGAGTAGTTTTTTCATCAAGCACTTTTTTACTCTTACTCAAGTAATTATTTGGATGACTACTTTTACTCTTACTTGAGTCATATTATTCTAAAGTAACAGTACTTTTACTTGAGTAAAATATTTGGCTACTCTACCCACCTCTGCTCACCACATATCCTATGGCCTGCCAATTGGGCCGTACCATCTGCTCCCATGTTGGATGGGGGGGATTTAGGTTTAGTTTGGTTGTCTTTGCATTAGTTGTGTTATTGGGTTTGGCCAAGCCTGTGAGGAAAATAAGTATTTGAACACCCTGCTATTTTGCAAGTTCTCCCACTTAGAAATCATGGAGGGGTCTGAAATTGTCATCGTAGGTGCATGTCCACTGTGACTAAAAGAAAAAATACAGAAATCACAATGTATGATTTTTTAACTATTTATTTGTATGATACAGCTGCAAATAAGTATTTGAACACCTGAGAAAATCAATGTTAATATTTGGTACAGTAGCCTTTGTTTACAATTACAGAGTCAAACATTTCCCCTTAGTTTTACACCAGGTTTGCACACACTGCAGAAGGGATTGTGGCCCACTCCTCCACACAGATCTTCTCTAGATCAGTCAGGTTTCTGTCGCTGAGAACACGGAGTTTGAGCTCCCTCCAAAGATTCTCTATTGGGTTTAGGTCTGGAGACTGGCTAGGCCACGCCAGAACCTTGATATGCTTCTTACAGAGCCACTCCTTGGTTATCCTGGCTGTGTGCTTCGGGTCATTGTCATGTTGGAAGACCCAGCCTCGACCCATCTTTAATGCTCTAACTGAGGGAAAGGAGGTTATTCGCCAAAATCTCGCAATACATGGCCCCGGTCATCCTCTCCTTAATACAGTGCAGTCGTCCTGTCCCATGTGCAGAAAAACACCCCCGAAGCATGATGCTACCACCCCCATGCTTCACAGTAGGGATGCTGTTCTTGGGATGGTACTCATCATTCTTCTTCCTCCAAACACGGTTAGTGGAATTATGACCAAAAGTCCAAAAAGTTCTATTTTGGTCTCATCTGACCACATGACTTTCTCCCATGACTCCTCTGGATCATCCAAATGGTCATTGGCAAACTTAAGACGGGCCTTGACATGTGTTGGTTTAAGCAGGGGAACCTTCGGTGCCAAGCATGATTTCAAACCATGACGTCTTAGTGTATTACTAACAGTAACCTTGGAAACGGTGGTCCCAGCTCTTTTCAAGTCATTGACCAGCTCCTCCCGTGTACTTCTGGGCTGATTTCTCACCTTTCTTACGATCATTGAGACCCCACGAGGTGAGATCTTGCATGGAGCCCCAGTCCGAGGGAGATTGACAGTCATGTTTAGCTTCTTCCATTTTTCTAATGATTGCTCAAACAGTGGACCTTTTTTCACCAAGCTGCTTGGCAATTTCCCAATAGCCCTTTCCAGCCTTGTGGAGGTGTACAATGTTGCCTCTAGTGTCTTAGGACAGCTCTTTGGTCTTGGCCATGTTAGTAGTTGGATTCTTACTGATTGTATGGGGTGGACAGGTGTCTTTATGCAGCTACCGACCTCAAACAGGTGCATCTAATTTAGGATAATAAATGGAGTGGAGGTGGACATTTTGAAGGCAGACTACAGGTCTTTGAGGGTCAGAATTCTAGCTGATAGACAGGTGTTCAAATACTTATTTGCAGCTGTATCATACAAATAAATAGTAAAAAAATCAAAGATTGTGATTTTTTTTTTTTTTTTAAGATTATGTCGCTCACAGTGGACATGCAACTACGATGACAATTTCAGACCCCTCCATGATTTCTAAGTGGGAGAACTTGCAAAATAGCAGGGTGTTCAAATACTTATTTTCATCACTTTATATGTCCCCTTTCGTCTCATTCTGTTAGGTCAGTTTGTTTAGTTTATTTCCTGTTTTGTTGTTGCTATTTTTAAATAAAGATATATTTTGTTGACCTTTTTTATAGGCCTAGACATTAGGTTTTATTATGTTGTTTAGCATTTTGGGTAAATAGAACCCCTTTTTCAACAAAACTCCTGTTCTCCTCATACAATTTGCAACATTGAACAAATTGAAAAAATCCCCCCCTCCCCGTCATCACCACCCACCCAAACCGTTTGTATGACATCTTTTTTATCATTAATACTTTAATTCATACATTTTGTAATCATACAAAACAAACAAATTGCTACATGAACCTCCCCTTTGTCATCACCACACAACCCAAAAAAAAAATCTAGAAAAGCTGACACAGTATCTACTATATTCAAGACCATACAAAAAAACAAAACAAAATAGACAAACTATAAAACAAATAATATACAGTATGTATAAATGACAACACCATAAGCCCATCTTACACAGCAGCACAAAGCTTCTTAGGACCCCTCCAGAAAGCTCAGGGGTCTCATTTATAAACGTGGCATACGCACAAATCAGGGCTTAAAATGTGCTTATGCCACTTCCGATGCAAGATTTATAAAAAACAAACTTGACAAGAGAACGTGCAGGTCGGCAATGTACAGAGCAACAAAGATTTCAAAACAAAATGGGGGGGACAAAAAAAAACATTGAAACAAAAAGCGCATGGAACAAGCTAGAAAGGGAACACAAAGCAGGCTCATGCAAAGGTTCTGTCATTAGCAAGCTTAAAAAGTACAAGTTAAAAGGAATAAATCATTCTATATTTCTTTTGTTTTCCAGATGATGCTTCAAACATTTTCAAATGAGAATACATTGCAAAGCCAGCAGGTTTCAGTTGGAGCCAGTGTAGCAGAAAATAGAATATCTTCTGGACACAGTCTTTGTTGGTTGTAAGTGGGTTTCAAGGTCTAGATGCACCTTATCAATAAACCGTGCGGTTTGCTCTGGGCTAGAATTCATCTGTCACTGTATACAGATTTAGCGAAAGGATAGATTAGGTTAGGCATGCTAGGAAAAAAACAAACAACAGAGGTCGGCCAAATTTGCACCTGCACACATGAATGAAATAATGAAATAGTACCCCTATGGAGCCTTGTGCTACAAGGTTCAGTTTTAGGGCCCACTCTCTTCCCAATTTACATTAACAATGTGGGTCAGAATGCTGCTTATGCTTATTTAAATGTATGCCAATGACACAAATGTTAATTCTTGTGCAAACATTGTTGCCCTGTAGGCTATTGCACAAAACCAGGATAAGGGATTAAGCCAGGATATTCTAGTTATCCTGGATGAATTTAGCCTTGACATGGTTGCACAAAAGCAGAGACACCTAAATTAACATAGAGATTTATTCCTGCCCAGCCTTTTCTGTTTACTGAGCAGTGGGTTTTTATCTTATTGTTATCAGCCTGCATTAAAATACAACATGTGAATGTTGTTGTTCAGTAATCACTGTTATTTGTTTATGTTAGTGGTTCTAACAATGGCTGCCTGGTCAGGGTCAAATTCACCTTTAATTATTTTAGTTGATTTATTTATTTTAGTATTCTTTAACAAAGGACCATGTACTGTATGTTCTTCTTCCATGTGCATTGTAGTTAGCATTCTTAGCACTGGGACTATAATTGGGGAAGGTTGAACAATTATTATAGTTTTATTTTATTATTGTACAATGCTCCCTTATGTCTTAGTTCACTGGACCAGTAACTATATAGTAGATGAGGCTACTGTACATACTGTACACTCATGAAAAGATTCTGACAATCTAAACTGTATCTAAAACAAATATACCTTTATGAACTACTGCTCTTAAATGAAACCATGATGAACTAAGTGAACCGGCTAATTTATTCCACAAACAAATATTACACATATTTTAGCCCATACGAGAGAGAGAGAGAGAGAGGGATATGTACACATTACATTCTAGCATTGTAGATTAGTGGTTGTACTTGATCTTTATGGTATTTTTCCTGCGTAACATTAGGCTGTCTTCTCACTTTTAAGGCAAATTTAATGCTCATTTGAATAGTATGGTGGTTTCAATTCAGAGCAGTGGTCAATTTTTTTGTGATCAAGTTTTTCATTTATTTTATTATTATTCATTTTAATTCAAAAACCACAACAGTTACAAACAATACACTGGGACAAAGGAACACGTCCCAGGGCCAAACAACACAGAGAGGGAAAACGGGAGGGAGGGAGACAAAACAACACATGCAAAAACAGACGCACACATAAACAGACATACACAAAGACAAACACAAGACAAGGGACCAAAGACCTGCGCAAGTTAGAGGTCTGGGCTGTAGCCTAGGGTGACCATATTTTGATTTCCAAAAAAAGAGGACACTCGGCCTGGCCTCAAAACACAAATTCAGACAGGCTTCTCAGAGGTTAATGAACATGCTTAATTATGCCTCAGTGGTATAAAAATAACTTATGTAATACAATAAAATATGTAACAATCTGTAACACAATAATAGTTATTTTCAAATAAATAAATAAATATGAAATAATGTTCTAAATATGACCTATTCTGCGTCAGCTTCAAAATCCAGCTTCAACTTAATATCTCTTAAAACCTTTTCAAAGTAACAAGATAAGGTTTGAGATCTCCAACACCTTTATTAGACACTGAAACAAACGTGCTAGCTTTGCACATGGTGCACTCCGCCACCCACTTGTCCCAACCGGGACACTACGTGGAAAGTTTTTTTTGCAGTTTAACTGTGAAGCTGCACTTACGCTTCAGCATTTTGTGTGCAATGCTGCTCCTCTGTCTGATCTGCTCCCTATATGTACTGAATTACGTCATGCAACAAAGTATTGCAGTATTATGTCTTATGTACGTTTGCCTGGTCCCATGAAAAACAGTGAATATCGAACATTTTCATGAATTTATAAACACCTCCCCAGTAAGTAAAAAGTGATCATGTCCGGGCAAAAGAGGAAGTTTGGTCACCCTACTGTTGCCTTTTGCTGCAGCCCGGACCTCAAGGAGTCAGTAGTGCTCCGCAATGAGCCTTGACTCGCGCTGAATCCATGATTTGATAGAAGGCTTGGCGCCGCTTGACCGTGTAGTTGCTGTATTCCGGGGAGAAGTGAATTTTCCAGCAGCGTTAGCACCTTCTAACCCCTCATTCAGCCCGACGATGCAGATGTTGCATCTTCGGCTTCTGTCTTCCATATCTGCTAGCTTCACCTCCATATCTTGAAAAGCGTGGCCATGACTGTCATACTTGAGTTGCTTTCCACGGTAGTTTTTACATCCGATCTGATAGAGCCAAGACTTGCAGTCAGAGATGCTAGCTGGGCATGGATAACAGTTTTTTTGGTGTCGATCCTCACTTGTTGAATCTGAAACTGAATCTGATTTTAAAACTGAGCTGATTTTTTAATACTTCTAGAGTGAGAATGTACTCTGACTCGTGTACACCCAGCACCTTTGAGGATTAGATTCTTGAAAACACATTTTAATTGTTGCTGTCGTTACAGTGCAGTTAATATTCTATATCAAGAATTATATATAGTTTTACATTTAGACAATGTAACTAACAACTTGAACGTGAAGTTTTGAAAAGGCAACAGATGCACAGGCACCACATGACCAATCTGTGTCAAAACCATAAGTTGTCTGCAGATCAAATGGCTTAAACAAGCACAACTCATCAACTTTTAGCACTGAAAAATTTGTCATTTCCCTGTCTCACATGAAAAGAATGAAAATGTTCTGCAAAACAAAGTGTCTCAAAGTCCTCTGCTAGAAAAAAATAGTCTCCATTAAGTAAAACAATGTCTCTTTTCAGGCTAAATGCAGACAAATCCTCTATATTTGAGCAAATCAGAACGCCTGGCCGATATTCTGTCCCGAAAACAAGTGATTCAAGATGTCAACTTCACGGTCCAAGTGAACCTGTAGTTCTTCAGCAACTATCTCACCATTTGCTAGGGCATTGAACTTAACTGTTAGTTTTCACTGGCCCACAGTCAACCCTTTTGAAAGGTGTTGATTCCCAATGGAATATATAGACATCTGATGTTTTTTAGCCAATGACTGTTATATTTTTGAAATTTTTTATTGTGTTCTTGAAAAACCTATGGTTGGCTTCATATCTCATTGTCCAAACATGAAGAATTGGACCTATTTTTCGAATGGACCTGAGATAATGAGTTATGAAATGATGTTTAGGAATCATTTTGTGATGTGGATAAAACTCTTTGAAAAGTTGATGATGTTTAACAATGAGATGCTTCAGACATACAGTCATGCCATCAGTAACAACTGGAGAAAATGTGTTGTTCATAATTTGCAACAGAAGCAGCAAGAGTCTCCAGTGTGCATTTCCTTCTTGTACAACAGCCTAGCTCCTAGAGTGACCTCAATAGGTTCTACAAGACCACATTACTCACCGAAATATTTTCCATTTTGTCTCAGTGTTAAGTTTGCTAAATGGAAGAAAATATTCATCAAATTTTGTTCTCATGCCCTCATCATCAGGTAGTAATTTTACCACATCTTCTTTAACAGTTGAATGCAATTCCTCTACAAGCTTTTCCATATTTGCAACAACAGTCTTTACAACATTATTAGCCACAACACTGCTTTGGAGTTTTGCAATAAGGGATCTACACATTTCTTGGGTATGTTGCCTTTTCTTAATACAGCTTTGAGAATTAACTGGTTGCTCTGAAATTAAAGTTGACACTGTTTGCTAAAGTTTACTAAGAACTGAAGGAGTAACTGGTTCATTATCAGCGGGATCTAGACTTTCAGCATTATGTTTGCAGTGAAGATGTTTTCTGAAGCCTGAAAAAGTGCAAAATCTGTGATGACATCCATTCTGGTCACGAACCAATTTAAACTGCTTACCAGGAAAAAAGGCATAACCACACGACTTACTGTCACACAGTAGAGGCATCACCATATAGTACAGGGTAAAGGCCCGTACACACCGGGACGAATATCGGCGGGCGTTATTCAGCGTTTTTCGACGCGTTTTTTGTGTTCACACCCAAGCGATTTTCACTGACGATGAGCCGAATGAACATGCAAATTCATTATCTGTCACTAGATGGCGCTTAATGTAAAACAGAAATACCCCCGTACATAGGGTGGCGCTGCGCAACTTTACGCTTCTGATACTCGCTTGCAACTCAGAAGAAGAGCAGAGAAGAAGAGAGCAAGTATTTAGAACATTTCTTCTAAATCAGATATAGTTCTTTATGTTCCGAAACCAACGAGACCAGCAGCTCAACATTTATTTTGGACATCGTGCTTTGCCTCTTCCTCGTCTTGTGGCAGTGATGACGGTGGCGTATATATGTCTTCTTCGTTTGTGTGCTCGGTAAGACCGTTTTGTGCTTGAGCACCCCCAAGTTGTGTTTTACTGTAACTTCAGAAGCACAAGACACGTGAGCAAAAGGGCCGATTTCATTGGTCGGATAGTTTTTGACGCGGCGCGTCAAACCAAAAAAACGAACCCGAGGCGTTTTTAAAAAAATGACGCTTTTACGCGTCGCGTTTTTCGCGTCGGTGTGCACACTCTCATTGACGCCCTTTGTTTAGTCACGACGCGTTAAACGTCGGCGAATATCGCGCGCGAAATTCGTCCCGGTGTGAACAGGCCTTAAGCTTGCAGACAGTTTGGACTTACATTATCTGTTTAGGTTTAATTACTAATGTTAACTAGCATTTTAGTAAGCAATAATTAACCTATGCCTATATTATCACCTTTCATCTACAGTGAGGAAAATAAGTATTTGAACACCCTGCTATTTTGCAAGTTCTCCCACTTAGAAATCATGGAGGGGTCTGAAATTGTCATCATAGGTGCATGTCCACTGCGAGAAACATAATCTTAAAAAAAAAAATTTCAGAAATCACAATGTATGATTTTTTAACACAGTTTTTTTAACAGTACAGTAGCCTTTGTTTGCAGTTCCAGATGTCAAACGTTTCCTGTAGTTTTTCACCAGGTTTGACACACTGCAGAAGGGATTTTGGCCCACTCCACACAGATCTTCTCTAGATCAGTCAGGTTTCTGAGCTGTCGCTGAGAAACACGGAGTTTGAGCTCCCTCCAAAGATTCTCTATTGGGTTTAGGTCTGGGAGACTGGCTAGGCCACGCCAGAACCTTGATATGCTTCTTACAGAGCCACTCCTTGGTTCTCCTGGCTGTGTGCTTCAGGTCATTGTCATGTTGGAAGACCCAGCCTCAACCCATCTTCAATGCTCTAACTGAGGGAAGGAAGTTGTTCCCCAAAATCTCGCAATACATGGCCCCGGTCATCCTCTCCTTAATACAGTGCAGTCACCCTGTCCCATGTGCAGAAAAACACCCCCAAAGCATGATGCTACCACCCCCATGCTTCACAGTAGGGATGGTGTTCTTGGGATGGTACTCATCATTCTTCTTCCTCCAAACACGGTTAGTGGAATTATGACCAAAAAGTTCTATTTTGGTCTCATCTGACCACATGACTTTCTCCCATGACTTCTATGGATCATCCAAATGGTCATTGGCAAACTTAAGACGGGCCTTGACATGTGCTGGTTTAAGCAGGGGAACCTTCCGTGCCATGCATGATTTCAAACCATGATGTCTTAGTGTATTACCAACAGTAACCTTGGAAACGGTGGTCCCAGCTCTTTTCAGGTCATTGACCAGCTCCTCCCGTGTAGTTCTGGGCTGATTTCTCACCTTTCTTAGGATCATTGAGGCCCCACGAGGTGAGATCTTGCATGGAGCCCCAGTCCGAGGGAGATTGACAGTCATGTTTAGCTTCTTCCATTTTCTAATGATTGCTCCAATAGTGGACCTTTTTTCACCAAGCTGCTTGGACATGTCCCCGTAGCCCTTTCCAGCCTTGTGGAGGTGTACAATTTTGTCTCTAGTGTCTTTGGACAGCTCTTTGGTCTTGGCCATATTAGTAGTTGGATTCTTACTGATTGTATAGGGTGGACAGGTGTCTTTATGCAGCTAACGTCCTCAAACAGGTGCTTATCTAATATAGGATAATAAATGGAGTGGAGGTGGACATTTTGAAGGCTGATAGACAGGTGTTCAAATACTTATTTGCAGCTGTATCATACAAATAAATAGTTAAAAAAATCATACATTGTGATTTCTGGATTATTTTTTTTTAGATTATGTCTCTCACAGTGGACATGCACCTACGATGACAATTTCAGAGCCCTCCATGATTTCTAAGTGCAAAGTACTTGCAAAATAGCAGGGTGTTCAAATACTTATTTTCCTCACTGTACCCACACTCTCCATCTCTGCAAGATTGGGAATGATTGAGATTTCTCTTGGCACAGTTACCAGAAGACCTACAACTTTCAGACACGTTGCTCAAGTCACATCTACATTGTCGTGCTCATTTGGAGGCTGCACAGTAACACTCAGCCATCACCGGGAAACCTAATTAGGCCTAGAGTGTCTTCTTGTGGACAGCCAAGTGGTTTTCTCCAACAATATCCTTGCTGACGTAGATGTGATGTGAGAAAATGGGAAAGTTGTATGTCTTCTGGTAGCTGTGCCAAGAGAAATCTCAATCATTCCCGAATCTTGCAGAGACGGAGAGCGTAAGTACAGTATATGTTAGGAGATAACATAGACACAGGCTAATTATTGCTAACTAAAATGCTAGTTAACATTAGTAATTAAACCTAAACAGCTAATTCAAAACTGCCTGCATGCTTCTCCTGACAATACGGTGATTTGACAGCAAGTGGCATGGTTATGACACAATTGTTAGCCTACTTTTCTGCTACGGAGCCATAACGTAAAGTAAGGCAATGGTGCCTTTTACACATTGTTGTGTTTTTTTTAGAAAAGAACAATGGACAATTTAAGTTTTTAAATGCTTCAGATGTAAAGTTATTTGCTGTCAAAGTGGCACCAAAATGAATGGCAGTCAATGGAATGCTAATGGCGGGTGAGTGCTTTGTAGCTGTCGGTACACGATCCGTCCTGCCAGCACAATCCGTTCTGCACATGTGCAAGATGTTCGCGCATGCGTATATGATATCATGATGAACGCGTATTTACGACACTGCACGATCTGTTCCCATAGACAGTTAAAGAAAGTCTGTTCGCCTCCACCGGAAAGCTAACGTTAGTTTAGCTAACAGCTAATTTGGCTAACCACTAGCTGAGACCGAGACAGCATGTAAAATTAATGAATGAATAAAAATAACAGTTTAAATATGTAACAGCTGTTACACGTCAGTTCTACTTTACTTGTGCTCATTTAAAATGCAATCACTCAATAATTGTCTTTATTATTACTGTAAAGTCTTAATTTAGCTGTAGCTGCTTTCCCCACTGTTTAGTTTGAGTAACGTTATTTTAGGCTGAATCAAGCTGTCAGCTAGCAGTTAGCCGAATTAGCTGTTAGCTAAACTAACGTTGTTAGCTTTCCGGTGGAGGCTAACAGCAGACCGCTACTGTGGATTAGATCGTGCAGTGCCGTAAATCCCTGGTAAATCCTCATACATCATTATTATCATCTGTGCGTGCGTTAATTTATTGCACATGCGCAGAACGGATCGTGCAGCCAGGACGGATCGTGTACCGACAGTAGCATTAAAATGGTGCCATAGGAGCTACACCTTTTTGACGTTAGATTACCCCCTTGTGTCTGACTCGACTCTCATTGGGTATGACAAGTTATGCCGTAAACCGTTTAAATCTGAGCATGCGAGACTCAAATCTGCACTCGATTTGCATCGGAGAGTGACACCTGATATTCCCAGGTGGCATGAACGCACCATTAATGCAATGCCATGATTGAAATTCTGACGTAAAACACAGTACTTGAAGCATAGACATTATTATGTCTTTGACTTGAAGCAGTTATTGTGAGTTGTAGAAAACTGACGTCCGTGTAGTTGGTGGGATACGTCGGAGGAGGGACCTCAGACCGAACTGATCCCACGTGTGACGGAGCGCTGCATTCCCGGCTCGCTGACACAGCTCCGTTTAATCAGCCGACCTACCGTCTGTGTGTATCCGTTAGTCACTGCCTATAGCTGTGTGAGATATGGAAGGAGACTGGAGCCAAACCACGTCTGGAAGCCTGAATCATTCGCAACACGACCCGGGGTAAGGTTACATGTTGTCAATATAATTTTTTTTTTTTTTTAAACTGCATGCAGCTCGACATCGCACTGCCAGCTCAACTGTTTTCCGGATCCCGTCAACTACACCTTTGTTTAGTTATATTATCAAACGGGCCTGCCCCCTTTCGCAGTGTAGGCTATAACGTTACACTTGGATGTCCCCGATATGTGCCGTTTGTGCGCTTGTGGAAGAAGACCAAATGCCAAACTTCGTTAAGAAATCTGGGAGTAAAATGCTGCCTTTCTTGATGGCAAAACACACGGGTTTAAGAAGAGTGATTCATAATTTCTAAAAAAAAAAAAGTAAAAGCTAACTGGTAAAACCGACATATTGTTTCTCTCGCTTATCCTCACTTAATTTCAATAAAACACGCTCTAATTGCATGTAACGTCATTTCAGCTCACACTGCTCCTCACCACCCACTAAGCTGTGTTTTGATGGAGAAAGGTGAATATTCTCTTACAGCCGCACTAAATTTAAAAGTTGAACTAATATCTTACTATTTGGTTTATTACATGTATGCCGAATTGAAGGCTGTGTTCGTACCAACAGTCAACCAGCTAAGTTTTGTTCTATTGGTATTTACCTTTGCCTAGAAGCTAGCAGGTTTTAACTGCTTGATAATTTGAATGGAAGTTGGAATGATCCTTGATCCACAGCGGAGTGAGGTGGGCGTATCGGCGGCTGCTTATCTCGGCTTTGGAAACTGCTGTCGGGTTGCCTCGCCGTTTCATTGCCTCTATTAATGTCCCCAGCTTTTTACTTTTCTCCAGGCAGTCAAGTAGTTAGCTTAACATCAAAATGGCCGATTGGAAATCTGGTTTGACTTTTGTTGCTTTTTCCTTGGCAGGAAAATGTTTATCGGTGGCCTCAGCTGGCAAACTTCACCAGGTAAGGACCGCGCGTAGGCTACTGTTCTGTGTATGCATGCACACGGCGCATTGGGCGCAAGGTAATTTTGATTTCAAGTAGCCTACTTCATTCGACCCCTATATACGGGGACAACCACTGTTGACAACACATAGGCTATTCATATTTTTATTTAACGATAAAAAACAACAACTAACTGTAACCCTCTGCTTTTCCACAGACAGCCTTAGAGATTATTTTAGTAAATTCGGGGAAATCCGAGAATGTATGGTGATGAGAGACCCAACGACTAAACGTTCCAGGTAAATGAAATAATACAGAAACAGCCTGTTGTGCTTCTGGAGTGATGATATTACCGTATAGACATTTACTTGGATTTTCTGTGGAATGGAAGTGCAATGCAGTTTCACATTGACCATGGAGCTTTGAGAATATTCCCACTACTCCCATTCCCTCATTTATTATTATGTGATGTGTTTAATAAGGTTATTGTGTTTAAAATCAAAGTCAAAATAAATTTTAAATGCAATTCCAAATTCATGCATTGTACTGGTGCAGTTAGTTTAGAGATAATAATCATATTATATTGCTCTTTAAATAATGTGAATAATACAAATTCCAATTCATCAGATTCATCAGACAAATGTAAAGTAGCTCATTGTAATGTGTAACTGTGAAGTTTGACTTTGATGTTAGAAATATCATATACTGTTGTGTTGTTTCTCAACAGGGGCTTTGGCTTCATCACTTTCGCAGATGCTGACAGTGTTGATAAAGTCTTAGCACACCCGCACCACGAGTTAGACTCTAAAATGGTATGTTTATCTTTTTATTCTGAGAGACAACAACATGTTTTATTCTATTTGTGCAAAATATTTTCTGTCAGCCCTGTGTATTATATTTATAAACACTTGATGGTAGCAGAGCTTGTTCATTGGGTGTCCTTACAGGGCAGAGAGAAGCACAAGCACACACTTTATCCAGCTGTTTGATTTGCTGAATAAAGTTTCTAATCTTTTATGGCACATAGAAGTGAAAGTCTCACTAGGTTTTGTTTTAGTTTGTGTTGTATTGATCAGTTTATCTTCACTTTGGTTTTGATGCACAGTATATCAAACTAGAGCTGTGGTGCTTAAATAAGGTTTTAAGACTTTTTTTTAACAATCAAGCATCCTTTATTTTAGACAGGTTTATTTCTAAGGACAACTGTTTGGAATATCAGACTCCAATAGCTTGTAACATTGTGCAAGAATGAGTTTCTTTTTCTCAACACAATTTTAGCATGTAATGACTCAATCTGTATTTCTGAAGGAACATAACAATTTCTGTGGTTAAACCACTTAAACGTACAATATGTAATTTTCTGAGGTCTCTAAATCAAAACAATGGATGTAAAAATGGACTTTGTGTACTGGCAATGTGGGAGTTGTATTGCCGATCTGTTCACGGATAGGTTTATCCTTTACAGTTTTATCCACGTTACGTTAAGTAAATTTTATTTATTTAATTCTGATAAAAGAGCTGCAGTTTCCCCCACATAATTAATTTTTTTTTATTTAATCTGTATTGGTAGTTAATTTTAGCAAGCAAGCTAACAGCAGCTAAACCATATCACAATATATTTCACGTCAGTGTCACTTTTAGATTTTTGGTTTGTTGTATTGTTACTCAACCCTGCTGTGAGACTTACTTCGCAGTTGGGGCTGGCCGCCAAGGATCTAGATAGATCTCCGAAGATACGCCTACATCAATAGAATAACTGCTAGGTGTTGCTTTCAGACTCTCCCCACCTTCACCTTTTGTCCACACGACAGTTACCATTTGTGGGTCAAACATAACTGTAAAAAAGACTAAACGCTAAAGGGGGGAGAATTTCTGCACAACACCGGGGCCAGCCAGACTCGGACGCCTGGGGTGATATAGTCTGTTTCCCCGACGGAACATCAAACTTTCTGTTACTGCCATTAGCATTGTTATCACCCGGCACTGGAGTTTGTGCTGGCAGGGTTTGGATTGCTGTAAGTTAATGATATTAGCTGTCTGCTGGTTAATTGTGGATGTGTCCGCTTTCACCTGACTGAAGTCCCTTAGCAGCTGGGAGTGAGGCAGAAAAAACAGGGAGGGATAGCTGGCTAAATTAGCATTAGATTTATCTTCTATCTATACAGCTACCGTTAATGCTAGCCCAGTGCTGTTAAATGTTAACTTTACCGTGATCAAAACAATTATACTTGATGATGTTGTAACCTTATAACGTTAACGTTCCCCACCAAGCATTAGCATGAGCTAACGCTAACGTTACTTGTCAACGTAGCTTAGGGTGACCAGACATCCGGTTTCCGGGGACAGTCCCCGGTTTTGGTGACCTGTCCCCCGGCTGGATCTGTCCCCGGAAATGTCCCCGGCTTTCACTGTGACTGACAGACCCAAAATTGGAATGAAAGAAAGAAAACATTGACCAAACGTAGCCGATAGTTGCACACCCTACCTACAGTACACACGCAGGCTCAAGACAGCCAGAGCAAGCGCTGCTCAGAGATGTTTTAGAAAGCCGTATTTTACGATGCTAAAATTACAGATTATTTACATGGAGTCTGGTGGGTTTAGCAAACACAATTTTGCGGACTTTTATGTTTTTAAAAAATTATCTTAATCTTTAACAGAAAGGTCAACCTCATTTGAAATCCTTTCCATAATGTTGTCAGACACTTAGAATATTAATCTGAGTCTGTCAGTAGCAAAATGAGCACTTTATGAACGTAAATACAAGCTGCACAATAGTCCTATTAACTTACATTGTAGCTTGTTTTGCCGCTGCCGACTGCAGCGGCAAAACAAGTTTAATACTGGATCAATGTCAAAGGAAAATATTTCCTCAATAGTTTTTATTGTATCCGATATTCAATGAGTTGTTGCAGAAACAAGCCTGAAGCAATAAAGCAAAAGCTGTCACATAAATGTAGTTCAGTAAACATTACAACATTGCCCTCTGAGGTGTATGAAGCAGCAGGGGTGATTCTAGGATCAGACCTTTAGGGGGCTCAGCCCTTCATGAGAATGTGGCCTATATGAAAGGTTATCATGTTTACATTATGCATAAATCTCTGCACACCCATTACTCTCTGTAAAATACCGCAAACTCTTCACTCAACACATGCATCAGTACAACAAGCGGTTCCCAAGTAACCCGGTTTTGAAATTGCAACAAATTTTCTACATGGTCTCCAAAATTATAATGTATTCTCATGTAAACTATTTATGTCAGCACCGACAATTTTGTAAATTGCTTAGCCAGTGTATCCCACCATAATGGTTATTATATTGCCAGATTCCAGACAATCACACTTACTTATATATCCCACTCAAATATGAATATATATTTCTACTGGTATGTTTCCTAGTGACATTAATGCAAAAATATGAAGAAAAAACAATTCCACCTTTGTGTGCATGGTTAAAATTCTGAAGTGCAAACTAGTTCAGGCTACAGCACAAATATTGAGCTATTGTCAACGATGTCCAACAGAGCTCTGATTCGGAGATGCGAGATTATTCAAGGGTGGACCTGCAAATCGAGTCAGACCTGGCTCCAGCGCTAGTGCTTCTAGTTCTTGCTCACTGAAACCCGGAGGACCCCGTTACCAGACAAGACAACATTTCGGTGGATGTCGTTGAAATCCAGGAAGAGGTAAGTTGGAAAATAGCTAAGGACTAACGTCATCCTATCTGCATTGTCCCCCCAAATTAATGTTAGTATGGTTGTGATGTTAGCGCTGACTAAGTAGCCTAGTGCTAGTTGCTAACCACATATAACACGGGCTAGCCATTTTCATTGAAAACTCCATAGTTAATATGATCAAGCAAGTTGGAGCAAGCAGAATTAGATCTGTTGTTTCACATGAGAGAGACGACCCTGTAAGGCCCTTTGAATAAACACAGTGTATGATATTTTACTGTACAAATGAATTTGACTTTGACTAGGAGAATAAGCTACCAGCAGTTATGGAAGCATATTGGTAGTTCTAGTACCCAGTGTTGCGCTCCTGTTATTACATTTCAAACTAATTTCCTATTCAGTGCGCAGCTTATTACAGTGTAGTTCTTTATTTTATATTGCCTATCTTTGGGTATGGAGACATTAGAGTAGGCTGTTTACAGCAAAAATAGCGTCAAATGCGAGATCTAGTTCTAGCATTGTCTGGCTAGCTAGCTGAGTTGAAATCATCTGACTGCGTGACACACATTAAGAATAATTAAAGATTTCAACATATAATTTTAAAAGCCAGTGTACAACCTTATACACACTCAGAATACAGGTTTGCATGTATCATTAAAGAACATCATATTTTAGATAGAAAAACACTCAACTGTCTTGTAAGTCATCCCTTTCATGGGCTGTGTGATAATTTATCCAATTTGAAAACAGATATTATATATCTTCTCATGATACATTTTTACAGATTCAAGCAGGGGATGAAGAACCTTGGTGGTCTTGATGCAATAAGAATGCAACCAGATGCTTTCTGTCCGTTTTTGTCACCAGCCATCCCCACTCACAGCTGATGTACTAGAACAGTTCTTTGAAATTTGACTGTCAGCAGTGGGCAGCAACAAAAGAGCAGGGCAGAGGAATGCGTGGTTGCATTTTGGAGGGACTACCCGCTGGATGTAGAGGGTAAGTATTATTGCTAGATGTGGAATATGTATTATGTATAAAATACTACACTACTATCCCCAATGTGTTTTCTCTTGTTAAATTGCCTTCCTTCAGTTGTGGTTTGAGTTTGATTTATTTTCATCAGCTACCTTGTACAGTAGTTTTGTTAACTTTTATCACGCTCTGTCTTTGTCTTTCCCTCCTTTTTTAAAATGTTTTCTACATGCTAGGTTTAATTTCTTTGTTGGTGTTCTTTTGTGTATTTCTTTTTCAGAGCAAGAGGGACCTTTGAAACTTGGGGGGGGTATCCTGGCCTAGGCGATGAGAGCAAATGCAATTCCAGCCCTGGGCTTCTCCCAATGACCTTCAGTGGATTTTCTCCATGAGCTGTCCCTCAGACAAGGCCGTCATTTACCCACTGCAAAAACATGCATTAACTGACTGTGGTAGCCAGTTCTGAAAAAATTCAAGGATTTCAGGGACACTATGGATTTTGCATTAAAAAACACCTAGGGATTTGGTCAAGAATGACTTCAGAGAACTTCTGAACATTATTAAAATCAGTTGCCTGTTGAACTTTATTAAACTGATGAGACATCATTGTCAATAACTTACCATTTCCTAATACATTAATGTCTTGTTTAAACAATTGACAATGGAATAATCATTTAAGGGTGTTTTCACACCTGTAGTTTGGTTGCTTTGGTCCGAATCAGTTGGTGAGTTTGTAAACTTGGAGCGATTTGCCTTCGGTCAGTATGGTTCAGTTTGGTTTCACACTTGGAAAAATCCAAATGTACCAAAACGCACCATTACAAATCACGCAAGAACATCCACTCCTGTTACTGGTCAGATGTTTCTGGGGGCGGGAGCTAAAAAAGTGAATACAGGATGCCTTGCATCTCCATAGTCAAACCAACTAATTTCATTAAAATGATCAGATATTGTTTTACGAGCGACGTTACTACATCTGCTCAGGTCACCGAGACATTGCGCTGCCTCCCATTTTAGCGGCAGCTGGTTTGACCACGGAGATATGCGAGTGACGGACGGCGAGCTTGACTGCAGTCCGTTTCTGTGATAGAAACACTGCAAACTGCTACAGTTTGCTGCTCTTCTGCATCACAGACTGCTAAACACACTTGACTACAGGAGACATTGACTCAGACTGGCGGAGTTTGTATAGTTGGGGCGGTTCGAGTATGAATCATGTTCTCTACACAAACAAACCGCTCCAGAGTTTGTTTGAAAGCGTACAGAGACCACCTCTTCAAGCAGGTCTTGGTACGCTTGTTTGGTCCGCTTTTGGTGCGCACCCGAGTGTGATTGTTGCGTTCTCACCTGCCCAAACGAACTGTGCCAGCGGGGCAAACGAACTCTGGTTCGATGGTTCAACCGAACTAAAGGCGTGTGAATCGGTGTGAAAATGCCTACACACACACACACACACACACACACAGAAATAGTTTTATCACAGTTATGTTTGTTTTCTTTGAAAAAAAAAGCATTTAGCATCATGTACACATGAAGGTGATCTCTGAGGCCATGTTACAAGCAAATACAGTGAAGCTAATATTTCTTGAAGTACATTTGCTTATTATTTGTGTCAAACATTTTAATACATGTTTTATTCAATGAGAGCTATTTTTGTAGTAAAAGTTTTAATAAGAAGTGAAAGGGTAAGCACTTTTCTTCTTCAGCCTTGGTGACTGTATAGAAAGCCTTCGACAGCTGATTCACTGAGGCTTTCACACAGGTATCAAGTATGAGAGCAAGACTGAAAATCTGACTATAAATCAAGTAGGGATGCAGTGATTAACTGTTATCACTATGAAACACACTTTTAAATGTCACGGTTAATTAATGGTAAAGGCTCCGCTACACCGAATGTTACTTGACTGCATGTTATGTGTAGCAGTGTGTGCAATTCTTATAAAACTTCCTTGACAAAGTAAATGCCGACATATGCTCACACACAACACATCAGACGCAGGTCACCGCAAGTATTTACTGTCAGAGTGATGTACATATGATGTTCCCAAACCTGCTTGTGCCTGGCCCAAAACCTGCTTATGCCTGACAACTTGTCAAGAGATGTACACAAATAAGCCCTTGTTTACTAGTTGTTTCATAAAGACGTCTAAGTCAGACTGTGTTCTAAAAGGTGACAAGAAGTTTTGAAACTGGTTTTAAAAAGGGTCTGTGTGTAAAAGTAAATTGTATGAAGGGGCATTTATTGAAATCAATTGAAGAAAAGTAAGGGATAACTTGAAAAAAGGGAAAATATTTTGCAATTTAAGCTGGCCAATATTTTCAGCTTTATTTGACAACAAATGCAATAAATCCATCAGTAACTAGAACCAAGGTGTTGTTTATTTCCTTGAGGGAGTGATACATTGTATGTAGGCTATGCATGTTACATATTTGCAATGCCCACTCTTTAGTGAGAGTACAAATACATTACGTTAAGTAATCACATAACATTTCCCACATCAGAATATTACAATTTTAACATTTATCTCTTTGAAAATGATAATACAATAATACTGGACGTGTATTGCTTTACTAACTGAGAGCTGTTTGCTTTAATCTATTTACAATTAACAACTATTCACTTCAATTTTATTTATAGTATCAATTCATAACAAGAGTTATCTCGAGACAATTTAGAAATAGAGTAGGTCTATACCACACTCTATAATTTACAATGACCCAACAGTTCTAGTAGTTCCCTCCACAGCAAGTAACAGTGCGACTGTGGCGAGGAAAAACTCCCTTTAAGGAAGAAACCTCGGACAGAACCATCATCACGTTGCTTGCATGTTTATTGAGCTGAAAATGTGGCCTACATTTCCAACTCAATAAACATACAGGCAACGTGATGCAGCGCACATAACTAGCAATATTCACATCATACTGCTAGCTTACCAAGATAGACAGAAGAAGGAAATGGGACTTTCCAAGATTACAGCTTCCTCTTTAGTTTCCTTCTGCTTTTAGTAGTTTGATTACATTTTACCAACTCTTTTTCATTGCCAGCTGTCAACTTTTATGCTAATAATCAGTTTTCTTTGCTTAGTTTGCCATCTAAAAAGCACATTCACCATGCGATCATGGAGGTGCGTCATGATCTGTCAATCAGTTACAACAAAGAGGCAAAAACCAAAGTAACTCTCTGAGTGATAAACCAGATGAACAAAGAAACACAATACATATACCCTTTTTGTCACTGGACTACAGCAAATTGACAGGCTACAATGTTTTACAACAAAAAATGTCAGTGAGTGAACAGCAATTTAAATAAGTTTTATGATACTTGACCTTGTTTTATAATGTGTTATGAATATTTTTTTAAAAGAATGCAGACAAAGGAGTAGAAGCGCTGATCTCAATTCCAAAATTTGCGTACATGGATGCATGTCTCCTTCAAAAATAATCCAAGGCATTCCGTAGGTCTTGTACAAAATTTAAAATGCCTTTATTTTACATGGCAATGTATTTTAAAATGACCAATGAAATTTTGACTAACATGTCTTCATCAGGATCATTGTCTGCAGTAACTTATACACCTGTACTGTGCTACACTAATGACTTAAGTGAAAAGGGGGCTCTCCACCCATGTGCAAGCCTATTGGCCAAAAAAAACATCTATTTCTGCAGAGAGAAGGATAAGTCAGTCAAGAAACAGTCAAGCATGTATATTAATGGACACCACTAGACTGAAGACTTTTAAAAAAATTATAAAATAAATGTGTGTGTATATATACAGTAAGGAAAGTATTTGAACACCCTGCTATTTTGCAAGTTCTCCCACTTAGAAATCACGGAGGGGTCTTAAATTGTCATCGTAGGCATGTCCACTGTGAGAGACATAATCTAAAAAAAACAATCTAGAAATCACAATGTATGATTTTTTAAATATTTATTTGTATGATACAGCTGTAAATATGTATTTGAACACCTGTCTATCAGCTACAATTCTGACCCTTAAAGACTTGTTAGTCTGCCTTCAAAATGTCCACCTCCACTCCATTTATTATGCTAAATTAGATGTACCTGTTTGAGGTCGTTAGCTGCATAAAGACACCTGTTCACCCCATACAATCAGTAAGAATCCAACTACTAGCATGGCCAATACCAAAGAGCTGTCTAAAGACACTAGAGACAAAATTGTACACCTCCACAAGGCTGGAAAGGGCTACAGGGAAATTGCCAAGCAGCTTGGTGAAAAAACGTCCACTGTTGGAGCAATCATTAGAAAACGGAAGAAACTAAACATGACTGTCAATCTCCCTCGGACTGGGGCTCCATGTAAGATCTCACCTCGTGGTGTCTCAATGATCCTAAGAAAGGTGAGAAATCAGCCCAGAACTACACGGGAGGAGCTTGTCAATGACCTGAAAAGAGCTGGGACCACCGTTTCCAAGGTTACTGTTGGTAATACACTAAGACGTCATGGTTTGAAATCATGCATGGCACGGAAGGTTCCCCTGCTTAAACCAGCACTTGTCAAGGCCCGTCTTAAGTTTGCCAATGACCATTTGGATGATCCAGAGGAGTCATGGGAGAAAGTCATGTGGTCAGATGAGACCAAAATAGAACTTTTTGGTCATAATTCCACTAACCGTCTTTGGAGGAAGAAGAATGATGAGTACCATCCCAAGAACACCATCCCTTCTGTGAAGCATGGGGGTGGTAGCATCATGCTTTGGGGGTGTTTTTCTGCACATGGGACAGGGTGACTGCACTGTATTAAGGAGAGGATGACCGGGGCCATGTATTGCGAGATTTTGGGGAACAACCTCCTTCCCTCAGAGCATTGAAGATGGGTCGAGGCTGGGTCTTCCAACATGACAATGACCTGAAGCACAAAGCCAGGATAACCAAGGAGTGGCTCTGTAAGAAGCATATCAAGGTTCTGGCGTGGCCTAGCCTGTCTCCAGACCTAAACCCAATAGAGAATCTTTGGAGGGAGCTCAAACTCCGTGTTTCTCAGCGACAGCCCAGAAACCTGACTGATCTAGATAAGATCTGTGTGGAGGAGTGGGCCAAAATCCCTTCTGCAGTGTGTGCAAACCTGGTGAAAAACTACAGGAAATGTTTGACCTCTGTAATTGCAAACAAAGGCTGCTGTACAAAATATTAACATTGATTGACATTTTCCTCACTGTGTATATATATATATATAGTGAGGAAAATAAGTATTTGAACCCTGCTATTTTGCAAGTTCTCCCGCTTAGAAATCATGGAGGGGTCTGAAATTGTCATCGTAGGTGCATGTCCACTGTGAGAGACATAATCTTAAAAATGTATGATTTTTTTAAACTATTTATTTGTATGATACAGCTGCAAATAAGTATTTGAACACCTGAGAAAATCAATGTTCATATTGTTGTTAGAAGTTTGATGAATATATTACTGCAGATGTTGAGATCATTAGAAAAGGCTGATAAAGTTGCAATTGTGTTTTAAATGAACAGTTACTAAGGGCAGTATATAAAGTGCTGTACATGTGTGTTTCTATAGTGGACCAATATACCTTAAATTATTTTTCATAATTTTTTGTATTCTTTAACGACTATAATTTGGGAGGATTGTAAATTTGTACTTTGATATTTTTATTGATATTTTTATTGAAATGCTCATACAATGTGCATTTTCCCTTTTTCCTTCCAAAGTGTCAAAGCACAAGCCCCCCTCCCCTCTCACTAGCCACATCCACAAACAACACCTCACACAGAGAGCTGTACTTGGAGCACTGCAGGAATCTGCTGGAAGTCAAGTACCAAGCCACAATTGTAAATACTAATAAATAAATAATATAAGTACCAGAATGAGTAGATAGAGAAATAAAGATAAATGGGTAGAAGAAGGCCAATTCAGACAATGACAAATGCAGACTATGACAGAAAGACAAAGCAAAGAAGTGAAAAAGAGGAAAGATAGAAAAATCTTCAGTTTGACTGAAGACTCTCAAAGTATTTCAGAAAGGGTCCCCACACCCTCTTAAATCTCCCCCCGGAGTTACAAACTGAGTAGCAGATTTTTTCAAGGTCTAGACAGGACATGATGTCCCTAAGCTACAGAGTGTGCGTGGGCGGAGCAGCATCCCTCCATCTTAATAGTATTGCTCGCCTAGCCAAAAGAGAAGCAAAGTACAGTGTGTGACTTTTGGTTGGATTTAGGCGCGTGTCATCCACCCCAGTGGTGCCAAAAAGAGCAATCAGTGGGCTCTAGCACAAGATTAAGAATAAGGGATAAGGTTTGGAAAACATCTCTCCAGTACCTTTCCAGGCTGGGACAAGTCCAGAACATGTGAATAAGTGAAGCCTCACCCCTCTTACATTTGTCACACAAGGGATCAACAACTGGGTACATAGGCACAGGGCAAGTGAGTAGCCCTGTGCACCACCTTAAAGTGTAACAGACAGCGACGTGCACAGAGAGATGTAGAATTTACCAGCCTGAAAATGGAATCCCATGCATTGTATGACAGTGAGAGGTTTAAATCTTGCTCCTAAGCAGTTTTAATTTTGTCCACAGGAGCCCGTTTTATGCCCATCCATTTGTCACAGATGACAGATACCGGTGACCAGTAGTTGTCTCAGGGAAGCTAGGTATCTGAGAATGGAGAAAGTGTCTAGCCTGCAGGTATCTGAAAAAATGTTATTACCAGTAAAAAGATCTTCAAACTTCACGATGCTCCTTATGTGCCATTCTTGGATTGCAGAATCAGATAGTGAAAGTTGAAAGAAGGGACTCAAGAGAGAGAAATCATGGAAACCAAAATGCCTCCTGAACACCCTCATTGTTTGCCAAACCGTCAGATTATCAGTTAATTCACTTGTGAGGAGAAGAAGTGAGGATCCAAGCAGAGCCTACCAGGGATGTAGATAGGTGTGACCACTGCATCAAGCGCTCTTTCACGTGATTTAGTAGAGTCCGAACATTTTCTCTAAAAAATACACTTATGTTTCTTTGTAACTATAACGCCGAGGTAGGTGAATTTATGTCCCACAATCTTAAAACTGAGGTTGGTATACTTTAAGGCAAGTGCCTCCGTATTCACAGGAAAACTGTCTCTATGGCCAGATCAAAAAGTAGTGGGCTTAAGGGCACCCTTGACGGGTTCCTCTATGAAGATTAAAAGGTTGAGACTGTTGAGCGTTGGTAAGGATAGAAGCAGGACTTGGACTTGTATAAAGCAGATTAATCCACCTAATGTAGTTTGGTCCAAAGCCAAATTTTTCTAGGACGGCAAATAAATATTTCCACTCCACTCGATCAAACGCTTTCTCTGCATCTAGAGAAAGGACGCATTCTGGAACTGCCTCAGAGGGTGAGTACACAATGTCAGATTGATCCTCTGATATGATCAGAGGTAGTATACCCTCCGATCTATGGGCCAAAACTTAAATTTAATAAGGAGATTTGTCTATAGGAGGAGCACTCCGTTGGGTCCTTACCCTTCTTTACAATAAGAATGATCCATGCCTCATATAGTGATGCTGGCAATTTGCCTTGCTTAAAAGATTCCGAACACTGAGCCAAGGTGAGGGGAAAGTAACAAAGAAATGTTTTGAAAATCTCTGCCGGTAATTGGATTTCCCAGACTGTAATGAGAAGATAGCAGCCGTTATCAAGTCGCCGAGTTGAGTGGACGCTGGCGCGTTTTGCAGCCGCTGCTCTCCGGTTAACTATTTTGAAGTTATTTTAACGGTTTTGTGGATCACTGGGCCGTGTATTTGCACTCAAGCGAGAGCATGAGCCTTCGCCTTCGCTTGAACGTCTAAACTTTTGTTGTTATTCCGATGTTTGGTGTCTGAGTGTGGTGAACTAACCTCGTTCTCCACCTGTCATCTCAACTCCACGCGGTTGCTGCTGTTTGGCTAGCTGCCCGCTGCCGTCCATAATGTGGGCTTACAAGTTTTACATGTGGTTTATCCTCCTCTGGACTGTCCTTTCAATTCTACATCGACCTGGTGCCGGTCTGACCCAGTACACAGCGGCTGATCTCCTCCTGCTCCGCGGGCTTCTGTCTGCGCCTCCCCCGCTAGTTCTTCAGCTACACCCTGAGATTGCACTCCTTCCCCGCCGGAGATACATCCACCGCGGATCTTGCCGGAATTTCCACCTTGATGACTCCAATCCAATAACTTCATTCTGGTCCACTTCTCGCCGTTCCCGCCGATGCTCCTCCCGGGCCGTGGACCGCGGTTCGCTTGCTAACCTGGCTAGGATAGCAAGCCCCGCCCCCGGCTACAACAACTCTGCTGTCAACTTTGGTCTCCTGAATGTCCGCTCTCTCACAGACAAGGGTCAGCTCATCCAGGATCTTCTCACTGACCGTAAGCTGGACTTCCTCTGTCTCACGGAGACCTGGCAACAACCCAGTGACTTCTCTCAGCTCAACGCCTCCACTCCACCTGGGTTTGTTTATTATTCTCATCCTCGTGGCTCTGGCCGCGGGGGAGGTCTCGCGCTACTCTATCGCGAGAAGTGGAAGATGTTGCCAGTTTCCACTCACGTTTTCCGCTCTATGGAATGCGTTGTATTTAAATTGCCTGGTCCCACTCCCATAGTTATTGCCACAGTCTACCGCCCCCCCAAACCACACAGCGACTTTTTAAACGAATTCTCCATACTACTTACCCACCTCTCTACTCTCTCTCCTAATGTCATTCTCCTAGGTGATTTTAATATTCATATGGACAATATAAACCTTCCACTCACCAAAGACTTTACCTCCTGTCTAGACAGTTCTGGATTTCATCAGTATGTTGATTTCCCCACACACACAAAAGGACATTCACTGGATTTGATTTGCTGCTCTGGCTTAATCCCCTCCAACTGTTCTGCTGATGATGTTCACATTTCTGATCATTTTCTTTTGTCCTTCAATATCTCACTGTCTCTCTCTGTGATCAAGCCAGTCCGCCAGATTTCTTTTCGTAATATTAAAAACATAAATACGGACACCCTATCCTCCCACATTGACAACTTGTCTATCCCTGATCTTTCCTCTCCAGACCACCTTGTCACCCATTATAACTCTGGACTTTGCAATATTCTTAACCTCCTTGTCCCTCTCAAAACCCGATCTGTGTCCTTTTCCCGTTCTGCCCCTTGGTTTTCATCTGAGCTCCGCCTCATGAAAGCCAAAGGTCGCCAACTTGAACGCCTCTATAAAAAAACTGGTCTCTCCATTCACAAAGAAATGCATAAATCTCATCTTCTTCATTACTCAAACTCAATAGCCGTAACTAAATCAAACTACTATTCTGACCTCATCTGCTCCAACGAAGGAAACTCCAGGACTCTCTTTTCAATACTCCATACTACTTTTAATCCCCCTGATTCCCTACCTTCTCACATGTATTCAGTTGAGACTTGTAATTCATTGGTTGTCTTTTTTAATGAAAAAATCAACTCCATTCACCAGCAATTACATTTGACCCACTTGCCTTCCCCTCCCCCTTTGCCCCTCCCCAATAGCCAGTCATTTTGCTGCTTTCTACTACCCACCCCGTCCGAAATTTCTGATTTCATTCGTAAATCCAAGTCCTCAACCTGTTCTCTTGACCCCCTCCCCACAGCTCTGGTCAAAACGTGTCTCACTTCCCTCCTCTCCTTCATAACTTCCATTATTCATTCCTCTCTCTCCTCTGGTATTGTCCCCTCACTTTTCAAAACAGCATCTGTCTCACCGATTCTGAAAAAACCTGGTTCAGATCCCACTAACTATAATAATCTTCGTCCTATCTCAAATCTTCCCTTTATTTCTAAAATACTTGAAAAAATAGTGTCTGTTCAACTCCATGCTTTTCTTACCCTTAACAGTTTTTACGAACCTTTCCAGTCCGGTTTTCGCCCCTCCCATAGTACTGAAACTGCCCTAATAAAAATCACCAATGATCTCCTCACAGCTGCTGATTCCCGGACTCATCTCTATCCTCATCCTCCTTGATCTTAGTGCGGCCTTCGATACCATTTCTCACTCCATTCTCCTCAATAGACTATCTTCTCTCGGCATCTCTCACACCCCTCTTGACTGGTTCCGCTCATATCTCTCCGACCGCACTCAGTTTATTCAACTCAAATCTTTCACATCCCACCCTTCCCCTGTTACTACTGGCGTCCCTCAAGGTTCAGTTCTTGGCCCCCTCCTTTTCATCACCTACCTACTTCCCCTTGGCAATATCTTCCGCAAATTCAACATTCATTTTCATTGTTACGCAGATGACACCCAGCTCTACTTATCCAGCAAACCCACCTCCTCGCTCCCCCCCTTGTCCCTTACTAATTGCTTACTTGAAATTAAAGACTGGTTCACCTCAAACTTCCTTAAACTAAACAGTGATAAAACCGAACTCCTCCTTGTAGCCACCAAATCCACCCTTTCCAAAATCAATAGTTTCACTCTTCCTATTGACAACTCCTTGGTCTCCCCTTCCCCTCAGGTCAAGAGTCTGGGTGTCATCCTTGACTCCTCCCTCTCCTTTCAGTCACACATAAATAATATCTGCCGGTCTGCATACTTCCACCTACGTAATGTTAACCGCCTCCGTCCGTCCCTTACCACTCACACTGCCTCCATCCTTATCCACAGCCTCATCACCTCCCGCCTTGATTACTGTAACTCCCTTCTTTTTGGCCTTCCTCAAAAATCCCTCCATAAACTTCAACTTCTTCAGAACTCAGCAGCTCGTGTCATCACCAGAACCCCGTCTTTTCATCATATAACCCCTGTCCTTCAGCAGCTCCATTGGCTTCCAGTTCAATTCAGAATACAATTTAAAATCCTTCTCTATACTTTCAAAGCCATCCATAACCTTGCTCATCCATATCTATCAGAACTCCTTCACATCGCCGTTCCCCTCCCGCTCCCTCAGATCCTCCTCCTCTATCCACCTCACTGTACCCCCAGCTCGACTTGTCACCATGGGGAACAGAGCCTTCAGCCGCTCTGCTCCCCAGCTCTGGAACTCACTCCCACCTGACCTCCGCAATATCGACTCTCTCCCCCTGTTCAAAACTAGACTCAAAACCCATCTGTTCCAGCTTGCTTATTTGTAAATACACTGTCCCTGTAATTTGTTTTGCCTTGTTTTGTTTTGCTTTATTTTGTTATAACTCTGTTTCCTGTATCTCACTTTTTTGTCTGTAAAGCGACCTTGAGTGTTGAGAAAGGCGCTGTTAAATAAAATGTATTATTATTATATTATTATTATTGTTATCTCCCCCTGCGGTATAGGCTCGTACAACGTAGTCATATTGTCACGGGTAAGTGTGGGGACATGTAAGCGATTTAAGAAACTTAACATCCACGTGTCATTTGGGAGATTAGAAGTGTAAAGTCCGGAATAAAAAATTTGTAAATGTGTCACTGATTTTAGAGGGATCTGAGGTGATGTTACCGTCATCCCTCCGGATTTTTGTGATGTGCTGTTTTGCCTTAAAGCTTCAGTAGGTAACTTTTGTAAAAAAATATTTTTTACATATTTGTTAAAACTGTCACTATGTCCTGACAGTAGAATATGAGACAGATAATCTGTGAAAAAATCAAACTCCTGTGGCTCCTCCCTGTGCTCCTACTGCTACTTGCAGAAATACACTGCTCCCGGTCAGAAACCAGGAGGAGTGTCTTAGCAGTGTCACTCTCGTGTTCAAGCTCAAGATTGCCCGTGTGCTGCAGCTGTGCTAATCGCGGAGAACTTTTCAGGAAAACTGCCAATTTCTCGAGTGACACCTGCTCAGAAAACAAAGACGGGCAAACAGAAGAAGACCGATGACGAAAAGCGAGCTAAAAAGAAAGAATTAAACCGAGCCGAAATAAAACGAGGGTCAACATTGGAGCGGCTTTTCAGAGGTGGAGGGAGCTACGCCTCCTGAAGGATTCAACACGGATTCAGAGCTAGCCCCATTTCTGCTTGACATGTAAGTATCCCTGCTTGATTTGTTTAATTTATTTAGTTAGTTTAGTTAGTAGTTATTTTAATAACTAGCTACACAACTAAGCTAGCGATGGTTACAGTATCGCTGGTGATAGCGCAAATCTCATTTTACTCTGTAGCTTGTTGCTAGCTAAGTCTAACAGTTAGCTTGTTAGCTTGTAGCACGGCAGGAATGTTGTAGCTAACTCCTTCGCCCTCAGTATAAGCCATATCGTTTCGATACCTAACGTTACATTTAGTAAGCCTAAATGTGTTTTTGTCGATCACACTTAAATGTAGCTATGGTGAAACTACTTTAATTGTGCGCTGTCCCTGTCGACGTTTGGCAAGGCAGAATTCTATTTTTGATTATTTTTAAACATACACGTTATCTTGCCCCTCAAGATGTAATTTGTAAATTAAATGTCTGACACAAATTCTTTATGCTCCTTCAACAGGTCAGACATCGCCCCAGACACAGAGGTACGTGAAGGAATTGTCTTTCAGTCCAAATCAAGATGTTCAGTATTTCCTTGTGTACTTTGCAAAAAAGCTGATTTATTTTACCCATATGCAAAATAAAGCCTAAGACATATTTCTAAGATGATGTTATTCCTTGGCTTAGTGAGCTTCCTCAGTGATTCATCATTCCTACTGAAAGTTTAGTGTTTTAAATTGATCCAAAAGGTAATTCAGTAATGTACTGTGTAAAGTGCTGCTTTTGTTCTCACAAATGAGCGATTACATAAAAAAATTTTAATCCATTTTTATTGAAAAATATTTACAAAACTTAATAGAAATATTTTAAATAAGCAATTTTTTTACATAAAGTTTTAAAAGCACAGCACACAACTAAACCCTCCTCAGAATAAATCCCCTGTATTGTGTGGAAAGCATTGGGGGCCCTGCTTACTAGCCTGCGCGTTCACGGCAGGCCTCGAGGAGCTGTGGAGGGGGGGGCTGTAGCAGCAGAGAGCAAGGGGGAGGAGCCTGTAAGGTGTGCTTGTTCAAATTTTTAGGCTAAGTCCACGTTTTCTCAAAACTCCCTACTGCTGCTTTAAATCCCTTCAGCTGATTGGCTAACATTTTACCAGCTTTGTCACTATGAACATAAAACAGACTCCTGCTCCACAATAATTGCCGTTCAACTGAATGCGTTGAGAGGAGGTCAAATCTAGTTTGGAGTTCCACACGTTTTTTTTGTTATAGTTCAGGGTTCTTGATGTGGGCGTATTTTTTATCTATTTTTTAAATTTGATTATATAACTCTAATTGTTCTTTCTGAGCTCTCTGAGCATGGTCAGATATCACTATATTCTGACACAGGAACGGGAAATAGGATCAGTTGAGTGTCAACAAGAAAGTAGTCAATTCTAAAGAAGGTATGGTTGGAATGAGAGAAGAAAAAGTACTCCCTCTCGTTTAAATGGAGGTATATTTCTGTGGCACCATAGTTGTCTAGGAAAGACTGAATGAGATGCAGATTTACTCATTATACTGGAGTTTGGAGAAGATCGGTCGAGGATCAAGCCAACTATTAAAATCTCCAAGTATGAGATGGTATGAGCTCAGGTCAGGAAGAGAAGAGAAGGCACCCTTTAGAAAACAGTCTCAAGATAACATATTTAACACAAAATGACACAGAAAATATGTGCGTGGCTGAAAAAAATGCAGCACCCCACAGTGTTTCCTGTGTGGCCCTGAAAAAAATACAGAAGGCTACACATATGAACTGTCACTTAGCAAAAATACTTCATAGTGTTGTTCCAATCAATGCAGGATAGTCCGTTGACTTTAAAGAAGAAGAAAATACTCACATCACTGCTACTTAAATTGGCATGTTTACCTTGACTATGACGGAGGAGGAAGAACGACTGAAGAACTGCCAAAAAAGAAAGGTTAAAAAAGAAAGTAAATAAAAACGGTATGACAGCGGCCCAGAAATAAATAGAAGAAAATAGAACAGTAATAATCCATCAGTCACAGTCACAAAGCAGTCATTTATGATGTGCGCTAGACAGCTGGGAGACAGTCAACATATTTCCGTGCTTCATCTGCCAAGCACAGCCACATCTTCTCCCCGCTAGAGAGTGTGATACAAAGCCAAGTGGGGAACAGAAAGGAGGGCTTGAGTCCTTGGTTGTACAGCTCCGTCATAACTTCCCTGTATTTGGCGCGCTGGGTCAAAATCTCCGGCCAGTAGTCTTCCACAATACGGATCTGTTGGCCGCGGAAGTCCAATTTCCCCTTCCGGCTAGCCTCACAGATCAGCAGATCTTTTATCCTTTAGCAATGTAGACGAAGTATGACCGGTCGCGGTCTCTGTCCCGGGGCTGGTTTAGGTGCTCTGCCAATCTCCGGTGAGGAGGGAAGTATCCCCTTCCCGAAACCTCACCCAGCAGACCTGAGAAGAATTCGGTAGGTTGCCCTCCTTCAGTAGACTCAGTTAGGCCAAGGATGCGTTGGTTTTGCCGTCTGTTGCGACCTTCCAGTTCAATGACTTTAGGCGTTAGCATAGAGTTGTTTTCACGGAAGCTGGAGCATGCATTTTCTGGCACAGGTCCTCTGAAATAAGCTCTTGAGAACTCAGACGTTGGCCCTGGTCTTCCAAGGGGGCCTGGACTTGATAGAATTTTATTTCCAGCAGGAAAAAAGAGGTCCTGAAGTCTGTTGCTAATGCCAAGCGGTGCTGTACCATTAGCGCTGAGATAGCACCCATTGTTAAGCTAGCCAGCGAGTTGTCCTTTTTTCCGGACCTGCCACTCTTTTTTTATTTTTATTTTTTTTTATTGAAGGAATTGCACAATACAAGTTATATATGTCAAACAATACATATCCCTTCAGTTTTTCTTTTTTAATAAACAGGAACAAAATTACCCTCACCCACCCTTCCCATGCCACTCTTGGCAGTTAGTGCATTCACACCACCACCCAAAAAAAATAAAAAATAAACAAATAATAATAATAATAATAAAAAAAAAACAAAAAAATAAAAAATAATAATAAATTAAATAATATTAATCTACATTCTCACAGCTATGCATCAGACATTAAACATACTTACAAAATGAGTACAAGTAAAATAACAATAAAAAATGTCTCTCATACTTCAGGCAGTACTTTAAGATTCTCAAAATATGTCACAAAGGGTTGCCATTTTAAGTAAAATTTCTGGACCGAACCTTTCAATGTGAATTTGACTTTTTCTAGTTTAAGAAAAAATAAAACATCACTTAACCACGCGGCCACCGCTGGTGGGGTAGCGGATGTCCAAACCAATAAAATCCTACGACGGGCAAGAAGTGATGTAAAGGCAACAATGTCCGATTGGACTCGAGTTAAATTTAAGCTCTCATTTGAGATACCAAATATTGCAATCAACGGGCAAGGTTTAATTTGAATCTTTATGACTTCCGATAAAGTTTGGAAAACAGATGACCAAAATTGATTTAGACGGGGGCACAACCAAAAGGTGTGTGTTAAATCAGCAGGAGAGAGGGAACATCTGTTACAACTCCGTTCCCGGATATATTTCTGCCAACCTAGCCCTACTGAAATGAGCTCTATGCCTTACTTTAAACTGAATAAGCCCCAAGCGTGCACAGGATGAAGCTGAGTTAATTCTTTGAAGTGCATCCTCCCAAAGTCTGTCCGACAACTCAACCAACAGCTCCGATCTTAATTTTTGAAAGGTCATGTTTTTCCAGAGAAAGTAATTGAGAATATAACGTTGATATCAGTCCTTTTTTTGGATAGAGGAGGGTCATTCCTTCCCATGCTACCTCAGTGGGGAGGACTGGGAAAGAAGGGGACCTGCCACTCTTTGAAGCCATTTTAAGACAGGTGCATGTGAATCAAAATAAGCACGTGAAAAATAAAACAGACTCCTGCTCCACAATAATTGCAAATTCTTTAATAATATGGTTGTGAAATAAAGGCTTGTAGGAGCAAAAAGGTTTTGAAACAAGGAGGACCACATGCGTCTTCTGTGTCTTGTGTCTAGTTTCGGATTTTACATTTTTAAGAACATATCCTAATTGTACAATCCTCCCAAATTATAGCCTTTCTGTCCCATCTACTGCAGTCAAATTCACTGTGTTCACTCGGAAGAAATAACTGCACATGGGTTGGCACTTTAATTACATTTTGAACATGTTTAGAGGCTAAAAACAAGTTTAAAACTTGCCCTGTCAAAGCCTGTTGGGTGCAAAATCTAGCAGGAGGATAACACGATGTAGACAGCACCGATTGTTTTCATTTTTCTTGCTACTGACAGCACTCCAAACGTACAAACACCAAAGCTATGTATTGAAATTGACTGGAATTCTCCTTTTAAGCAAACTCAACCTTGCTGTACAACACCTTGATCTTAGCTATAAAACCTTCTCTGAACTTAAATGACTTTTTTTTGCACGACATTTGTGTTCAACGCGGTCAAAAGCCTTTTCGTGGTCTTGAGAATTTAGACCAGTATTAATATCCAACCAGCTGGAGACGTCCAAAACCTCTCAAATGAGGTGGACATGGTCCAACATGGACCTGCCAGGCACACAGTAGGTCTGGTCCTTTTGGATGACCTGCTCCACCTTTAAGTTTGATTTATGGCTCCATGCAGAGCTTTCGCTGTAGCCTACGTAGGTGGCCTACGGGTTACGGTTCGCCGTAGGTTTGGGTTACGGGTTAGGGTATGGCGTAGATTTTATGCAGAAGTATAAATCATGTTTTGGACAGAAGTTTTTAGACCACACACAGCAAAGACACAGGGTGCCAGTTGTTAATGTCCTGCAAATTCCCTTTTTTTGGCAGCAGTGTGACAACCACTTTGCAGCAGGACGTGCGCATGGAGCCAGAGGTCAGACTTGTTAAAAACATCTTAAAGATAATTTGCAAAGATATCCCAGAAGGCTTTATAAAACTAAACTGTTAGGCCATCAATGCCTGGAGCCTGGCGTCGCTGCAGACCAGCATGCATCTCTTGCACCTGTAATGGCTTATCAAACAGGAGTTTCTCACCACAGAGACCTGAGGTAAGATTAAGATTAAGTGATACTGTGGCCGGGTTAGCTCAGTTGGTAGAGCAGGCACACATATATAGAGGTTCACTCCTTGACGCAGCAGCCAAGGGTTTGACTCCTACCTGTGGCCCTTTGCTGCATGTAATTCCTCCTCTCTCTCCCCTTTTATATCTTCAGCTGTTATGTTATGTTATGTTGAAATAAAGGTCTAAAAATGCCCCAAAAATAATTTTGAAAACAAAGATTAAGTGATTAAGTATTAACCAGGCAGGGGCAAATTAAATTTTTACAGTTATTGTTAGTTATTAGGCACATTACACACAGGCCTCGAGTCCACCAGTGAACTTCTCCAACAGAGGATCATGTTCTTCATACTCCCTCAAGTAGAGGGAGGGAAAAAAACTCTACAGCTTGCTTTCGGATCTGACTTGGCTCCATGATCTCCTCCTTGTGTCTGAAAGGCAGTGTGTGGATTACCCTCCATCAAGCTAGATGGAATGGCTTGGAAACGGGACCTGACCAGCTGACAGGGTCCTTTGCTGTTCAGAAGGTTGGCTAAAGCCAATTTTTTGACTTTGAGGACTTATATGATAGGATATATGTCCTTGATTTACTTAATTTCTTGAGTTTCACTATATTTCAGGTCCTTCATATATCTGGTATTGTCGTGTGTGACGATGATTTTGTGCTGTTGACACAAACGCTGGTTTTCAATCTTGCCATGGTCCCACCACTACCTTAGACTGCTAGAATCATCCTTTCTTTGTCTAAAACCCCCCTAGAAATAAATAGGCACTTAGAAATTGAAACCAGTAAGCTCTTTAGGTTTAACCTTTCTGACAAAGAGATGACTGAGGAATGGCCAGTTAAAACAGCTGGGACTATCTTGCACAATTTAAAGTTAATAAATGGTGTTTAAAACAATAAAAAAAAAACTATAGTCTGGCTGAGGAGATCCTACTCTCTCTGAGGTAGGACCATGTGTACTGCCTGCAGTCTGTGTGTGTCCTCCTCCATACATCCACCAGGCCATGAGTGTATATCAGCCGCCTCAAAGCATGCTGGGATGTTGGATCAGGTTCTGCATGATTTCGGTCTAATATGTAATTTTCAGTACAATTTAAAATCCCCACCCAAGAATTAAATATCAGCCGATTTAAAGTATAATATATACCTTTTCTAAAAAGGTCTTCCTCTCAGCACCATTGGTTGGAGCGTACAAACTAACAAAAACAGCTGAAAAAGTGTTGAACCGAGCTTTGACTAAAAGTAGCCTCCCCTCGCTAAAATGGCAAACGGGCCAACACTATAATACAGCTACAGTATATCAGCTGCTATAAGTAAACAAAAACACGATATGATTTGTATAGGCCCTCATTGATGATCGACAATCTGTATTGGTGGATAAAATGTGATTGGGATAGTTATACATAAAAGTATCTTTGCTATTTTGTCACTGGACTATTGCTTACCTCCCCAAATAATTATCCCCCCTCTGTATTTGAGCTGCCTTGGTGTCTTTGTTCAGTGACTCATTGCTATGTGCTTCCATTCCTACAGATTGATCCTAAAGTTGCGTTTCCTAGACGTGCTCAGCCCAAGGTAAGAGGCCTTTTTTCCTTTATGCTCTGCAGTGGTTGTCACCTATTCTTAAACTTACCTTGCTGTCAGAATGAGGTGGTATGGTGTTTTGGTTCTATCCATTTCCATGTGTATATGTGTCCATTGTGTATAAAGAAATCAAAATCAATAATAAATCAAAGAAACACACAGAAGATGCAGTTTTTGGTCAAAAAGGTGCATCCCATTTCCTTGAGCTGAAACATAAGGGACTACAAAGATGTGACACAGTTTGATTGGACGTGTGTACATGTGGTAAATGACTTGTTTCATTTTTTCCTCAAGGGTGCAGTGTGATTGTGAATTATATATTTATTTAATCACACAGAGAAAGTTGGTTGAGAAACCTTGGTAGTTAAGGTTTTAAGTAAGCTGGCAAAGACACGGTGCTCAAAACCAGAAAACATGCTCTCTTTAATATGGGATGTTAATGTAGAATTGACTACCAGCAAGAAGCATATTTCTACACTTTTTTGTCTGAAACACATGTTGAAATACATGTGTATGAGTCAAATCTGGCAGTTTGAACAGCATTGTTAGTGACTGTTGTGACAGTGTGGAAGCCTGGAAAAGGTTTTATATTCAGTTCAGCATGCATATATGGTGCTATTTTGCAGATGTCAACAAATCTTTGATATTTCTCTCCTTTGTGCGCTGTTTTGGGTGCTGAGGGTGGGAAGCTTTTGCATTCATTATTTGAATATGCATAAAATTGACTAAAGGATATTCACAGCAATAAACTTGAGCCACAGACAACCAGGTTGTGCAGCCAGAAGCTGTAAAGGAGCTGAGAGCTGCAGAGCAGTGCACAGTGCAGAATGGCTTCAGGTAAACAGGACCTGCAGTTGACTTCTGGACTTTCATTAGTGCAGAAAACAAGTTGTTTCCATTGTCAAAGTCTGATATTGCTGACTAAACCCATCCAGCCCAACCTCCTCCCTAAAGGTTTTTGTGACTTGCAACAGCATGACAATACGTCCACATGTGGTTCTAAAGGACATCAGGAATCATTTGCAGGGCCACAAGCTCTTTTAACTACTTTTGCTTCATTTAATGCTGTATGTGTTGTCATTGCTCTTTTTTACATAAAATAAGTAGTTAGTGCTACATAGTGTTAATTTTGTCACCTATTTTGAATTAAGTCTTAATCTTAGTCTTGTGCCAAATTGTTAGTTTTAGTCATATCTAGTCATTCACATAGGTTTTTTTGTTTTTTTGTCAAATTTTAGTTGACTAAAAGTCTCGTTGTTTTAGTCAAAAGAGAACTCAAGGTATCTTAGTGAAGTTTTAGTCAAAACATTTAGTCTTTTTTTAAATAAATTATTTCTGAGATTATTATTATAAATACTGATAACCATTTCAGTCAAATAGTGTTTCACACAAATATTGGTTAACTGTCATAATTACAAATTCATTATTAACAAAATACACTTTTTGAATGATTTTTGTTGAATGCAACTTTGTTAAATGCGTCTGGTTTTATATCGAGCCTCTTCCTTCATGCAAATACAATCGTACACAGATGCATGTTAGATAAGCGCCAGGGCTCCTGGGCTCTACATCACACTTTGTTGCCAGCAGTTGCATACATTTCTCCAGCCGCTCTGCAAGCTGTTTAAGAGCAGCTTCGTCAGCACTCTTTTACTTGCCCGGGGCCGGGGCACATTGCTACGCACTGTAGCGGCTTCTCCAGCAAGCTGAACCGGGCTTCCTCCCTCCCGGGCCAGGCAACATTGCTACCTGGATGTGTGACAGCTAGATGAAAAAAAGCCGCAGCCGAGCGGCGCCTGATTGAACAAGTTGAATTAGTGGGGGAAACAATACTGGGAACCAGGCAATCGGCCTGTTTGGAACAGGCACACACTCCAAACGGGCACTGCACTACTTCTATCTCATGATGAAAATGTAGAGACGATTGTAGTCGAAAATGAAGAGAGATTTTTGTCTTAGTTTTTATTTTATGTCTTTTTTTGTCAACAATAATGCATGTTAATTTAGTCTTAGTCAGATTTTTGGACACTGGTGCAGTCTTGTAGTCGTCTCGGCTTGCCTCGTCTGACGAAATTAACACTAGTGCTACAGTGGATATTATCTGCATATCCATTTATATTAGATTTGCCGGGTGCTGATACTGATGTAATTCCAGGCCTTGTCAATATGGACCAAAAATCATATCTCGGTATTTTTCCAGCTAAATGGCGATACAAATGGGGCTCAATGTTCAGTTGTAATTTAAAACCACATGTCAGATTTCATAAGCCCCTTTTATTAAAACGGACTGTGATCTAATAAAATGCAAAGACAGGGTTTCCTTTCCCGGTTTGAAAATATACAACTATTATAACAAAATATTAAAAATTATATAAATTAAAAAGCATATATTATATAAAAAAGGCCTGTCTCTGAGAATGTTTCTTCAGCTGTTCAACAAAGTCAAGAAGAGGGAGATTAGCTAACATTAGCCAGCATATTTATAAAAAAAGCCACATTCGAATAGTGATTTCAGTATTCAAAAAGTAAGTTTTTTGTTACTATTCGAATTATATTCGACTTTCGGTGTTTGTTCCAACAACCCTACAAGCTACAGCCGGAATGTGGCAGAGGAGTGAGGAAGAGGGACCACGGGGTTTGCTAGCTGATTAAGTCTGGTTTCATTTGTGGTCGGATGAACCGTACATTTATCAAATTCAGTGCTTTATATATTTTATTCCAACTTATCTAAATGTTAGCGAGGTTTCCATGGGAACGCAGCCATTAACAATTATTTAAATCTTATTTGATAGATAGATATTTGCACTTTTATTGTAAATATTCACTTGTTTAACCTCATAAAAGATTTGTTGTCACCTGTTTGTATTTGAAGAAATCAGTTTGAATACATTGCTTTGGAATACATTTAAATTGAATGCAAAATACAAAGCAAATTTTATGCAGAAAGAGCTTTGGTATCGGGATCGATATTCAGTTAACGGAATCAGATAAGAACTTTAAAAAAGTGAATTGATGCATCGGTATTTTCAACTTTTAAGGTTCTGCCCAACTGTTTGGTAGAGCACATTTTGAGTCACTATATCTTATTATTACATGGCTTGATTGAATTCTGCAGCAATAACAGTTTCCATCCATGAACGCAGTTCTGTTCACTCTGGAGGACAGCTATCAAATTGCTGAAAGAATTCCCAGAGCTGTGTCAATTCTGTAAACTTGTTTGATGGAAGCTAAAAATGATTCAACATTATATGTCAAAACTAAATGGGTAAAAGAACTGAGTAAGGAAATCCCGGGCAAGATGTGGTATGAAATGTGGAAAATACAGCAGTCAACTACACAGTCACATGCATGGAGAGAATTCACTTGGAAAAAACAAATTCTTTTTTTCATTATGCCCAAGATTACTATCAAACACATCAATACTCAACAACCCTACTGGATACAATGCAATCATATGGATCTGAACCATACACATGTGTTTTGGAGCAGCAGGAAAATATCACCTTTCTCGAAAACAACATCCCCCAAACGTGTCTTGTTCTATACCTGTGATATTTGGAAGGATCTGTGCATAAAGGAGAGCAATATTTGTTCAGAATTCTTCTTGCTGTAGTGACATTCAAACGTTAGAGAAACTCACATAGGCTAGGTTCAGAGTGCAGGCAAAAGTGGCCCAAATCTGATAATTTTTTTAGGTGTCAAGTGACCAGGTCAGACTTCTTCTCTTCAGTAGTGTGAAAAAAATTCTGAAAGAAGTTCAGATAATTTGTCTGCTGTGGTAAATAGTGGGGAATCGTGGATAAACTTCTGTCCTCCAATTCAAGCAATGACAGCAGATCTGGTGAGCGCCTATCCTAGTCATACCGTTCCTACGGTATGAGCTGTTTTATTATTAGTGGACATAAGGACAGGAAGTGCAGTTCTTACACAAACTATACTACAAATAGGTTCATATGATACAACAATTAGTTTGATCCTACGAAATTAGGCGACTGCCGGCTGGTCGCATTACGACTGGACACATGACAGTTTTCCCTGGGACATGAACTCCGCTCCCCAACTTGAAAGCCTTGTGCAACCTCCTCGCTATGCGGACCAGAGAGTTCTTAAACAGCAACAGTCAATGTGGTGCATACAGTAATAAATTAATGGAATTCATACAAATGACTTGGACTTTAAATATTGCCCTTATCCCTGACTTTGGTGAAAAGACTTTTGCAACTTCATCATCCATTTCTAATTGTCTCAGCAACAGTAATAATATATTCAAACCTCTAACAACAATATGAACAACAGTCTTCGTAAACATAGCAACAATGACATGAATACATTTAGAAATAATAATAGTGAACTAAATGGTAATATATGTATTTTAATGCACGCGTATAAAAATAAGGTAAAGTCCATCAGAGTCATTGCTGACTACACAGAAAATGCACCAGGATTAATAAAGTCTGGCTGTTAGCCTGGTCAGGAGCAGGTTAGCTGCACAGAATAAATGTGCCACTTATTTTATTTAAACCGTCAATGCTAAATTCAGACAGCATAACTAGAAAATCCCAGCTTAATCCGCTATCTAGGTTTCAAAAAATATCACTCTAGTACTTTCTTATAGATGTTGTATTATAAAGTAAACTTAAAAGGACACAAGCACATGGTATTTCTTTTTTTTATTTTGTCTTTATGGAAAGCAATTTTGAGCAATGTTTCCCTTGCCCTGGCCTGAACTACACTAGCTACACATTTATACACTTCATGCATTTTCAATATTAAAATGCTCTCCTGTACTTTTGGGTTTAACGTCTGACAGGACACCCTACTGTGGAAACACTTTTTGGTTCAGCAGTTTCTTGAGAAAGGTGTCTTTGTGACTTTTCTATATCACATGTGCTGTCATATTTCACAGCACAGTGGAGTGTAAATACAAATATATTTTATAAGTATGTCATCCTGTAAGAGTGGGACAGTCTCTAATATACAATATCTAATCTGTACTGAAAGGCTGATATCAAATCCAGAAATGAGACTGTACAGACTGATCAGGATGCTGGGCACCATTGAGAACAGGATTAAACCAACAGTTTTTATCTCAGCATCACTGAAATTTATCATTATTGTCTCACTCAAATGTTTGACATAGTAATATTTTGTTGGATTTGACATTTACATTGCTGATTTGGGAGCTGTCTTGTCCAGAACAGCTTATCAGTAGGTATGCATAACAGAGTTGGTCATTGGTTCAGACAGTGACTGCTTCAGAATATATTACATCATTGTAGGGATGGTTGCAAAGATTATGCCTGATATATTGGCATATTTTAAATGTGGGGTATTTATTGAATTACAAGTGCACAAGTGTTCATTTCCATGTCATATTAGGCATTGGCCATTGGAGGTTTCTGAGGACTGAGTAATAATACTCAGGAAGCTGCATTCTGAATTAGCTGCAGTCTGGGAGCGGTTTTTGAAAGGAGACCCATGAATTGCTGTGTGCCCAGTCCCTGTGTGTGGAAGTCTGTGTGATCATTCTGGCTGTTGTTGTGGCGCTTATGAGATTGCACGACCCATCATTACTTAAGAAATGTAACTAATAGCAGAAACATTGAATTTCGTAATGATCAGACAACTGTATTTAAAACAACATTGCATAACTATTTTACCTTAAAATAACATCATTCTCATCATCATCATCATCATCACTTGTAATAGGAAGAACGGTGCTTCATGTTATGGGGAGGTTAGGACCCAAAGAAACCACACGGAAAACTGGCACAGTTGGTAATGACCTTTATTTTTTTGTCAGCAGGAAACACACTAGCACTATCTTTATGGCACTCCTGACTTGAATACTGGGAATCTTTGATTACAACAGAGAGGCACAGGGCTTGAACCAAGGCGTGCTCACTCTTAACACACAGTTCAAAGAATCTAGGTCTGAGGCAGGAATTGTAGTCAGTGACGAAAGGCAGGTCTGCATCCCAGGAACACGGCAAGGCAGGAGAATCAAGAACAGGCAGGGTTGGTAACAGAATCAAACTGGAGAATGTTGGAAAGTCTGCCATTTGAACACAGAGAACCATCTGGCAATGAGTAAGTGAACTGGGAGGCTAAAGTAGTGACTTTATAGCAAATGATGAGCAGCTGTGTGTCAGGTGAGCAGATGAAGTTGAAGTGATGCAGAAATGGGGTGAGTGGAAAATTACATAGGCAGCAGGTAAATGAAAGAACAGGTTGTGACACCTCCGAACTCCTGTTCTCACACTAACCTTAGTAACTTTGGGTAGTGGGTTGGAGAAGTCCGGAACTCTTTATAACACTAAGTCACACACCACCAATTGTCACTGATTTTGGTGAAAGTGGAAAATATTTATGGCTAAATGTTGTCTGGTTTTATCTTTGACTTCCTTTGGCTGCTCTGCCTCGATGTTTGGTGATTTACGAATTTCCCGATGGAACGAAAACTTTACTTGTTGCCAATGTAAAGCGAAGCGCTAACTGCTGCTAACTGTAGCTGCCGTCACCTAGTTAGCTCATTTAGATGTACTGCCAGCGCTGCAAGCTCCAAGCACCGGTGGAGTGTTTACGCCGCTAGAACAGGAGCTTTGGACCCTTGGGTAGAGTAGGTTTTCAGGCCCAGAGCGGGGAGGAATGCTGATGGGGTGCGTTGGCAGTATCGTGCCAGAACCAGAGCCGGATGAACGGAACCAGGTTCAGCAGCCTCTAGGCTATGTCTTGTCTTGTTGCACTTGCTTGACGTTTGGCTGCGTATGCAAAGTTGTCAACTCACTACTAGTTTTTAATCATGAAGTAACGTAATGATAACAAATGCACATGTACAGCTGTCCATTTACCACGTCAGTGTAGAAGTGAATTATACTGTAGGGGAGCCAAATTGCAAAATACTTAGTCACAGTGACATCTGGGTGATACCTGATTGGATTAATAAAGTCAATTTTGGCCCTTATACCAATCCGACAAATTGGTGCATGGTGCATGCCTAGTCTATATCCACGTTTTTCCACTTCTTGGATTGCTCCGTTGCTGTCAGAAATTCCACCGGATTTTGTTGTTTTTAGCTGGATGTCAATTACCTTTCGCTTTCGTGTTGGAATTTTAAACTCTTTAACGATTTATGAGGACTCATCTACAGTTGTCTGTTTATCAGTTGGTATTGTCTGCTACAAAATAATAAAGAATAATAAAGCAATAAAGGGATTTTGATTGATGCTATAGTAGTGTGACCTTGGCTTAACAGTTGCATGAAACTGATACAAATAAAGCCAACTAATAGTGTAAAATAGTTTATGCTAAAGACTTGAATAGCCTGCTACTTTACTTCTGACTGGATAAGTTTCTTTTCCTTTGGACCTTGTGTAAACAGTTTTCAAGGAGGCGAAGTCGTCATCCTTAGTCCTGTAAAGCTTTCCACAGACATGTCCTACTTCACTGATCCCAGTACTGCTGCAGGGTCACACTGTGGTTTCCACAGCAGCCAGCAGGACAGCACAAGTTGACATTAATGAGGAGAGCCGTTGAACAAATGGGCTGAAACAAAGATAGAGCCCCCTTTTTCTCATGTGGAAACCTCTGCTTCTGGTGTCTTTTTCTTTCTGCATGGTAGAAGATGTAGCCTCTACCTCCACACATCATCATCTGCTGCTCCAAACAGAGCGAGCAGACAGGCCAGCATAAACCCCCTTTTTCATAAGTGGGATATAGGGGTCAGGAGGCTGCAGGTACAGTATGGATTATTCATTACTGGAAGCTGGTTGACTCTTATTAGCAGTGGAAGCTATAGATGAAGTGTACATATCACAGACAGGTAATGTGGAAGAAAACCATACAGAGAGATAAGTACATTAGCTTCAAATAAACTAAACTACAGCAACATGTAAGTAACACGTAATGCAGTTTTCTTTTTCTTAGCCATCACCTTCATAGCCAAGGTGCAGTCGGAAGAGATGTGTACACTTTCAGCTGTACTAAAGTCAATGGGGAGCTTGTTCTACTATGTAGGATTGGCCGAGGTAGAGCGGAGTGGATGGGCTGGGGTGTAAGGTTTAACCATGTCCTGGATGTAAACCTAATCGATCCGCAGCACGGTACCCAAGTAATAGTGTCTTGAGTGAAGGGTGTGGCGGAGCGGTGTAGTGTCAGAAAACTTGGGTAGGTCGAAGACCAGTGGAGCTGCTGCATTCTGGATTAGGTCGGAGGGCACTTGGAGGCAGACCAGCCTGGAAGGAGTTGCTGTAGTCTACATGTAAGATGGCAAGAGCCTGAACCAGAACCTGAGTCGCCATCAGAAGAGGACGTATCCTTTTGATGTTGTGCAGCATATATCTACACAATTGGGTTCTTGCAGCAATATTGGCAGTAAGGGAGAGTTTGTTGTCGAGTGTCAGACCCAGGTTCCTAGCAGTCTGTGTCAAAGGCAGCACAAAGTTCCAGAAGGATAGGGAAGCCTCTAGCTCACCCAGTAAGAGCGCCATGTAGGCTGAGGCCTTTGCAGCAGCCCAGGTTCAAATCAGTCAGTCATTCCCCATATCTCTACCACCCTTCTTGTCTATCTACTGTCAATCTAAAATAAAGGGAAAAAGCCCCCAAAAAATAATCTTGAAAAAAAAGAGAGAGAGGCTGCCCTAGCAGTGCAAAGTCACTCAGTGACAGCAAGGATGGCAGATTCAGTTGAGTTGCCTTCCTTTAAACCAGACTGGTGGCGGTCAAGAAGGTTGCTTTGGTGAAGATAAGAAGAGAGTTGATTGAAGAGAGCATGCTCGAGAGTTTTGGAGAGACATGAAGGAAAGGAGACCGCAATGTAGTTTACTTCAAGGCTAATGAGATAGCCTTGAAGTAAGAAAAGGAAGAAGGTTAAGAGCCATTGACTGGAGAAGGTCAGAAGGGATGGGCGAGGTGGTTGGTAAAAGATAATGAAGATATGTTTAATGTAAAGTCAATTTCAGAAGGTGGGGTGGAGAGCGTATGTCATCTATATTTTCTATAAAGTAGTAAAAGTGGCTTGGTAGAAGGGAGGTAAAAGGTGCCGGGGGGGGTCAAGGAGGTTTGAGAAGATGGAGTAGAGTTGTTTGGGGTTGGAGAAGGATGATTGATTTTTGGTCTGATAGAAATAGAAAATGGAATTCCACAAGAAGTTCTCAAAGACGCACACACAAACTCAACTGATTCTCCTTTGGACAGCTAGTCTGTCTTTCTTTTCTCTCCCTTTTTCCTTTATGTGGCACGCGTGCCTGCTCGCAGTATGAGGCACCTGTCCGCTCTATTTTCCGACATGACGAAACTAAAGTAACGAGCCAATTTTGTAAAATATAAGGAGTAGAAAGTACAGATAATTGTGTTAAAATTTAAGGAGTAAAAGTAAAAATAAATAGTAAAGTAAAGTAAAAATATCAGAAAAATCTACTTGAGTACTGTACAAAGTATTTGTACTTCGTTACTTCCCATCTCTGCCTACAATACACACACCAACAATAAGTGATTTATCCAACAATACACAGTGTAAAAACTGATTTTATGCTCAAAATCTACTTCTTAGATACTATGTTGCTCCCTGACTCCTCTGTTGCATTTTTGAAAGGGACCTAGGGCGTAATTACTCTTAAATGAATTAATGTTGGGGTCACACACAAGTGTACATAAAGATATGACGAGTACATCAGCTATAAGAGACGAGCTGCATCGATAGCACATGGGTGTTCTTTGGTCTGTCTTAATAAGTGCTTTTTATTTTCTGCCTCATCAGCATGAAAAGGCCTGTGCTAAAAATATGAAAAACAAAGTTTTTTCCCTCAGTTGTTGCTGTGGAGTGAGGCGCTTTATAGGGCTGTGACAATAACTGCATCGCCGCAATATTGGCAGTGACGTGCCACTACCACTCATATTTTTAAATTTCGTTTATTTTTTTTACTTTTTGCATGCGGAAGTTACAGGAGAACAGCTATTGTGTGATGTCAAGAGTTTATGGAGAGAAAAAAAAAGCTCACTTCAGCTTTACACATGAGGATGGGCAGTCCATTGAGCTGAGGTGGGCGTGGACACATTAACGTTAACAATGCAGTGTTTACCATTGCACATTAGCACCTAGCAGCTAGCAGAGTTTTCTTCTGCTTAATCCCGACAAAACCACACGGTTGAATTTCAGCCTGCATGCACGTTTTTTTAGCCTAAACAGAAAAACTTATATTGGTTATATTAGGGAGAGCAACACGTTAGCGGACTGCAGAGTTGCCCTCTCTGCTCTCTGTCTGCTCAGCTGCTAAGACCGCTGTGCGTCTGCTCTCGGCATTGTCGGCAAACTTTTTTTTCTTTTTACTTTATTGACAATATCTGAACTGTTTGTGTAATGGATCAAGGAGAGAAAGCAGAGTGGCCGTAAATGACAGCAAAACAGTAAAGATTCTCACATTAAGCTGAAATGGAAACACTGTACTAAGGCTTAATCCAGCGTTTTTCGGGGGTAACACCATTCACTTTACTGGCAGTATTGACAACAGATAAAGTCACTGTGTCTTGAGAAGCTCTAGCTTGTTTTGTTGTTTACTTTTAACTCACTTAACATCATCTTTGCTATCTCTTTGTCCTCTCGCTTTTCTTCACAGCAGCACTCATACGCTACTCTCCGTTACCGCTTGCTCACCCTGCCATTCTTGCTCTAACTTACACTAGTCTCGTAGGGGGGTTGCAGTTAACCGCCATACTGTCTCTACTTCCTCTACTTCTTTCAGGTAGGCCTTTTTATTGTTTTCTGTGATAAGGCACACTGCAGCTGTGTCTTCAGCAAACTTGATGATGATGTTGGAGTCAAAAGTGGAGCAGCTCACAAAGCATCATGTGACTTACTTGTTATTTACCCTTGACTTTCCATCTGTATTTAAAGCTGGCTCTTCTGGTATTTAATTCTGGCTAAAGTAGATGATTGAGTTGTCATTAAAAACAGTTTGCAGTTACAAATTTACATTACACTAACTGATCAAGAATGAGTGTAAATTTTCTGCCCGCTGTGTCCCTTTTGGAAGGCTGCCACGTCTGTGTAGCCCCCCAGGTGTATTCAATGCGAGTTTAATTCTGTTACTTAAAGGGTAACAATTATATTATACTTAATACATAGCACTAGGCTAATGTTAGATTGTAACGGAAGTAGGCTTCTGAACCGAACACTACCCAATCGGACAGTGTTTCAGGAGTAATAAGACCTGGAATTGGGGAGAATTGAACAACACTGGCAGCCAATGACATTCCTGCCTACCAGGAGCAGATGAACAATCATAGCAAGCCAGTTTAGAGTTGCGCAACACTTAGTCTATATCCCTCGCATTCTACTTCCAGGATTGCTCCAGTGCTGCAGGAAATTCCGCGGATGCATGTATTTTCCTTTTCCTTCCACTTTCTTTGTGTTGGAATTTTTAATTTGATGGATTAATAAGGACTATTGCTGCTCCTCAGATCTCTGCATGGTAAATTGAGAAAAAAAACTGTTGAAACCGGAGGGTTCAGAAGAGTTGGAAATCTGAACGTTTTAGCTCACAGGGATTTCTCTAAAATACATTAACCTCATTGTTTAGCGACGTTAAACATGAAAATTCAACATTATAACATTGTACATATGACATAAAATACGGAACAGCACAATATGTCCACATAACTTTGTGGGTTGTTTGGTGCATATTTTTCTATGTAGTCTCAGCTGCCTATTGCTGTAGCAGATGGGTCTGACATGACCAGACATTTTTAAAATATTTTAAATAACACAAAACAACTAAATGGTGGTAAGTAATGTCTGATTTAGTAAATTATACTATAATATATATAATATAATATTATATATATATATATATATATATATATATATATATATATATATATATATATATATTATATATAATATAAAATATTACCTGGCTGACGATGGGAGCAGCAGGACGCAGAAAAAGAAAATTACTGTTGCACTAGTCTGGACATCTTGCCGTGCCAACGTTGCAATAAAGGTTTCCTAAATGCCAAGTACGTATATAAATTTGCTGTCAGCTTACTGATTGCACATTTTGTGTAGATTTGGACTTGTATATGTTTATTACACTTTGTTTAAATGGCAAAGTGGAAAGACCTTGTTCACCTTTGGAGCTGGCTGGTTAATTTGACAGAGCTGGATATGTTACCCTTTTTTGTGATCCAATTTTAATTTTTATATTCAGAAAAAAATGTAAACATAACATTCACAAACAGTTACAAACAACACACTGGGACATAGGAACGCGTCCCAGGGCACACCGTGACCCTTTTTGTGGACCTACTGATCGCTGTGGATTACTTTTTTTTTCCGTGTCATTGGATTACGGCAAAATACGGATATTTTTTCTCAACACGTCATAACGTTTTATGGCGTGATTGCGCTTTGTTTATGCGTTTGGAGAGGCATCTCAACAGTAGGTCGAACACTGATTGTTCATTGTTACATTTTAGTTGAATTTATTGCATTCCAAGACAGCCATGCTGCGATTGGATTTCATAATAGCGAATTGTTAAATTGTTACAATGTACCCAAGTGGTAGGCCAGGTCTCAACTGCTACAATGAGTTTCTTTTTCTTATTTACGCATGAATGCCAAACTCCGCCAATGCCTCTAAAGAGGGTAATAGCAAAGATTCTTAAGCAAATGTGATTTCTTGTTACCCAGTGTGCTTTGTTAAATAGACTCAATGTTGAATGACTCACTGTTGTTTTTTTTCATGTGAATACTAGTTTACTAGAGGAGTTTCTTAGTATTTGAAGTAATGCAGGAAGTTTTTCATTTAGTTTTCATGCTTATTGTGTTTCCACAAAAAATTAATGTAAGATTAGAAAACAGAGGTTAAGTCATCTACAGTGAGGAAAATAAGTATTTGAACACCCTGCTATTTTGCAAGTTCTCCCACTTAGAAATCATGGAGGGGTCTGAAATTGTCATCGTAGGTGCATGTCCACTGTGAGAGACATAATCAAAAAAATAAATATCCAGAAATCACAATGTTTGATTTTTTAACTATATATTTGTATGATACAGCTGCAAATAAGTATTTGAACACCTGTCTATCAGCTACAATTCTGACCCTCAAAGACCTGTTAGTCTGCCTTCAAAATGTCCACCTTGAAATCATGCATGGCACGGAAGGTTCCCCTGCTTAAACCAGCACATGTCAAGGCCCGTCTTAAGTTTGCCAATGACCATTTGGATGATCCAGAGGAGTCATGGGAGAAAGTCATGTGGTCAGGTGAGACCAAAATAGAACTTTTTGGCCATAATTCCGCTAACCGTGTTTGGAGGAAGAAGAATGATGAGTACCATCCCAAGAACACCATCCCTACTGTGAAGCAGGGGGGTGGTAGCATCATGCTTTGGGGGTGTTATTCTGCACATGGGACAGGGCGACTGCACTGTATTAAGGAGAGGATGACCGGGGCCATGTATTGCGAGATTTTGGATAACAAACTCCTTCCCTCAGTTAGAGCATTGAAGATGTGTCGAGGCTGGGTCTTCCAACATGACAATGACCCAAAGCACACAGCCAGGATAACCAAGGAGTGGCTCTGTAAGAAGCATATCAAGGTTCTGGCATGGCCTAGCTAGTCTACAGACCTAAACCCAATAGAGAATCTTTGGAGGGAGCTCAAACGTTTTGTTTCTCTGTGACAGCCCAGAAACCTGACTGATCTAGAGAAGATCTGTGTGGAGGAGTGGGCCAAAATCCATGTTCCATCCATGTTTGCCAAGCACAAACCAGTGCAGAAGGCATCAATAAATTGTTGGGGAGGGTCATGCCTCTTTTCCCAATCATTTTGGAGGGTCATAGAAAAGTTTTTGCTGGCGAAGGGAGGGTCAAGTCTATTTTGACAAAACATCCAAAAAGTCCTCCGTTGGCCCCTTAAATTAATAACTAACAGTCCCTTATCTTTTTCTCTCTCTGCACAATCTCCTTTTAGAAGCCTTACTGCTACTCTCTGGCTCTGCACTTGATTGTACTCTTGGCTGCAAACTCAGCGCTGATTCGTCTGATTGGTCCTGAAATTGGTCCTGTGATAGACTGCCTCTGTCTGTCAACACCCCTTCCCACCCTCTTTATTTCTCATTTATGCAGACTCACTTTCTCTGTGGTTGGCTGTCTAGTTTGCTGCAGCTTTTCCTGTTGCATGATAAATTTGATGCTAAATTTAGAAGCTGTTTTTCTTGAGCAGTGAGGGATTACTGGCAGAACCGAAGGGAGAATGACAAGGTGGAGAGAGAGAGAGAGGAGGAGCAGCAGGCTGGCTCGCTCACTCTCCCAGGCCATCTTTTGCTCTGTCTCTGACTCTCATTTAGCAATTTGCTGGTAAGTCCAGACACTGGCTGAAGGGTCTGTCAGTGTGGACTAATAGAGGAGCTCTGTTAGTGGTTCTTATATTCTAGGTTTAAAAAGTAGATTCCATTCAGCTACTGACCAATCGTAATGCACATTACAACTGCTACTAAAGATTATTTACATTATGGATTCATCATTTGACTAATCTGCTTTTTTATTAACCTTTCAATCAGTGTCTTAAAATAGTAAAAACAAATGTGTGTAACCTCGTTAAATGTCTTGCTCTGTCTATTCAACAGTTAAACATCTAAACATAATCAACAGTTAAAACAGCAGAAAGTCCACACATTGGAAAAGCTGCAATCAGAAAATGTTTGGGAAAAGGGAAGCTTTTCATGTTTCATATGAGACCTGAGCTTTGTGGATTTTTATTTATTTACCTCTCAGGCTACATAAAGGCCTCTGACTGGTGCAAGTCTGTTGGCATCTAAACTCAGAAGCTGTTATGGTATAATCCCCTCCAAGTACTTTCAGGATTCCTTGTCTGTGCTAGCAGTGCTGGGACAGTTTGGTATTTTCCTGACACTAAAATGATCTGTCTCTGTGGTATTGTGGTGCCCAGGGTGATTAATAAAGGCAAAGTAAATAAAGCTAAGTGAGTTGTTGGCATCAGAGGTGCAAAAAGTGAGTATGTGCTACATGCGACACATAGGGGCGCATCACCATGGTGGCACCAAAGCATTAAAAAAAAGTATGTAGATGCAGTTGTGGGTTTCTAAATCATTTCTGCATTTCCTCAATGTTATATAACATTTTAAATGACTAACAGGATAAAGTAGGCGCCTTTTCTCATAAGATTCTATCATAGAATTTTGACATACAGTGAGGAAAATAAGTATTTGAACACCCTGCTATTTTGCAAGTTCTCCCACTTAGAAATCATGGAGGGGTCTGAAATCTTCATCGTAGGTGCATGTCCACTGTGAGAGACATAATCTTAAAAAAAAAAATCCAGAAATCACAATGTATGATTTTTTAACTATTTATTTGTATGATACAGCTGCACATAAGTATTTGAACACCTATCTATCAGCTAGCATTCTGACCCTCAAAGACCTGTTAGTCTGCCTTCAAAATGTCCACCTCCACTCCAGTTATTATCCTAAATTAGATATGCACCTGTTTGAGGGCATTAGCTGCATAAAGACACCTGTTCACCCCATACAATCAGTAAGAATCCAACTACTAACAAGACCAAAGAGCCATCCAAAGACACTAGAGACAAAATTGTACACCTCCACAAGGCTGGAAAGGGCTAAGGGGAAATTGCCAAGCAGCTTGGTGAAAAAAGGTCCACTGTTGGAGCAATCATTAGAAAATGGAAGAAGCTAAACATGACTGTCAATCTCCCTTGGACTGGGGCTCCATGCAAGGTGGCAAGATCTCACCTCGTGGGGTCTCAATGATCCTAAGAAAGGTGAGAAATCAGCCCAGAACTACAAGGGAGGAGCTGGTCAATGACCTGAAAAGAGCTGGGACCACCGTTTCCAAGGTTACTGTTGGTAATACACTAAGACGTCATGGTTTGAAATCATGCATGGCACGGAAGGTTCCCCTGTTTAAACCAACACATGTCAAGGCCCGTCTTAAGTTTGCCAATGACCATTTGGATGGAGTCATGGGAGAAAGTCATGTGGTCAGATGAGACCAAAATAGAACTTTTTGGTCTTAATTCCACTGACCGTGTTTGAAGGAAGAAGAATGATGAGTACCATCCCAAGAACACCATCCCTACTGTACAGCATGGGGGTGGTAGCATCATGCTTTGGGGGTGTTTTTCTGCACATGGGACAGGGCGACTGCACTGTATTAAGGAGAGGATGACTGGGGCCAAGAGATTTTGGGGAACAACCTCCTTCCCTCAGTTAGAGCATTGAAGATGGGTCGAGGCTTTGTCTTCCAACATGACAATGACCCGAAGCACACAGCCGGGATAACCAAGGAGTGGCTCTGTAAGAAGAATATCAAGGGGGTAACAAGATGGCGTCGTAGTGTGAGCACCACGTTTGCTCGGCACCTGTGGATTCAGCTGAAATATCCGTCTAAAACACGTGTAGCAGTATTGATAAGGAAGAATCTACCTCTTATAGTGTCTGAATGCGTTAAGGACCCGAGTGGTCGCTATGTGATAATTAGGGGAACTTTGCAAGGTCAGAGTATTGTAATGATGAATGTGTACTTTCCACCTGCCCACCCAGTTAATTTTCTAACCAAAATGTTTCTGAACCTAGCTCCATTTCTCTCTAGTTCCACTGTTATCGTTGCCGGTGATTTTAATTTGATATTAAATCCACTCATTGACAAATTTCCGAATAGTAACGTCCCCCCCTCTTCTCAAGCCAAGGCGCTCCACGCTCTGTGTGAGGAGCTTGGCCTTACAGACGCTTGGAGATGCATCCACCCCTCGGGTAAACGTTACACATTCTTTTCTCCCCCACACAAGTGTCAAACCAGGATTGATTACTTTCTTCTCCCAAAAACCGCCTTACAGTCAGTCTTATCATGCGACATAACCAGTATAGTTATCTCTGACCATGCAAGAGTAATTTTGGAACTTGATCTTAAAACAGCGTTATATCGTTCTCGCCACTGGAGATTCAACAACACTTTTCTTAAAGACGAGAAATTCACCTATAGCTTTTTCAGTGAACTTAAAATGTTTTTTGAAATGAATGCCCCATCTGCCAGCAATGCCTCAGTCTTGTGGGAAACATGCAAAGCCTATGCCAGAGGGCTAATTATTTCGTACTCTGCAATAAAGAACCGCCAAAGACAGGAGAAACAAAAATCTTTAGAGAATGAATTGGCTGATAAAGAAAAAGTATACATAACCTCTCCGTCACCACCACTGTGGCAAGAAATCACGACAATTAGAGCGGCTTTAAATTGCCTTCTTACCAGGGAAGCAGAGAAGAAAATCAAATACGCAAGACAGAGGTTTTATGAACATGGAGACAAAGCAGGCAAATGCCTGGCATATTATGTGAAAAAACGTGCGGAATCCCAAATTATTGCTGCGATTACAGACAAAGATGGCCACAAGGTATATGAGAATAAATTAATAAATATCTGTTTTAAGAATTTCTATGAAAGCCTCTACTCTTCTGATCTAGAACAGGAGCAAGGGCAGCTCATGGACAATTTCTTTGCTCAAATCGACTTACCACATCTGTCAGAGGAGCATAGAACTGCCCTTAATAGCCCCATAACTAAAACTGAAGTGATTAAAGCTATCAAAGCGTTACAAAATGGGAAATCACCAGGCTCTGACAGGTTCTGTTCTGAATTTTACAAACATTTTCAAGATATTCTAACAGACCCTCTTCTTGACATGTTCAACCACTCCTTTACTTCAGGAGTGTTCCCGCAGACATTGAAGGAGGCCAATATATCTTTAATCTTGAAAAAGGGGAAGCGTTCTGACCTATGCGGATCCTATAGGCCCATAGCTCTTCTAAATGTAGATAGGAAGCTACTGTCTAAGATCCTGGCCACTCGGTTGGAAAAATTCTTGCCGGCATTGGTAAATGAGGACCAGACAGGTTTTATAAAGGGGCGGAACTCAGCCTCTAATGTAAGACGTTTGTTGAATGCTATCATAGCTTTCAAGCAGGAATCTGTTAGTGGTCTGGTGCTTTCTCTAGATGCAGAGAAGGCTTTCGACCGAATTGAATGGTCTTTCCTACTGTATACACTGGACAAATTTGGGCTGGGGGAAAATTTTATAAAATGGATTAGGATTATATATACTGAACCACAGGCAGGAGTGTTAACTAATGGACTCAAGTCTGAATACTTTAATACTCACAGGGGAGTGATGCAGGGCTGCCCTTTATCGCCTCTCTTATTTGTTTTGGCTATAGAGCCGCTTGCAGAGGCCATCAGGACTCACTCACTCTAACTCACCTACGATACGTGGTTTGGAGACTGGACAGCTGTGTCACAAAATAACTTTATATGCGGACGATGTTCTAATCCTTCTAACTGACCCTGAAACATCCATACCAAGTCTTCTCGATTTAATTGACAGATTTAGTCGTTTTTCAGGTTATAAGATTAACCTGACTAAATCTGAGGCAATGCCATTAGGCACCCTCTCAATGATACCACTTACTACACCTCCCTTTCCTTTTAAATGGTCCCCCAATGGGTTTGTGTACCTAGGAATCTTTATCACCCCATCCTTTGATCAATTATATAAAGCCAACTTTCCCCCACTATTTTGTAAAATGAAACAGGACCTAGAGCGGTGGATGTCGCTCCCCATTTCCTTCTTGGGGCGTATTGCTCTGATCAAAATGAATGTCCTGCCTAGGTTATTGTATCCTATCCAAATGATTCCTGTGTTGTTTTCTAAGCGGGTGTTGAAGGATATAGATGGTTGGCTCAGCGCTTTCATTTGGAGCAAGCGCAGACCCAGGCTTAAGAAGGCTGTGTTACAGCTACCAAGCTCAAGGGGCGGCCTAGACCTACCTAATATTAAAATTTACCAGCTTTGTGCCCATTTGAGATTTGTACAAGAATGGGTCACGGGTAAAACCTCAATTTGGATGGACATTGAGACAGCACTATCACACTGCAGACTAAGCGACTTGTTGTTTTTTAATAATTTTAGAGAAATCAAAACCCTCTGTGTAAATCCAGTAACAATTAATACTCTAAAAGCATGGCGGATTACCCGACGACTTGAGAGAAGATCAAATCTCACGTCCATTCTTACCCCAATAATAAATAATCCTGCTTTTCCCCCAGGCTCCTCGGACCCTGGTTTTCAGCAATGGTCTAACAAGAACATAAAATCCCTTAGCGACCTGTTTGTAGATCATAAGCTAATGTCATTTGAACAACTTGCAAACATTCACAAGCTCTCCAAACAGGATTTCTATCGCTTCTTACAAATAAGGCATTATATTACTCACAGCACAAGCCTTATTGACCACCCTGAAACATCTGCTGTTAAGAAAATTCTGTTTAATCAACAAGTGAAAGCATCTATGAGCTCCCTTTACCATGCACTGAACGGAGTTTCAGCTGCTGATGTGCGGGGGGTCAGGGGTGTGTGGGAGAGGGAATTGTCTGTAACCATAGAGGAGGACAAATGGGACACTATTTGGTCTCTTGCAAAAGGGATATCAATTTGCACTCTGACAAGGGAAATACAATTTAAGATCTTACATAGACTACATATCTCCCCTCACCGTAGGAGCCTCTTTAACCGCTCTCTTTCCCCTCTCTGTCTCAAGTGTAAGACTGATGTGGGAACTCTAACTCACTGTCTCTGGTCTTGTCACAAACTTCAAAGAGACTGGGCTCAAATAATAAGTGAAACGGTGAACATTTTTCATGTTAGTTTAGACATGGACCCCACGTCCTTGATTCTGGGTCTGCCATGTGCCTGTCTGAAAACAGCAGCCAACAAAAGACTGTACAATATCTTAACCTTTGCAGCTAGAAAAAATATTCTTTTGCAGTGGGTTAGTGGCAAAGTTCCTTCTGTCTGTGGTTGGCGTAAAATTATTTTCGAACTAATTCCTCTGGAACATCTAACTAATGTCATGCATCACAATGAAGACCAGTTTTACAGAGTATGGCGCCCATTTTTCGACTATATCGGACTGGACCTTTCCTCCACACTATTGAGAGGCTTGCTATGGGCCTGAACAGTATGTGCTTCATAAGACTGATTCACCACCTTTCGCACGATTGCATATGTACATCTATCATGTAAGAGCTGTCATGTAGGTTTTGTGTTTTATTATTTTTTTTATTTTTTATTTTTTTCTCTGTTCTGTGTCTAATACATTAGACAATGTTTGTTAATACTCTGAAAACGCAATAAAAAAAATAAATAAATAGAAAAATAAAATAAAAAGAAGAATACCAAGGTTCTGGCGTGGCCTAGCCAGTCTCCCAGACCTAAACCCAATGGAGAATATTTTGAGGGAACTCAAACTCCGTGTTTCTCAGCGACAGCCCAGAAACGTGACTGATCTAGAGAAGATCTGTGTGGAGGAGTGGGCCAAAATCCCCTGCAGTGTGCAAACCTGGTGAAAAACTACAGGATACGTTTGACCTCTGTAACTGCAAACAAAGGCTACTGTACTAAATATTAACATTGATTTTCTCAGGTGTTCAAATACTTATTTGCAGCTGTATCATACAAATAAATAGTAAAAAAATCATACATTGTGATTTCTGGATTTTTCTTTTTAGATTATGTCTCTCACAGTGGACATGCACCTACGATGACAATTTCAGACCCCTCCATGATTTCTAAGTGGGAGAACTTGCAAAATAGCAGGGTGTTCAAATACTTATTTTCCTCACTGTAGAAGAGGGAGGCCGTGAGTGTTGGGCGAGCAGGTGCGAGTAGTGAGTTGCGGAATGGAAAAATATGGATAAAGCAAAAACGTGGTTATGGGCTAAAAATAGAAAAATAAAGAGGGAAAAGGAGATGGCAGGTCAGGGGATAAGACAGCAGTTAAATAAGTGGATGGTGAAAGGCAACAGGTAGGATTTAAAGTGTGATGTCTGTGCTTGGGGGCTTGCAAATACAGTGAGGAAAATAAGTATTTGAACACCCTGCTATTTTGCAAGTTCTCCCACTTAGAAATCATGGAGGGGTCTGAAATTGTCATCGTAGGTGCATGTCCACTGTGAGAGACATAATCTAAAAAAATAATAATCCAGAAATCACAATCTATGATTTTTTTAACTATTTCTTTGTATGATACAGCTGCAAATAAGTATTTGAAAATCAATGTTAATTTTTGGTACAGTAGCCTTTGTTTGCAATTTCAGAGGTTTCCTGTAGTTTTTCACCAGGTTTGCACACACTGCAGAAGGGATTTTGGCCCACTCCTCCACACAGATCTTCTCTAGATCAGTCAGGTTTCTGGGCTGTTGCTGAGAAACACGGAGTTTGAGCTCCCTCCAAAGATTCTCTATTGGCTAGGCCACGCCAGAACCTTGATATGGTTCTTACAGAGCCACTCCTTGGTTATCCTGGCTGTGTGCTTCGGGTCATTGTCATGTTGGAAGACAAAGCCTCGACCCATCTTCAATGCTCTAACTGAGGGAAGGAGGTTGTTCCCCAAAATCTCGCAATACATGGCCCCGGTCATCCTCTCCTTAATACAGTGCAGTCGCCCTGTCCCATGTGGAATTATGACCAAAAAGTTCTATTTTGGTCTCATCTGACCACATGACTTTCTCCCATGACTCCTCTGGATCATCCAAATGGTCATTGGCAAACTTAAGACGGGCCTTGACATGTGCTGGTTTAAGCAGGGGAACCTTCGGTGCCAAGCATGATTTCAAACCATGACGTCTTAGTGTATAACCAACAGTAACCTTGGAAACGGTGGTCCCAGCTTTTTTCAGGTCGTTGACCAGCTCCTCCCGTGTAGTATGGGCGGATTTCTCACCTTTCTTAGGATCATTGTGATCCCACAAGGTGAGATCTTGCATGGAGCCCCAGTCTGAGGGAGATTGACAGTCATGTTTAGCTTCTTCCATTTTCAAATGATTGCTCCAACAGTGGACCTTTTTTCACCAAGCTGCTTGGCAATTTCCCCGTAGCCCTTTCCAGCCTTGTGGAGGTGTACAATTTTGTCTCTAGTGTCTTTGGACAGCGCTTTGGTCTTGGCGATGTTAGTAGTTGGATTCTTACTGATTGTATGGGGTGGACAGGTGTCTTTATGCAGCTCAAACAGGTACATCTAATTTTGGATAATAAATGGAGTGGAGGTGGACATTTTGAAGGCAGACTAACAGGTCTTTGAGGGTCAGAATTGTAGCTGATAGACAGGTGTTCAAATACTTATTTGCAGCTGTATCACACAAATAAATAGTTAAAAAATCATACATTGTGATTTCTGGATATTTTTTTAGATTATGTCTCTCACAGTGGACATGCACCTACGATGACTATTTCAGACTTGCAAAATAGCAGGGTGTTCAAATACTTATTTTCCTCACTGTAAGTCTGCAGAGAAAGTTTCAATCTACAGCTCTGACGGTCAGTCAGGTATGCCGCCGCCGCCCTTCCTGGCATCCATTCCGGCCTACCTACGGCATCAGCCTTGTCTGCCTCTCCTAGACAATCGCAGCAGGAGACGCGGCAAGAGAGGAGGAGTACGTGTCAGGCTTAGAGCATACAGGCTCATCATCCTCCACCTGCGAGTTACTGGTGGCTCCGGCAGACTGTACCGGACTCCGAGTGCATGCCTCCCCGCTGCTGGAACAGGAAGCGCTCCAAGCAAGGCTGTGTGCACGGGAATCTCCGCCAGCTCAGTCGTGCGTCCCAACAGACTGAAAGGCGCCCAAATTGCATGGCGCTGATCAACATTAGATCTCTCACAAATAAGACTTTTATATTGAATGACTTTTTTACAACCAATGTGCTGGACTTTCTGTTGTTGACGGAAACCTGGCTGAAACCAGGTGATGACAGCACCTTCTCGGAGCTCCTCCCCCCCAGTTGTTCTTTCCTCAACTCCCACAAAGCGTCAAGTCGAGGTGGTGGGCTGACCACTCTCTTCAAGTACATATGCAGGTTATTACCACCCCTTAGTTATAATAGTTTTGAGCTCCAGCTGTTTGTGGTTGATCTGCATTCTCCTGTGTTGTGTGCAGTTGTTTATCGCCCACCAAAACTCAACAAGGATTTTATATGTGAGTTTTCTGAGTTTTTAGCGGATGTTGTTCCTAAATACGACAAGCTCCTGGTTTGTGGGGATTTCAATATCCATGTGTGTGGTCCCTTAAACCCATTTGCTCTTGATTTTAAAACACCTTTGAGCTCTTTTGGTCTTAACCAATGTGTGGAAGGGCCAACACATCATCTAGGCCACACCTTGAATCTCATCATCTCCTATGGGCTTTCAGTTTCACTTGGAGATATAACTGAAACTGGTATCTCATATCACTATCACCTCAGGTTTGAGATCAGTGTTCCACCACCCTCTATTAAGCCTGTCTCCTCAGCTTCTAGGCGCCACTGCATCACCTCCTCTTCAGCTGGAGAGTTTGCCTCTGCATTTGTGGGCTCACAGTTTTATGTAAAGAATGGTCTGGTCTCTCCCTCTTCCCCAGATAACATTCTCTCTGTGTTCCATTCCACATGCACTGAAATCTTAGACTCTATTGCCGCTTATCGGATTAAAGCTGTTAAACCTAAGGCGGCTAAATGACACCACAAGGGCCCTTAGGCAACACTGCAGACAAGCTGAACGGAGATGGAAGAAAGACAATTTACATGTGCCACTGGGTGTATTAAGGGACAGTCTAGCCATATACCAGAATGCTGCGAAGGTGGCAAAGATGCAGCATCTCTTTTCTTTCATAGCTAGCAGTTGCCATGAACCTTGAGTGTTATTTAATACTATTAACTGTGTCATAAATCCATGCACTTCTGCTCCAACAGATGTGTCAATCAGTACATGTGAGAAATTTCTCGGTTATTTTATTGACAAAGTACCATCTATCAGGAAAATCACTGCTAATTTTAAGGTGTTTTTACCTGCTTCTCCTACACACTCAGCTGTGTTTGAGGAATTTAAGCCTGTTACTCTGACGTTACTTAGTGAGGTTGTACGACACATGAAACCTACCAACTGTCCCTTAGACATTGTCCCTGCCAGAATGGTGAAAGAGGTTTTTAATAGCACCATTGGGGTGAGTCTTCTTACTCTTTTTAATTCCTATCTTACTTTAGGTTCTGTCCCAGCTGCTTTTAAACATGCTGTAGTCAGGCCCCTACTGAAGAAGCCTAATCTTGACCCTACAGTGCTGTCCGATTTTAGACTAGTCTCTCATCTGCCTTTTCTTTCAAAGGTTATAGAGTTACAAGTCTTTCTACAATTAAACTGTTTTTGAAAAAATGTAATCTGGTTTTAGATCACGTCACAGCACTGAGTCTGCACTGTTGAGGGTACATAATGATATTGCCTTGTCCGTAGATGCCGGGAATCCTACTGTTTTAGTCCTTTTGGACCTCACAGCGGCGTTTGACACATTGGACCATGCAGTCCTCCTCTCACGCCTTGAGAATTGTGTAGGCATCAGAGGCTCGGCACTCAAATGGTTCAGTTCCTATCTATCAAATAAGAGCTTTTCTGTTATGATTGGTGACCTCTCCTCGTCAGTTGCTCCTCTCTCTTTTGGGTACCACAGGGATCCATTCTTGGCCCTATTCAGTTTTCTTTATATATGCTGCCTTTAGGGGCGATTATAGGAAAGCACAACCTGTCTTTTCATTGCTATGAAGATGATTAGCAAATCTATTTGCCTATGAAAGCAAATGACAGTGGCGCACTAAACTCCCTGCTTAGTTGTATCACTGATATTATGTTGTGGCTTTAGGACAACTTTCTTAATTTGAATGAAGGTAAAACAGAGTGTATTATGTTCAGTACTCCAGGCATGCAGAATTGTCCAGCTTTGAGTTTGGGAGCTCTGGCATCTTACACTAGATCAGCTGTCAAAAACTTGGGGGTTACTTTTGATTGCAGCATGAATTTTGATAATTGGTGGACTGTTATTAAAATGAGTTTTTTCCAGCTTCGTCTGCTGGCTAAAGTTAAGCTTTTTCTGAGCAGGCACGACCTAGAAAAGGCCATTTATGCTTTTATTAGTTCAAGTTTGGACTACTGTAATGCTCTCTATGTTGATCTGAATCAGACGTCCATCTCACGCCTCCAACAAGGCAAGATGCTGCTGCTCGCTTTTTAACAAATACATCTAGACGTGCACCAGCAAGGGACCCCAAACTTCCCTTTCCCAAGCCACATTAACCAACTCCCGAGGCGTTCCCAGGCCAGGTTGGAGATATAGTCCCTCCACCTAGTCATAGGTCTTCCCCGAGAACTCCTCTCCTCCCAGCTGGACGTGCCTGGAACACCTTCCTAAGGAGGCACCCAGGAGGCATCCTTACCAGATGCTCGAACCACCTCAACTGGCTCCTTTTGACGCGAAGGAGCAGCAGCTCTTCTCTGAGCTCCTCACAGATGACTGAGCCTATCTCTACGGGAGACGCCAGCCACCCTCCTGAGGAAACACATTTCGGCCGCTTGTATCCTGGATCTTATTCTTTTGGTGAGATCACGGTGCGATAAATTGAATGTAATACTGTACCCGCTGCGCCGATTCTCAGACCAATCTCCCGCTCCATTAACCCCTCACTCGCGAACAAGACCCCAAGGTATTTAAACTCCTTCATTTGGGGTAAGGACTCATTCCCAACCTGAAGAAGGCACTCCATTGGTTTGCTGCTCAAAACCATCGCCTCAGATTTAGAGGTACTGATCCTCATCCCAGCCGCTTCACACTCGGCTGCGAACTGATCCAGCGAGTGCTGAAGATCACAGGCCGATGATGCCATCAGGACCACGACACCTGCAAAGAGCAGGGATGAGATCCCCAGCCCTCCAAACTGCAACATCTCTCCACCCAGACTACGCCTCAGTATCTTGTCCAAGCAAGTTGTTACATTTATCTATTTTCGAGGCTGTTGAACGTTTACTTCATTAATGTGTTTACTGTGTTAATGGACTGAGGATGGGAGTAGGATTCAGTATTTGGTTTCGGATTTGGCACAATGTCCCTACATACCGTTTGTGATACACCTCTGAGGTCCTGACCCTGCTGTCTTGTTGCCTTACCCGAGCCTGCCCTATGATTTATCCCTGCACTATCCCTGGCATGCTATTATATTTTTGAAATCACCCACATCCTCCGTGTTCATCATTATTTCTTATCATTTATTTCTTATAGCCCTACTTTGTCCCTCTCCCTCTTTTCTTTGTCATTATTCATTAGCCATTTCCATTAGAAATTAACCTCACCTTACAGGTAAATGTAACAATAGCCAAAATTCAATCTGCCAGTGGTGTACACTCACCACCTGGGTTCTACTGTACCTGTAGGAAATTAAGGATCTACATGCACTGTGAGGTTTTTGATCTCAGGTCCTTGCGCTTCATGACAAGTCTGGAGGGAACCATGAAGTTACAAGCTGAACTCAATAAAAAGCAATCTCACATAGGTTTCCTTCTATCTAGGTGAGATAGGGTGATGTAGAGAATGTGTGTGTGTGTTATGTTGTCTTTCATTGATGTGTTGGGACGGTAGGCAAACTGTAATAGGTCCACTGTGCTGGGTAGTGAGGAGCAGATCAACTGAATTGAATTTCACCACTTAATAAGTACCGCTGGGCAATTGTTATTCAGGCAAACTGGCCTTGTCTTCTTGGGCATAAGAATGGTGGACTTCTTAAAGCATATGGTTATGATAGACTGAGCCAGTTACTGGTTGAATATAATTTCACTGAAGAATACTATTGTATCGTGAGGCCTCTGGTGATTCCCACCCCCAGTTCTGATGGGTCACAGATTTTGGCTGAACACCGGAAAAGCCTGACAATGCTGGTATGTGACAATCGCGCATGCGCACATCACAATGTCAATGCTAAAACACAGTATTGTTTAGCCCTATGGTGTATCCAGCACAATCACATTCACCATCAATTAGTAAGCTGACATCAAATTTCAACCCGTTCTCACTCCAAACTCGTAAAATACGGACGTTTGGACAGTGACTGTCAAGGGACGAAAAAGGTGCTCTTTGTATAATGTACTGGGGAGAGCAGCAGCTATACAGGGTTTAGCGAGTAAGGTAGAAATTCCGTTCCAACCTTTGAAGTAACCGCTGTATATATGGTTTGTCTTTCTGGGATATGTTATCCCGGAGGACTCCGGAGGCAGTTGCAAGGTACCGAGGGGCCCGAAGTATGCCCAACCAGTCTACATGTGTTTTGTAGATCTGGAGAAGGCGTATGCAACTGCAGCTAGTCTCTCCTGATTGAAATGTATCTCAGCGTAAATACTTTCAGGAAGATCTCACTCTTAATTAATGCTCTACTTAACTCGAATCAGCTGTTGGAGGTGTCACAGAGTCACAACCCTGCTTTAATTTGCCATTCAGCTGTTGCTGCAGGCAAAGAGTGCAACTTTCTACTTCCCCTTCCACCTCTAGTCATCTACTCCGTCTGACTGGTCCGGAGCTTCCTTTGGTTTGGTCTTTCGTTGCTACCACCTTTGTCTAGATTCCATCGGGGGGTCTGATGGTTCTCTACCCCTATATATAGATATAAAAAAGATTCATATAGCGATGGAGTCTAATCGCCAAAGACTTTGTACATTTTATTTGAGCTGTACAATAAATCTTATATGCATATCTGCAAAACATGTCTCTCCTGATTGAAATATTGTGCTGAGAATACTTTGCACTGACAGACCATCTAGAAAAAACAATGAATATGGTGCCAGCTCAGTGGTAGACCGGTTGCCTGCCTATTGGAAGGTTGGGGTTCAATCCCTGGCCCTGCAGTCCCATGTTGAAGTGTCCTTGGGTAAGACACAAACCCTAAGTTGCCCCCGATGCTGTGCATCGGAGTGTAAATGTTTGTGAATATTTATCTGATGAGCAGGTGGCACTTTGTGCGGCAGCCTCGGCCACAATGTGCATGCTACTTAACTCTGAATTTTTTGAGTCTGATGTGATGCACCACTCTACTCCTAGAGCTCTCGGTTACGTGTGGAGAACAGTACAGTACGGAGACAAAAATGATAGTTTGACAGTTTTATTCCAATGTCCAAGGTAGGGGAGGCAACAGGGAAAAGCCAAGTCCAAAATCCAATGGGAATCCGGGGTACAGAGAATGTGTGGTACCGTGTTTCTGAGGGTCTGTATCCAATAATCCAGAGATCCAGTGTAGAGAGCAGGAGTGGTGGATAGCATGAGTGAAGTGGCAGCAGGAGTCAGGTTCACGGAACTGTGGCAGACAAAGAATAATCACTACAAGCAAGTATCACTAAAACTAGTACACGACGGGTAGAGTCAGCAGAGAGACTAACGTGGTTGTCTTGACTATGATCTGACGAAGAGAGGTAGGTTGACCAAGTGTTTGAAGCAGAGGTGATTAGAGATGATAAGCTGAAGCTGGAACCTTGACTCCTGCACACCAGGCTTCACTCCTGCAATTAAGGACAGACAGAGGGGAGGAGGAGAGCAGAGACAGAGTGCTACCAGCAGCAGGCCTAACACTCTCTCCATTTGTAGTGAACTCAAAGCTATAGGTCTTTGCTTGTGGCACGTTCTTCTTTTGGGATAGTCATGACTTTCTCATTGTTGGAAACAAACTTGAGTCTTAGCTTGCCAGTTGAGCAAAGGTCTCTTGATTCTTTGACAAGCTGGTCATAGCTTGTTTGCAAGACCATCATCGATGTATAAATTTCTTTAGATGAAGCGTATGGAGTCTTCGCTGAACTGACCTTGTCCTTGTTCTGCCAGATGTTTCAGGCACAGCCAGGAGACAAGGCTGCTTCAATCAAGTGGTGATGGTGTGGTTTCCAAGTTGTCATTCTCCCACCAAAGGAATCTTAAATAATCTTGCCCTTCCCTTTTCACGTGAAACTGGCGGAACATTCTTTCAATCACACATGACTGCAATGGAACCTTCTCTGAAGCGACATAGGACACCCACCAATGGATTTGTCAAGTCAAGACCGGTAAGCAGATAGTCACTGAAGAATGTTTCTTTAAACTTGGTTGGACAATCAAATACTACATGTTTTTTTCCTGGTATTTGTGGATGATAAACTCCATGATGTACCAGGCCGGATAGTTGTTGATTTCTTTCTCTGGGACCTTTTCCGCTTCACCAATGAAATTATATAATCCATAAAGTTTACGTAGTCTTTGTAATACTGTTGATCCTTCTTAGTCTCCTTTCAAGACAGGCGATGTTTTGCACATGGTTAGGTAATCTGGGTCTTTCCTCTTTTAACGGTAATGGCTTTTCTTAGTGACCAATGTCTTTCTTTGTGATGTTTTCTCTCAACTTTGCCAGGAACTTCATGAGATACAGGAGAGAAGTGTGATTCATGGACTTTTATGATGTCTTAGGGAGTGATCTCCTTTACTTTGGTTCAGTTCACATAGTGTACTTCAGTTTTGAGATTGAGATTATGAGCAGTTATACCCAATAAGCAGACCTACTTTGCAGTTCTGCAGAAGTGCAATCTCTTTTTGGAGGTGCTCTAGGTGAGACCATGCTTTCGCATTTTTGTTTATAGGTAGTGAGATGTGTTGGCTGGAATAAACTCGTATGTGTAGACTGGTGGCAGGGAGAACTTCAGAGTCAGAGGCTTCTAAAAGGTTATTTACTCTATAAGAGTTTACTACTGTGGTTCTTGAGGTCATAGTAGAGATCTTGAGTTGAGTTCTTTGTTTGCTTCCAAGGCAAATAATTAGTTTGTTTGACTTGACTTGGAGCCTTGACTTGGATTTTGCTTGGCTTGTGGTGATTTTCTTTGTTCTTTTTTGTCTCGCTCCTTATGCAGACAGACAGGATGCTGCTTGTTGCAAATGTTGAAAAAACACTTTTACTGTTGCAGCTCCTGGACTTGTGACAAGATCTAAGACACCCAAAGCATAGCCTTTCAGCTTGAATGAATTTGACTCTGTCTGAAACAACTTTCTCCATGAACTTCCTGCATTTGTGCAAAGTATGACCAGTCTTCTTACAGAAAATGCATGTAGTAACAGTTTGTTTGCTGGAATGTGTAGCCAGTGTCTTTGCTTTGATGTTTTTGGACTTGGTTTTACAGCTTCACTTTGTTTCAGTGACTGCCTACTATAGAATTTTTGGTAAGTAAAACCTTGCTTGTAAAAAGCTGCTGCAGAACCAGAGTTAAGACGCCTGGAATTCTAGGCGACCTGATGAAACAACTTAACTTTGAAGGCTTGGATGTTCCAGCTGATCTGAACACTCCGGTTCCTCTGCCACGATAGAACCAACTGAAGTCGCGTTCAGAATCACGTATTGATTTCTGAGTTCTGAAACAATGATTTTCAAACTGATGTTCTCCTTCTCATCAATCTCAGGTGCTGCCAATCGAGGCAACATCCACAGGAACTTCAGTTGTGAGTAGGTAACTTGACGGAAGAAAATACTGCTTCCAGGTTTGCACTCGCGTGAATCACCAGTGCAGCAAAAAGACTGCTTTACAGGAATGAGTGCAAGAGAGAGATTTCCCTCAAGATAGACATCAGCTGCTACCAACACGCTGTGAAAAGGTGAAGTGAAATTATGCTCTTAGCCTGAAATGATAAGAGCAGCAGAGAGAGACAGGTTTAAAACAGGGATGTCATAATGTGATTGGCTGGTGAAATTCATGGCTGCTTCTGATTGGTTAAAATATAAGTGAACACCTCTAACAGCTATTCGGTTGAGAGAGAGAAAAGTGGTTAAGTTTTAGAAGTCTTCCTGAAGGAATTTACATTGTGCTCCATTTTGCAAAGGCACTGTACTTGCATCTGGCGCTTAGCGCAGCCCAACACAATTGTGATTGGTTTAAAGAAATGCCAATTAACCAGAGCATGTTTTTATCCCATACCGGGATGCTGTGTGGACTAGCTAGACCTTCCTCTGGCAATGAAAAACTACACCTAGGCCTACACACACTCACCCCAGCCCCTAGAAACACACACACACACACAACAAATAGCGGTCTGTCATGGGGAGCGGAAGGAGGACCCAAATGCAGAGTAGCTGGCAAGAGTTCAACAAAGTTTATTGGTGCCACAGAAATGAAAACACAGGAGCAAACGGGGAAGACCACAAACTCTCCAAACGAAGGTAAAGGGGAAAGGCAAAAATCCACACGGAAAACAGGGCACCAGGGAAACTCACTCAGACAGGCAAAAGTAAAGCTGGGCAAGACAAGACAGAACAGGAAACCAGACTATCAACATAAAACAGAGCAAACACTTACCGGGGAACACAAGACAGGACCAGCAACACACGACCACAGAGAAAACAGACAAAAACACAAGGAGGCCAAAGAAGAGAAACAAACCTAAAAAAAAAAAAACCACAACAGCGGTCCCTATGAGAATTATTATTGTTGATGCATAATTGAATAATGTAGGATTACTATTTCTTATTGCATTAGCTATTCTGGATTTTGATTTCTGGAAGCATTCAGGTCAGCCCTAGCTGTCTGGATATGGGTATTATGGTTATACTGGTGTATAACCATAATAAGGAACCATCTCTCCACACGAGCCTTGCACAGCTGTCTGAACCCATCAGGACATAAACACACTCACTTACACATGCACAACCTTGTCTTCCTGTAGTTGTCTCTCAGAGAGCGGATTAGAGAAGGATGTCGCTGTGCTCTACAGCAGGTGTGTTTGTTTTACTGCAGCACAGCACTGTCCCTATTATTTCTACAGCTGACATGGATGGTTGGCTACCTTGGTGGGGAGCAGAAGCAATACCCTCTTTCTCACTTGGGCATGCTTAGGGCCATGATCTTGAATCTGGGTTTGCTCCCACTTACAGGTTTCAAGTCTTTAATTGTCATGTGCACAATAATTACAGTGAAGCAGTATGATATAATTTACCCAATATCATAATCACAAATTTGCCTTGAGGGGCTTTACAATCTGTACAGTATAGGAAACCCTCTGCCCTTAGACCCTCAATTTAGATAAAAGAAAAACTCTGCAAAAAACTTTATAATGGATAAAATGGAAGAGCGCTGAAGAAGAGCGACAGAAGGAAATCCCTCTCCCTGGATGGACGGACATGCAATAGATGTCATACAGTATAACAACACAACAAATTATAGACAGTCCATATTAGGGCTGCACAATGTTTTTTTTTAAATCATTGCGATATCAACTGGTGCAAAAAACACATCGGGAAAGTCTACAACATGTTAGTTAAAAGATAATATCAGTATTTTATTGTACTTTAAAATGTTAGTCCTTTTTTACTGGCTTTTTATATTTAATTTTCAATTTGTTCAATAAAAGAATGTTGCAAATGTTCTTTTTTAATTCAAACTATTTTTTTGTATATTAGCAGAATTCTAAGCAGCAGAAAGGCAGAAATGAGCACACTTTAACATCTGTTTATTTATTGCAAGTAATATTGCGATATTCAACAATGTTATTGCATATTTTCTTCATGTTGTGCAGCCCTAATCCATATGACAAAAATGATACATAGGATAAAAACATACAGTGCCTTGCGAAAGTATTCGGCCCCCTTGAACTTTTCAACCTTTTGACACATTTTAGGCTTCAAACATAATGATATAAAATTTTCATTTTTTGTGAAGAATCACCAACAAGTGGGACACAATTGTGAAGTGGAACGAAATCTATTGGATATTTTAAACTTTTTTAGCAAATAAAAAACTGAAAAGTGGTGCGTGCAAAATTATTCGGCCCCCTTGCGTTAATACTTTGTAGAGCCACCTTTTGCTGCGATTACAGCTGCAAGTCGCTTGGGGTATGTCTCTATCAGTTTTGCACATCGAGAGACTGAAATTCTTGCCCATTCTTCCTTGTAAAACAGCTCGAGCTCAGTGAGGTTGGATGGAGAGCGTTTGTGAAGCAGTTTTCAGCTCTTTCCACAGATTCTCGATTGGATTCAGGTCTGGACTTTGACTTGGCCATTCTAACACCTGGATACGTTTATTTGTGAACCATTCCTTTGTGGATTTTGCTGTATGTTTGGGATCATTGTCTTGTTGGAAGATAAATCTCCGTCCCAGTTTCAGGTCTTTTGCAGACTCCAACAGGTTTTCATCCAGAATGGTCCTGTATTTGGCTGCATCCATCTTCCCCTCAATTTTAACCATCTTCCCTGTCCCTGCTGAAGAAAAGCAGGCCCAAACCATGATGCTGCCACCACCATGTTTGACAGTGGGGAAGGTGTGTTGAGGGTGATGAACTGGGTTGCTTTTACGCCAAACATATCGTTTTGCATTGTGGCCAAAAAGTTCGATTTTGGTTTCATCTGACCAGAGCACCTTCTTCCACGTTTGGTGTGTCTCCCACGTGGCTTGTGGCAAACTTTAGACGAGACCTTTTATGGATATCTTTGAGAAATGGCTTTCTTCTTGCCACTCTTCCATAAAGGCCAGATTTGTGCAGTGTACGACTGATTGTTGTCCTATGGACAGACTCTCCCACCTCAGATGTAGTTCTCTGCAGTTCATCCAGAGTGATCATGGGCCTCTTGGCTGCATCTCTGATCAGTCTTCTCCTTGTCTGAGCTGAAAGTTTAGAGGGACTGCCAGGTCTTGGTAGATTTGCAGTGGTCTGATACGCCTTCTATTTCAAAATGTTCGCTTGCACAGTGCTCCTTGGGATGTTTAAAGCTTGGTAAATCTTTTTGTATCCAAATCCGGCTTTAAACTTCTCCACAACAGTATTACGGACCTGCCTGGTGTGTTCCTTGGTCTTCATGATGCTCTCTGCGCTTTCAACAGAACCCTGAGACTATCACAGAGCAGGTGCATTTATACAGAGACTTGATCACACACAGGTGGATTCTATTTATCACCATCAGTCATTTAGGACAACATTGGATCATTCAGAGATCCTCGCTGAACTTCTGGAGTGAGTTTGCTGCACTGAAAGTAAAGGGGCCGAATAATTTTGCACGCACCACTTTTCAGTTTATTTGCTAAAAAAGTTAAAAATATCTAATAGATTTCGTTCCACTTCACAATTGTGTCCCACTTGTTGGTAATTCTTCACAAAAAATAAAAAAATTCTATCTTTATGTTTGAAGCCTGAAATGTGTCAAAAGGTTGAAATGTTCAAGGGGGCCGAATACTTTCGCAAGGCATTGTAGTTAGCCTAAAGAAACTAGCAGAAAGCTGCTACCAGCCAGGCTAAAGCTAATATAGTTAGCCTAAAGAAACAAGCAGAAAGCTGCTACCAGCCAGGCTAAAGTTAATATAGTTAGCCTAAAGATCCAAGGGGTCCGTCTGTCCCAACTAACGGGTTTAGACACTGGAAACGTAACACTAATCTACAAGAGAAGTCTGTGTCTAATCTAACGTCATTTACACTGATTTAATTTTTGGGCGTGACATGGAGGTCTGATCAATTTATCAAACAAACACTGGCCCCGCTAGTTGACCACAACCTGAAATTTAGATGAAGCAACATGCAGTCATTGTCATACACTTTAGCCTGGATTGATTATTATATGAATACGTTTGTGTCATGCTAGTCAACTAGCGTATTTCATTAAAGTATTCATAGCATTAAAGTTTATCATAGTTTTAACGCCGTGAACACACCAAGAAGCAGTGAAATGCGTCCGGTGGCAAGCTGCCATGCAATGTTCATAGAAATCTGTGGCGGCAGCTTCAAGCTCAGTGAGCTGCAGCAAAATTGTCAATCTAAGAAACCTAAAACATCAGACAAGGAAGAAAGACTAAAGACATTAATTGGTTTTCACTCGCGAGGAGAACGGACAGAGATGTACTCAGTTACAACCTCCAACCAGTATTCTCTGCTGTTCCCTATCTTTTTATGTCATTTAGGACGTCCCCTAGTTACATTAACATTGTTGCTCTAAGGGAGGGGGGGGGGGTAAAACAGCAACAACATGATCAACGTGACTTGGTTATACATCATGGATTATTCTAGAAACAGACACATCATAGACTTTCTACAAACAGGCTGCTGAAAGTTCTTCTAAAGGTCAAGTGTTGATCTAACCGCTTCTCTGCGGTTAGATTGCAGTTCCTGCACATCTCAGACCTCTGCTGGGTGAGTCTATTTCTGCAGGCCACGCTCTGCAAGTTTCCTGTTTCTGCAGACCCTTCACACTCTGCAGTCTCGCAGACACATACTGTAAAACAGCTTACAAGTATATTCAGAAAAAGGTTATTTGCACACTTATACTGAATGTAGGCCTTTAATAATGGTAAGAGTAAATATGAGATAACTTATGTACACTTATTCTAACAAAAATTCTGCCGAAGTAAAATCTGCGGATAGTTTAACATTTGCCAGTGAAGTGCGACCAGAGAATACTGCAGCCAACAGAGACCTGTAATTCCTCTGACAGGTTGACCTATGTTTACAAAGTTTTTCTTCCCACTTGAAATGCATGAATATGCCTCCCAGCCTGCAGAAAAATGTAGTTATTGCAGTGAGCCACACTTTGCCACTACTTGGTGTGTTTTCTGTGTGTAGGACTACAGTGAAAATTCTGAACACAAAGGGGTTTACAGTAAAAAGGAAAAGATATATGACCAATGAAAAAATTCCAATGAATTGAGTTCAGTTGGATAAAATGTCCAATGGTTCAAAGCAGTTCTAATAGACCCTTATGAAATCATGATAAGAAGTAAAACCAGACCTACAGCCTGAGATTTTAAATTAAATTAATGTGTGTGAGAGAGACACAGAGCACTTGTATGTGTGTGGGGGTGTGTGTTTAAGTGTGTGTGTGTTCTCTGCCCCTTTCTCCCTTCCCAGCCTGACCTGTAGGTGCTAAAGGGAGTTTGGCAGCTGGTTGGCCTCCGGGCTCCGCAGCTGTGTGAGTGCTTACTCTTCTTTTTTTTCCTATCTTTGCCATCTCTGACAGGCTTGGTTGTTTTTTTCTTTCAAAAACTTTTCTTTATCTTGTGTCACTCTCTGTCCTTCTGTCCTCTTTGCCATTCATCAATGTATCTGATGACGGCTAGTATCAGTTTATGCTGTGCCACTTTAAGAATGGCAGAAAATATCCATCCTAGTTCCTAATGATCAGTAACAATTAGTCCATATTTATTCAACATATGTTTTCTGTGCATTTCTTTTTCGACAGACAAATATTTATTTTCATATTTGCTGTCATAGTCTTTGCATGTTTTTGTGTGCTGGCATCATGAGCAGGGCCCAGCAGCTCAGATTACCTTTTTTTTTGTTTTTACTGTGAAATGAAAAGAACTGAACAAGAAAGTTTGAAAATATGCAAGAAAATATGGAACAAAACATATTCAGTCAAACCTGAAGATGACACTGGTTTGTTTGAGATCTTTGAATCATTACCCACATCCATCATTGGGTCAACCATTTATTGCTCTGGAAAAAATGAACCAACCAGAGCTTTGTAAGTTGGACTAATGCTGCGTTCATGTAATTTGAGAAGGATGGTAAAAATGGAAATGATTCCCATGTTTATGACATGCCAGAATTAACAACATTGAATAACTCAGGATGGTTGCTTAAAGCAATAGTGTGTAGTTTCTGTTTGCCCCATGAGGAATTGTAAGTAATGACAAACTGTTGGGTTGTCCACAGGATACAAGCCTTCCGTGATAGTGCCCCCCACCCCTCTTCCACACAGTTACTAGTAGCCAAGGAGAACACAGAGGATTAAAAAAACATGGACTCTTTAGAGGAGGTAGTTATCTTCACTCAAGTTTTAGCACGGGAAAGTCTCCGGACGACACAGTCTTCTGAACTTTAATATACTAAAAATACAGAGAGAGTTGTGTGGAGCTGCTAGTCTTAATTAGTTTTGTAGCAACTCATTTGGCAATGGCTTGAATGTAACGGACGTTCATTAATATCAAAACGTTACGCACTAAAGCTTTAAGAGTTGGCTATGGGGGTTAAAAACACTATGCTTTGACAATATACTGAAGCACTATACTGTTAAAGATAGGTTGAATTATCTCAAACAACTACGTGTCCATGTTTGTTTGGTCTACAGACACTTGCATATCTCCAAGTTGGATGTATACTGTTGTTTTGTTTTCGATGTTGATGTAAACACTATTTACAAGACTCAAACTGGTTATTATGCAACTGATATGAGATGCACGCAGCACAACAATGGTGTTGTCCCTCAGTGGTCTGTTTCCAGTTTGTGGTACTGTTGTATTGTATTGTGTCATAGACCGAATCCCTGTGACGTCGTGCTAACGTTGTATGGAGACATCTTATCCTGGTGCTCCCCCTTGATGAGGGCCAATCAGATAGCAGGAAATGTTTTACTGGCATCCCCTATGAACTCCTCTTCACTATGGTCTCAAACTGACTTTTTGAACCGTAGCGTCAGACAAATTAACAATCTGATTCAGGGTTTCACAGCTGCCGCTCGCTATGTGTTGTCTCTCGCCCCTGTTGGCTGCTGTCTTGTGGGGTTGGGACTGGCTGCGCTCCCCGAGGGATCGCGATGATCTCCTGGGAGCTCCTTTCACCATGGAGGGGTTTTTACCCATTGAGTCCAGTGGAGGGTTCAACCTGTGCTTATAGACTGGAATTATTCGGTACAATCAAGGATATTTCCAGTGTCCTTTCTCTCAGAAAAATTCCAGTCTTTGGACCATTACATTACATTTAATTTAGCTTACGCTTTTTATCCAAAGAGACTTTTCTATAAGTAATGTTTGGCCCTCATCCTCTGTGCCCCACTTACTTTATTTACTTTTTTGGGAAAATAAGACTATTTGTTCATTTTATGAAACATTGAATGAATAATTTACAGTTACATTTAAAGATGCACCGAGGTTAGAGAAGCACAATAGTGGCCCAACATTGCAGTATTGTATACATAGTATAGTACAGTGCCTTGCGAAAGTATTCGGCCCCCTTGAACTTTTCAACCTTTTGACACATTTCAGGCTTCAAACAAAAATAACATTTTTATTTTTTGTGAAGAATCACCAACAAGTGGGACACAATTGTGAAGTGGAACGAAATCTATTGGATATTTTAAACTTGTTTAGCAAATAAAAAACTGAAAAGTGGTGCGTGCAAAATTGTTCGGCCCCTTTACTTTCAGTGCAGCAAACTCACTCCAGAAGTTCAGCGAGGATCTCTGAATGATCCAATGTTGTCCTAAATGACTGATGGTAATAAATAGAATCCACCTGTGTGTGATCAAGTCTCTGTATAAATGCACCTGCTCTGTGATAGTCTCAGGGTTCTGTTGAAAGCGCAGAGAGCATCATGAAGACCAAGGAACACACCAGGCAGGTCCGTAATACTGTTGTGGAGAAGTTTAAAGCCGGATTTGGATACAAAAAGATTTCCCAAGCTTTAAACATCCCAAGGAGCACTGTGCAAGCGATCATTTTGAAATGGAAGGAGTATCAGACAACTGCAAATCTACCAAGACCTGGCCATCCCTCTAAACTTTCAGCTCAGACAAGGAGAAGACTGATCAGAGATGCAGCCAAGAGGCCCATGATCACTCTGGATGAACTGCAGAGAACTACAGCTGAGGTGGGAGAGTCTGTCCATAGGACAACAATAAGTCGTACACTGCACAAATCTGGCCTTGATGGAAGAGTGGCAAGAAGAAAGCCATTTCTCAAAGATATCCATAAAAAGTCTCGTCTAAAGTTTGCCACAAGCCACCTGGGAGACACACCAAACATGTGGAAGAAGGTGCTCTGGTCAGATGAAACCAAAATCGAACTTTTTGGCCACAATGCAAAACGATATGTTTGGCGTAAAAGCAACATAGCTCATCACCCTCAACACACCATCCCCACTGTCAAACATGGTGGTGGCAACATCATGGTTTGGGCCTGCTTTTCTTCAGCAGGGACAGGGAAGATGGTTAAAATTGAGGGGAAGATGGATGCAGCCAAATACAGGACCATCCTGGATGAAAACCTGTTGGAGTCTGCAAAAGACCTGAAACTGGGACGGAGATTTATCTTCCAACAAGACAATGATCCCAAACATACAGCAAAATCTACAAAGGAATGGTTCACAAATAAACTTATCCAGGTGTTAGAATGGCCAAGTCAAAGTCCAGACCTGAATCCAATCGAGAATCTGTGGAAAGAGCTGAAAACTACTGTTCACAAACGCTCTCCATCCAACCTCACTGAGCTCGAGCTGTTTTGCAAGGAAGAATGGGCAAGAATGTCAGTCTCTCGATGTGCAAAACTGATAGAGACATACCCCAAGCGACTTGCAGCTGTAATCGCAGCAAAAGGTGGCTCTACAAATAATTAACGCAAGGGGGCCGAATAATTTTGCACGCACCACTTTTCAGTGTTTTATTTGCTAAACAAGTTTAAAATATCCAATAGATTTCGTTCCACTTCACAATTGTGTCCCACTTGTTGGTGATTCTTCACAAAAAATAAAAATTTTATATCTTTATGTTTGAAGCCTGAAATGTGTCAAAAGGTTGAAAAGTTGTAGGGGCCGAATACTTTCGCAAGGCACTGTATAGCTCAGATGTGTTTCATCAGATTTCTGCTCATGTTTACAACTTTGTGCACATTCAAAATATAACTCCTCCCATCTCTGTTGTCCGAGATTTGGAGAGCTGTAATATAGTCTGCTGTGCATGTTATTGCTCCGCTGATATGGTAGTATCTCACTCAGACAGTCTGACATACACAGAGGCCCATTTGGGTCTCTGGTCTCTGACAGAGTTTAGAGGAGGCTGTACGCTGCTCATTATCGGAGGTCTTCACAGATGCAACGCGTCACTGTCCACAGCAGAGCGAGTCCACTAAAATGAACTGAAGTTCCTACACTACCAGCCGCGCTGCTCACCTATATTGTTACAGAGAGTGGTCACAAAGCGACGGATGGGTCTGTAATACTCAGAGCTCATACCTGAAGCCGAGGAAATGCACCTGGGATGGATCGTGAAAAAAAATGTTCTCAGTTTGCGACATTTCTAAAAAATCCACAGACAGGGAGCGCTCTTGAATCCCCTCACAGTCTCTGGAAGCACAACTAGTCAATCATAAGTGGCTCAACAGGTAGATCTATAGATAAACTCATCTTTCATAAATTTGACCGACCGGGCTGACACTTCAGCGTGAGAAATTGGGGGTGTGGCGTGTGAAACCTCTCAAATGCGTGTGTCTCACGGCCAATGCGTGAGAGTTGGCAGCCCTGCAACAATTCTAGTAATTCCCCCAAGATGCAAGCATTTAGTGTGACAGTGGCGAGGAAAAACTCCCTTTTAGGCAGAAACTGATGTGGTAAGGAAAACTTTCTTTTAGGGAGAAACCTCGGACAGTCCCAGGCAACCAACCACTGGCCTGATTTGCAAGAAACTTGTTGGAAGGGTGTAGCGTGGACCAAGGGAGCGGATACACAAATTTTTCTATTTGTTTAATATTGTGGGATAGGCTATTTTTGTGTGGCATCAGCATTTCTGGCAAATTGTCCACCAGCAGCTGTCCATCTATTCGGTGTATAGTTTAGCAGTCACCATTTCAAAACCGCTCTTGGTTAATTTGTGTCCCATTGGTTATAGGTTGTCCCGGAAAGAAATACAGTGGGTACGGAAAGTATTCAGACCCCTTTAAATTTTTCACTCTTTGTTTCATTGCAGCCTTTTTCCAAAAATCAAAAAAGTTCATTTTATTTCTCAGTAATGTACACTCAGCAACCCATCTTGACAGAAAAAAACAGAAATTTAGAAATTTTTGCATATTTATTAAAAAACAAAAACTGAAATATCACATGGTCATATGTATTCAGACCCTTTGCCGTGACCCTCATATGTAACTCAGGTGCTGTCTATTTCTTCTGATCATCCTTGAGATGGTTCTACACCTTCATTGGAGTCCAGCTGTGTTTGATTATACTGATTGGACTTGATTAGGAAAGCCACACACCTGTCTATATAAAGACTTTACAGCTCACAGTGCATGTCAGAGCAAATGACAATCATGAGGTCAAAGGAACTGCCTGAAGAGCTCAGAGACAGAATTGTGGCAAGGCACAGATCTGGTCAAGGTTACAAAAAATTTCTGCTGCACTTAAGGTTCCTAAGAGCACAGTGGCCTCCATAATCCTCAAATGGAAGACGTTTGGGGACGACCAGAACCCTTCCTAGAGCTGGCCGTCCGGCCAAACTGAGCTATCGGGGAGAAGAGCCTTGGTGAGAGAGGCAAAGAAGAACCCAATGGTCACTGTGGCTAAGCTCCAGAGATGCAGTCGGGAGATGGGAGAAAGTTGTAGTAAGTCAACCATCACTGCAGCAATCCACCAGTCGGGGCTTTATGGCAGAGTGGCCCGAAGGAAGCCTCTCCTCAGTGCAAGACACATGAAAGCCCGCATGGAGTTTGCTAAAAAACACCTGAAGGACTCCAAGATGGTGATAAATAAAATCCTCTGGTCTGATGAGACCAAGATAGAACTTTTGGCCTTAATTCTAAGCGGTATGTGTGGAGAAAACCAGGCACTGCTCATCACCTGTCCAATACAGTCTCAACAGTGAAGCATGGTGGTGGCAGCATCATGCTGTGGGGGTGTTTTTCAGCTGCAGGGACAGGACGACTGGTTGCAATCGAGGGAAAGATGAATGCGGCCAAGTACAGGGATATCCTGGACGAAAACCTTTTCCAGAGTGCTCTGGACCTCAGACTGGGCCGAAGGTTTACCTTCCAACAAGACAATGACCCTAAGCACACCGCTAAAATAACGAAGGAGTGGCTTCACAACAACTCTGTGGCTGTTCTTGAATGGCCCAGCCAGAGCCCTGACTTAAACCCAATTGAGCATCTCTGGAGAAACCTGAAAATGACTGTCCACCAACGTTTACCATCCAACCTGACAGAACTGGAGAGGATCTGCAAGGAGGAATGGCAGAGGATACCCAAATCCAGATGTGAGAAACTTGTTGCATCTTTCCCAAAACGACTCATGGCTGTATTAGATCAAAAGGGTGCTTCTACTAAATACTGAACAAAGGGTCTGAATACTTATGACCATGTGATATTTCAGTTTTTGTTTTTTAATAAATATGCAAAAATTTCTAAATTTCTGTTTTTTTCTGTCAAGATGGGTTGCTGAGTGTACATTACTGAGAAATAAAATGAACTTTTTTGATTTTTGGAAAAAGGCTGCAATGAAACAAAGAGTGAAAAATTTAAAGGGGTCTGAATACTTTCCGTACCCACTGTATGTCTGGGGGGGAAAACAAGTAAATTATTTAAACGCTGCCCAGTGGAGTTTTTTGTAAACCAAGAAAAGCTATTCAGCATTAGTAACCAAAACTCCTTGTGTGTATCATAAGGGTCTAAGAAACGTATGGAGTAAATGTCCTTCCTCATAAAACATTTGCAAATGCAATTTTTAAAGTATATTGGATCCAGCATTTTTATAATCATGGTTATAACTTGTAGTTTTCTTCCCTATCTTTGCTGGTACATTGCAGCACAACTTGGATTTTTATAGCCACCTTTTAATCAGTTGAATAGTGCGTTACCATTGAGGACTTTGTTTTGCATCATCCGTATGTGTATCCTCATGCAACAGATAACCGAAACAATTTTTTTGTCCACTATGTGGCGTTAGACAACACGCAGTAAACACGCATTATGTTGTCTATAACTCTATACTCTTAACACAGCGCTAAACATCACAAAGGTGGTGCATTGGTGGCCGCAATATACTTTAAACCAGGGGTGTCAAACTCAATTTCACTGGAACATGAGAATCACATCAAGGGCCAAACATATGTAATGGCCTTTTACACCAATCAGAATCGTCATTGGCGGTGCTAAGCTCCGCACAGAGCCGCTGCAAAATAGTCTTGCGAGAGACAACTCAGATTGGACAGATAGTCTAGCTAGCTGTCTCAATTTACCCTGCATAAATCTAAGGAGCAGTCAAAAATAGTCCTCATTAAAACACTGTATTTAAAATTCCAACACAAAGAAAGCAGAAGGAATACATGCATTTCCTGCAGCACCTGAGCAATCCTGGAATTGTATGTCAAGGATATAGACTACAGCCTTTTTCACAGGCCTGTATATGTAAACTCACTGGTTGTGGGGGAATTTCTGAGTCTTAAAGTTGTCAGATCTACCAAATACTGCTTTGAGTGTCATGTAATTACAGTTTGAAAACAGTTTTCCATCTTTTTGGTTTGGCACACAACTAAGCAGGCTAACATTTATGGTGGACTTAAGGTAAGGTGACCAGATTTCTCAGACAAAATCCGGGGATCATTTTCAGCTCAGAAGCGTGAATACCTCCAAAACACGTCATATTTTTAATTTTTGTAAAACTTAAAACGGGGACACTAGACCTAGAGCTGAGTATCGGATACAATAAAAACTATTGAGGAAATATTTTCCTTAGACATTGTCAGAAACCAAACATGACGAGGACCACAAAAGCATCACGTTCAAAAGTTTTGGGGGTATTGGAGGTTTCAGGGGTACCGGGGAATACAGGAGTACCAAGAGTCTGCATGTGTGTGTTCCCCCAATAGCCGAACACCGATGGCAGGAGCTGGATGATCTGGAAAGTCCGGGGCTGGAGAACACAGAAGTAGACGAGCGGGTCCGGGATCATAGGCACAGAGTCAGAAGGGTTATCCAAAACAGGCAGGTACTGGTGCCGGTCGCAGACGATCTGACAAGTGTGAACTGAAAAGCAAGGCATTATATACAGGGCATGATGAGTGGTGAATGCAGTGCAGCTGGTAGGTAACGAGGGTGAGGCAGAGCAGAGCAGCAACAGGTGGAAGTCATCAGACGTCAATCAGCGTGTGCACCAGGAGAGAGAGCCCATGACAGACATTGATGGAGTATTAAACGAGATCGCTGCAGTCGGCAGCAGAGAAACAAGCAACAATGGAAGTTAATAAGATAATTGTCCAGCTTGTATTTACGTTCATAAAGTGCTCGTTTTTGCCGCTGACAGACTCAGATTAATATTCTAAGTGTCTGACAACATTATGGAAAAGATTTCTAAGGAGGTCAACCTTTCTGTTAAAGATTAAGATCCTTTTTTAAAACATAAAAGTCCGCAAAATTGTGTTTGCTAAACCACCAGACTCCATGTAAATAATCAGTAATTTTAGCATCGTAAAATACGACTTTCTAAAACATCTCAAGACTTATCTCGGGACACTTTACAATTAGAGTAGTTCCACGTCACACTCTATAATTTACACAGACCCAACAATTCCCCCCAAGAGCAAGCATTTGGTGCGACAGCAGCAAGGAAAACTTCCTTTAAACAGGCAGAAACCTTAGACAGACCCTGGCTTTTGGTGCTCCTTCCAGTTGGGAAACAGAGACACTTATACAGATATACAGAAAATATGATTCATAATAACTATAGCAGTATGATAAACAGTGGCAATTATAGTAATTATGAAGAAAATAGAACTATAAGTAATATTAGTAGCAGCGCAGGGTATAGAAGGGTGTTGAGCAGGACCACGGCAGCAGCTGCAAACATGATCCAGGTGCCACCACAATCCAATGAAAACTGCAAGGCAATGAAGCACAAGGGCCACGGGGAAGAAGCTAAGTTATTAACATGCATTATTGGGATATGAATGCACACAGATGGAGAGAGAGAGGAGCTGTTATTGGTAACACTTTATAATAAAAGCATTAATAAATGATAATTGATTGTAATTTACTAAAGTTAAGTTATTTTACTGTTAAACAATGAAATAATGATTCAAATGTTTACTAATCATTAGTAATATTTAGTGCTAATTTATCCTTAGTTGTTGTTTTGTAAACCATCTACAAACATTATTTGGATGGCTATTATAAAGTTACTGCTAATAACAATTTGTGATATATAAAAAGTGTCTTATAAAGCATCAGGTAACATTAATTTGGCCCCATTAAATCTTTATTTGGTGATCTATAAAAGAGATGATCATTATATGATAATAGCTATGCTCATCGATGCTTTACAAAGTATTTATTAATCTGTACCCAGGTATTATAATCATCAGTTGCAATTGTATAATTGCCATCCAAATAATGTTTATTGATTTTTGTTTACAAATCATTTGGTAATCATTAACAAATACTTTATATAATATATAAAATGTTATGTGTGCAATAATAAACTGTTAACACATCAAATTTTGCATTACCAATCATTTAATTGTGTGCACAAAGCAAACCAATCCACTCTTCCATGTTGATAAGAGAATTAAAGGTGCTCTAAGTGATGTCACACGTGTTTTAGGCTACATTTGTTGTCAGATATAGCAAACCTCTCCTCACTATCAGCTAGCCTCCACCAAGAAGCATATACAGTGTTCCAGCATTCCAACCAATAACCGACAAAAAGGATTTGGGGGTGGGGGTTGGGGGTTAGAGCACGGAATCACAAAAGGGAGGGGCAGGGGGCGGGATGAGGAGGAGGGAGGGGAAAGCTAGTCTTGTTTTGTTTGAAAATACTTTGAATGTCAACAAGAAGTAATGTCACCCAACATCGCTTAGAGCACCTTTAAATTAACAATCAATTTGGTGAGGTTATCAAGTGTTACCAATTTATTTACATTGATGTCCTGCCCCTTTCTTCTTCTTCAATTTGGTAGAAAATAATCTGCCTCTGTTTTAATACAAGGATATATTTGGCCAATACAAAAATTGCACAATTGTGTACAAAAGAAATAGGCCTGAATTGTGGTCAAGATCTTATTTTGAGTCAATTCTGTAGCTCTATTACCAATATTTATGGAGAAGAGTTGTCTTAATGTGTTTAATGTCTTATGTAAAGCACTTTGAATGGCATTGTAGTTAAACACACACAAATCAAAATACACATTTGAAGTATTCCAAGAGTCTCCCTCTGTTTTGTGCATCAATCTGGCTGCAAGGAAATTCTAGAATAATAATTGATGAGCTCAGAAACACTGTGATGGAGAGATTTAGCCCTGTCCTCTGGAACAATTTAGGTTGTTTTGCTGCTGGATGAAGCACACATTGATACGCATCCTTGTATTGGGGAGACTCATCAAACCAACAATCTTAATTAGATCTCCCTCATTACATGCATGAAACAAGCCGTTTCCCTCCCCAGGCTGCTGCTTGCGCCAGTCACATTGCCTGTTAATGCCAGCTGGCAATACAACTTCCAAACCATCTAAAAAGGGAGACACCATTGCAATTGAAGTGTGATGGACTTGCACATAAATATTTTTTGAATACTTGAAAAAGTCTTATTTAATAACATGAGAATGAAGGATATTTGTACTTATTTATTTTATTGTTGCTTCAGATTCATACCCTTTGCAATTGACACACTATTTCTTTTCTAGAAATTTATTTTGAAAAATATACACAGTGTATGTGTTCATTGATCTAGAGTATGGGCTTCTGCATTCAAGGGCCAGTCTGTTGTAATATGGGTTGCTTGTAGCCTTAATGTGCTTAGGATAGCTAGTTTTTGTTCGTCTATAGTGCTGCTGCCTGGGCAGCATGGTGCAAATTGCCATGTAGGCTACTGTTGTAGCGCTCCGTAGCAAAATGTATTTCCAAAAATGGACATTTTTTATCTGGATTTAACTACTTTAAAAAAAAAAATGGCATTGGCTTCTTGCAAAGACTTGCATACCAGCCGATACCCAATTCATCATTTTAAGCACTATAAGAGACATTTCCAATAACGGTATCAGTTCGGAACAAGACAGTATAGTACTAGAAGTACAACTCTGTGTACACATATGGGCGCTGCCATCTTGTGATCTTTTGATGAACAATGACAACTAGCCTTAAAGGGTGATAGAATGGTTGTATAGAGTATTTCATGCTGTTCCTTAAGGTCTCCTGATAGGGTATGTTACATTTGTTGGGCTGAAATTGGCGCTTTTGCTGTTCTTTTGGCCCTCATACCACCCTGTTAAATTGACCTGGCTTGAAACGAGAGGTGTTCTGCCTTATATGGTCTGCTCATGAATATTTAAATAAGCTGCACGCTCCTTGGACATGCCCAACAGCTCGCACTAAATCATCCGAGGTGGAGATAGCATGGATACTTTAGGTGTTGAACCGTATCTGTTTGAACCTGAATCAGAAGAAGAATCGGATATAGAGGAGCAACCTGCCAGTAGATTTGAAATAACTCCTTCAGACTGGTAAGTTTTGTCATTTAGCATTTACTTGCATTTTCAACACATAGCCCAACATTAGCCGTTTGTTGTTATACTAGTGTGATACTCACACTTCAGCGTTGTAGCCTAAGCGTTTTACAACTTGTACCCTCGCAATTTCAGTCAAGATGTCCAGTTGGTTAGTGGCCAGTTTGTTGTGGCCAGTTCATAGAGCTGCTCACAACGAAAGTCTCTTAGTCACTATTGTAATATTGTTACCGTATACTCTCTTGCTGAATAGTGATTATGAGTTGCGTACATTCTTTGCCATGTAGTAGTAGTAATATGTTATATTACAACAGGAAATTTAGCTGGACAGGAGCCTACTATTTCTGTTCAGATCGTATGTTACGTAAGTATTTCTACTCTTGCCTGTGTCAGTAGGTCAAATGTTATCTTGTAACTACTATCCTGCTGATTAGGTCATCAGACTATGAGATTATTACCTTCTTAACATGTAGTAATATGTAAAATAAAAACCACCATACATCCATCTTACCTTGGCAGGTGTACTTGTGGAAACTGTGCACACATGCCCCAGGAGAGAGAAAATATGTTGCAGAGAAATACCTCAGGTATCTAAAACTAGAGATACATTAACTCAAGCTTCTTTCTGCTTTCTGCTCATTCAACATTATGAAATAACAGCAGGCTCATTATGTTTGTTTTTACAGGTCATGAGAAGAATGACACAGGTTCCTTAGGAGATAACCTGTATGATGGACCATCCTGGCTTTCATCCGGTGTGCCTACAATAAATGTTCTTTGCAAAATGCAATGAATATTTACAGAGTTGACCATGGCTGGTTGAGAAGCCGAGGGGTGGAAAGGTGAGGCCAATTTGATACCACTGTTAGCAGTTCTATAACAATACCCATTGATTATTGGTTCAGCATTATTACAAAAACACACTGTATTATCAAGACAACAAAATGAAAAACTTTATTTTGTTTCAAAACAATAATCCAGTGTTATACTCTGAAATGTGAAAATGTGATTTTCCACTACACCCTGTTCTCTTTGCAGACAATGCAGACACATGACCTATAGGACTTTTGTGAGCTGGTGCTTGGGTTTTCTTGGGAGAAGTGTCCGTGTCGTGATCCCCTCTTGTGTAGTGCTGTGTATACGGAAGGAGTTTCTGGATGCTTCAGGACAGTATGTCGGGATCAGACCCCCCCTCGACTGAACCTTGACACATGTTCAGCGACAGTATCCATGGAAGGCCTGTCGAGCTGAGCACAGGTCTTGGGGCACAGGAATCTGCCGGACTGCTTCAAGATAAGGAAGGGGGTCATGGATGATCTCCTCGAACACCAGTCGCATCAGGTCTAAGACAAAGCCTGTTGTGTGTGTGAAAAGTCATTTTTAGCACCTATACCATTGCACATTTGGATTTGTTATTACTAGTGTGTGAAGTTATTTTTAGTGCCTATACCATGCAAATTTTTATTTTGTGTTTGTAATTAAAAGAAATGTTTCAACTTACAAATTGTTGGCTCTGTCTTCACTTGTTTGACGATGTAACCTCCCCTTTTGGCCTTTGGGAACAGAAGTCTGTCCATTAGTTTCCCCTTGGCTGTCTTCCGTTGTGGGTGATCAGCAGAGATGGGAAGTAACGAAGTACAAATACTTAATTACTGTACTCAAGTAGATTTTTCTGATATTTTTACTTTACTATTTATTTTTGTGGCGACTTTTTACTTTTACTACTTACATTTGAACACATATATTGGTACTTTCTACTCCTTACATTTTACAAAATTGGCTCGTTACTTTCGTTTTGTACAAGAGGTTGTTATGTCGGACATAGCGCGGACACGCGCCACACACCGCGAAGCGGGTGCGTGTGCCACACGGAGAAAAAAGTGAGAGAAAAGAAAAAGAGACTAGCTGTCTGGAGGATAATCAGCTGAGATTGTGTGTGTGCGTCTTTGAGAACTGTATGTTGTATAACTTATGTTGTCAGTTCACTTAAGCCTGTTATTGGTCTACAGTTCTTAGAAACTTAGCTAGAGAGAAGTTGTCTCCGTCTGTTTTAACAGACACACCTGGGGCAAAGTTGGAAACCAGAATCAGCTTTAATACAGTCCTAATCTAGTCCTCAACTTTCACATCATTTCACTGGAGTTATCATTATTGTTTACGTCATCAATAACATATTCAATCTAAATGGATGGGAATATATCTACTGTACGTTGCATTTGACGCAACTCAACAGATTCAGCATTCTGCATTAATTCACAGCAAATCGTTGCGGCTTGATGGCGCTAACGTTAGCACATAGTAGCATGGATGGCGCTAACGTTAGCACATAGTAGTATGGATGGCGACATGAAGAAAACAGAGATCCGGCAGACAAGCAGCAAGGCATTCCCATTATCTTCGACCTTATCTGAGAGAGATGTTTGAGACAGTAGGCATCAAGAAGGCCTCCTGGCCAATGTGCTGGGGAACTTCTTCATTAATGTCTGTTTAGTCATTAATTTATTTAACCCTTTATTTTATTTTCAGAAGCCATATTTGAGCACACATACATGTAGACTCATTTAAATGTTAGGGGGGAAGATTAAAAATAGAAACTGGATCTGTGAATCCTCACAGAATCACAACTGAATTTATATCTTGCTAATGAGTCAGAATCTTATTAACCTGGAGTCTCAGTTTCTGTCATAATAATCATATATGTTATGTTTTAGGCCTGTTGGCAGACATCCATTTAAAATGTAACCATTGCCATATAAAGACTGTGTTCTCCATGTCCACTGAAGTTCCTCTGCGTGTTCTCTAGTAACATTTGTGTGCTCCAGGTAGCTTTGCATAAAAAATGGCCATTCGCAAGGCTACTTTTACTTTTATACTTTAAGTAAATTTCCAAGCCTGTACTTTGTTACTTTTACTTGAGTAAAGAAGTTTAATCAGTACTTCCACTTTTACCAGAGTATTTTTAACACAAGTATCTGTACTTCTACCTAAGTATGGAAAGTACTTTTGCCATCTCTGGTGATCAGCATTCTCATTGAAGTGCATGGCTGCAAGATACAACCTAAAACAAAAAACATACATTTTGTAACATAATTGTATTATTAACTTTTACACACACCAAGCAAAATACTCCAGTTAACTCACAGCAAAATCAGTTGCTAAACCTAATACAGTCCAACTTCACACCACTTCCATGTAGGTGGCCCAAGCTTCTTTTAAGAGCCTCCTTCTGCATTAATGAGCTTCCCCCCACCTCCAGAGGTAGGTAGAGTAGCCAAAAAGTGTACTCAAGTAAAAGTACTGTTACTTCAGAATAATTTGACTCAAGTAAAAGTAAAAGTAGTCATCCACTTGACTAAGAGTAAAAAAGTACTGAAAAAACTACTCAAGTAGTGAGTAACTGTTGAGTAACGTCTGATTGATTTCTTAACACAAGCATCAATCAGACAGACAAAAATACAAAATAATCATCTTTGGGCAAATTATTATCATCCAATCAATAAAATAAATTAAAATGAATTTATTAATTACAAAATAGCTTAAGTGAGAGACTTGGATCAAATTTAGATGGATACTGCATGTGCAACATACTGTATGTAACCAAAAAGACAAACATCCACCTATCCACAGCAAAAACTAAAACTACCGCTACGTTTCCTCAGGTTAGATGTTTCGCACTTTTCCTAAGGTAACTATGCTTTCACTATGAGGAGGGGGGTTTGCGTTGCCTTGGCGACGGTTGATTCTGACATCTTTGTTTTGCTACGACTGTAAAGCTAACCTGTCCCGCCGCTGTTTGAATGGTGAAACACAGTCACGTGGTAGAGCCTTTAACGGAAGTCTCTCTCTCTGTCAAAATAAAACATTAAAATGAGACGTACGCGGAGGTAAAAACAATGACTCGTAGAATACAGAGGTAAAAAGAAAAGTAACAAGCTCATTGTAGCCTGATGTAGCGGAGTAAGAGTACAGTTTCTTCTTCACTGATCTACTCAAGTACAAGTAAAAGTATAGTGATTTAAAACTACTCCTAGAAGTACAATTTTTTCAAAAACTTACTCAAGTAAATGTAACGGAACAAATGTAACTCGTTACTACCCACCTCTGCCCACCTCGTTGCTCTGTGTAGAAAGAGAGACACACATACAATAGGTTTCCATTAACATTTTCCCATTGTGTATCAAAACAGGTGATTATGTACACACACTTTTCTTTTGTATACAAACACATTCATACCTATTGTCCAAATTATTTTCACCAGCCTCCCCCACAAAAGGAAATGCAATTGATTGAGATCAGACCAATCAACGACAACGCAGATGAATAATTCAATTCCTACTTTAAATAGTTCACTAATGTGTTGTGAATGGCTCACATATTTGAGAAAAGTAGCTACTCAGGCATCATCATGGTAACATTCTTGGATAACACTGCTCTGCTAAATGCCACCCAGTCACAATGCTACACAAACACCATAAGCCGTCTGGTTTTGTAAGAATAATTAGAAAGGTTACCTGTGCTTCGTATGTAAGGTCTTATTGTCATATGAGACAGATGTGTCCTGCGAGAAGCCACCATTGGAGCATCTGTTTGGCATGCGTCCTTCGTGTGTTGTCGTTCAGTGATGTACTCAAAAAACGTGCAAATAAATATATTGCAGCCTATATGTGGCCTGCTCAAGAATGATGAGACCGAACACAAGTAAAATTGTTCTTTTTCTTGTGGGTTGTTTTATTCCCTGACTGAGCTTAAAGCTGCAGTAGGGAGTTCTGAGAAAACGTGGACTTAGCCTAAAAATTTGAACAAGCACACCTTACAGGTCCCTCCCCCCTTGCTCTCTGCTGCGCTACAGCCCTCCCTCCACAGCAGAACCTGCCGTGAACGCGCAGGCTAGTAAGCAGGGCCACCGATGCTTTCCACATCCTCATGGACAATACAGGGGATTTATTCTGAGGAGGGTTTAGCTGTTGTGTGCTGTGCTTTTAAAACTTTGAATACTTTATGTAAAAAAAATTGCTTGTTTAAAATATTTCTATTAAAAGTTTTGTAAATATTTTTCAATAAAAGGGTTTAAAATTAGTTTTTATGTAATCGCTCATTTGTGAGAACAAAAGCAGCACTTTACTACACAGTACATTACTGAATTACCTTTTGGATCAATTTAAAACACTAAACTTTCAGTAGGAATGATGAATCACTGAGGAAGCTCACTAAGCCAAGGAATAACAACATCTTAGAAATATGTCTTAGGTTTTATTTTGCATATGGGTAAAATAAATCAGCTTTTTTTTGCAAAGTACTCCTGCACAAGGAAATACTGAACATTTTGATTTGGACTGAAAGACGATTCCTTCATGTGCCTCTGGGTCTGGGGCAATGTCGGACCTGTTATTGGCCATATCCGGACACCTTCAGCCTGACGGACTTTCTGGTCTTTACGCAGTACTTTACATTTCCGATCATCAACAAAATGTTAACCGAATTGATGCATCCCCATCTAACAATCTATGTATGAAATGTCCTACATGTACATGGACATTTAGATGTCTCAGTAGTATATGAAAGAGGAAAAGACGTAAGAACACTCGGGCGATGGAATTTCCTCCTCTATTTTTTACTGAACTGGACATTAAGGAGCTCTTATTGCATAATTCAGAGTTGTTGAAGCATGGCATTGTATCAGAAAGGACAGAAGTAAGATCCGGTGGTTTTGACAGCATTGATGGGACTTTCTTTAACTGTCTGTCTCCAGCGGTGTCCGGTTATGGCCAAGGGTAGCGCACCGCTGATTCACCGGCGATAGCGTACTTTAAGTGGCTCTTGTGAAGTAAAAGCTAAAGTAACAAGTTAACACCATATACCGTTAGAAAGGTAAGAAGCCACACAATAGTTTTACACCATTAAATTAACTTTAAACATCAATAGATTATTTATATTCGTATTTTAACAGATATTTTGATAGAACGTTAGTCAATCCGCGTCCGAACGTGGACACAGTGACGCTACTAAATGAAGGTATCGAAACAATATTGCTTATAGTGTGGGTGAAGGAGTTAGCAGGTAAAGTTAAACTTCACCTGCTAGCTACAACATTCCTGCCGTGCTACAAGCTAACAAGCTAACTGTTAGACTTAGCTAGCAACAAGCTACAGAGTAAAATGAGATTTGCGTTATCACCAGCGATACTGTAACCATCGCTATCTTAGTTGTGTAATTCTTACAAAATGAAACAAATCAAGCAGGGATACTTACATGTCAAACAGAAATGTGGCTAGCTCTGAATCCATGTTGAATCCTTTCAGGAGGCGTAGCTCCCTCCACCTCTGAAAAGCCGCTCCGATGTTGACCCTCGTTTTATTTCGGGCTCAGTTTAATTCTTTTTTAGCTCGCTTTTCGTCATCGGTCTTCTTCTGTTTGCCCGTCTTTGTTTTCTGAGCAGGTGTCACTCGAGAAATTGGCAGTTTTCCTGAAAAGTTGTTTCTCCGTGATTAGCACAGCTGCAGCACACAGGCAATCTTGAGCTTGAACACGGTACGTACGCGCTATGCAGGGGAGGGGTATGAGCAGCGCGTACACGAGAGTGATTGACACTGCTAAGACAGTCCTCCTGGCTCTGATTGGCTGTTTATGACCTTGAGTGGTGTATTTCTGCAAGTGGCAGTAGGAGCACAGGGAGGAGCCACAGGAGCTTGATTTTTTCACAGATTATCTGTCTCATATTCTACTGTCAGGACATAGGGACAGTTTTAACAAATATGTAAAAAATACATTTTTACAAAAGTTACCTACTGAAGCTTTAATAAAGAACAGCGTTAATACTGTTTTGTTTGAGGATTTACGACAATTCTGGCTATAACCAAACAGAATGTTAATTATTTCCTGATCTGACAGAACTATCAGCTTTAACAGTTTCCCTCGGCACTTGGCGAACACTAGACAACAGTAGCGGCACCTCTCTAAATAAAGAAAATACAACATGTGTTGAGACATTTGTTAAACCACTCAACTCATACTCACTTCCAAATAAAATATCTCCATGAAATAAACATAGAAATACCCTCTTACCCACATATTCCCCCATAAACATTCTTACAATTCAGAAACCATTTTTTGTTACACCACTCAGACGGAGACGCTGATAGTAGTATATAAAAGTTCAGTTTTATTCCTTCACAGTAGGATTATCACACAGCGAGTTCACTACCGCGGACACACATAACGTGTTTTTCGTCTATTTCCCAGCCTAGACTCCCCTGCAAATATGGAGGACCATGTCTTTCATATTTAAAAATAAATACAGAAATAAATAAATGCTCAATAAATAAATAAGCACACAATTAATTGCCCCAAAAAATACAATGAAGAAATAAATGTAGGTAGAAATTAAATTATACAGTGAGACATAAATGTATATATCTCTTTTAATTAGCTTCTTTATTTATTCACCTTTGTAATAATTACCTTATTTATTTATTGTCCGTTATAATCTTCAACTTTATTTATTCCTTACTTATTTTTTAAATGTATTTATTTCTGTGTGTGTTTAATTTTTTTGTCTGTTTTATTCTTCCGTTGCATTTTCTACCCTATTTATTTTCACCCCTGGTATTTATTTCTGCCTGTCACTTTTACATTTCTGCCTGTCACTTTTACATTTCTACATGCATTTCTGCCTCATTATGCAAATGAGGAGGGGCTGGTCTTAAGGGGTTAACTTCTGCCCATTGGTTGGTTAACATTTTACTCCCTCGGTCAATCTACATGCCACCGGCCACAGACACAACACAGATGGCTAGCTACGGTGAAGTTGTCAGTGAGCTCAGGCATTTAGCAACTGTTTTTGAAAACAATGCTAACGTTATAAGTATTGACTTTATAATTTTTCGTTTAGACGCTCTGACAGAACGTGTGTTTCAGTCAGCGGTGTCGTGCCAATGTACTCGTGTATCCCCTGGCCGCGGGAGCGCGCATGCACACAGAGTGGAGCTTCTGCTGCCCTTCGAATTGTTTAACTGCTGCACTTTGAATTAAACGGAACAAACAGCGTCGTGGAAGACTCGGCAGGGTTACCATAGTAACATGGGTCTCAGTTAACTACATAAATACGTGTATTTGTCTGTTACATTAAGGCGACGTGTCAAATGTTTATAGCGTGGTTTAATATCGAGTGATAGGCGTATCCTCCCTGTCCCTGTCTACCATATGAGTTACATAGGAGGTACTCAAATATCAGGCCGTTTTTCACCTGATATTTGGGTATCCCCTATGTAACTTTTGATAAACAACAGCAAACCTCTCCAAATTGTGTCAGGTTGTTTATTGTGACCTATTAAACACACAAAATAACACCCATGATGACAGGACAGACCCTTTGCATGTGGGGCTCAGCGTCCGTCTGTCCTCAGTGTCTTATCTCTCTCGCTCTCCACCTCTCCTCTCCGTCGCTCCGGTAGCAACTGTTGAGGACGGGCCCGGGGCTTTGCCGTGCACGAACACACACATTTAGTGCCTGACGCGTATGCACACGCACTCCGCGACGCGAATTTCTACTGGCGATCCAGGCGCGCAACGCGTGGGGGGTTTCCCTTGCTAGAAGCGGCCCGGGAGTGGGTTGTCTGTCTCCAAATCCACTCCTCTCTCTGGCATCCTGTCGCACATCAGAAGAGACAGAATGATAACAGCCGCAGTTCGTTCAAAGAAGGTTGCACTACAAAAACCCGATGAAATTTAGCAGGTGGATGTTTAGAATAAATCCAACGGAGACGTCTCAGGATGGAGAAGTCCTAAGTTGTGCGCCGCTTCTAACGGCGAACAGGTTGATTAGTATTTCTCACGGCGGTGTGTGTGTGTATGTGTGTGTGTGTGTAACCTATGTGATGGCACTGCATGAAGGACTATCATCAATATCAATATCATTTTTCACCTGATATTTTATGTATCCCATCCCTAACATGCAAAGGGTCTGTCCTGTCATCATGGGTGTTATTTTGTGTGTTTAATAGGTCACAATAAACAACCTGACACAATTTGGAGAGGTTTGCTGTTGTTTATCAAAAAGTTACATAGGAGATACCCAAATATCAGGTGAAAAAAAACGGCCTGATATTTGAGTACCTCCTATGTAACTCATATGGTAGACAGGGACAGGGAGGATACGCCTATCACTCGATATTAAACCACGCTGTAAACATTTGACACGCCGCCTTAATGTAACAGACAAATACACGTATTTATGTAGTTAACTGAGACCCATGTTACTATGGTAACCCTGCCGAGTCTTCACGCCGCTGTTTGTTCCGTTTAATTCAAAGTGCAGCAGTTAAACAATTTGAAGGGCAGCAGAAGCTCCGCTCTGTGTGCATGCGCTCCCGCGGCCAGGGGGGATACACGAGTACATTGGCACCACGACACCGCTGACTGAAACACACGTTCTGTCAGAGCGCCTAAACGAAAAAAATTATAAAGTCAATACTTATAACGTTAGCATTGTTTTCAAAAACAGTTGCTAAATGCCTGAGCTCACTGACAACTTCACCGTAGCTAGCCATCTGTGTTGTGTCTGTGGCCGGTGGCATGTAGATTGACCGAGGGAGTAAAATGTTAACCAACCAATGGGCAGAAGTTAACCCCTTAAGACCAGCCCCTCCTCATTTGCATAATGAGGCAGAAATGCATGTAGAAATGTAAAAGTGACAGGCAGAAATGTAAAAGTGACAGGCAGAAATAAATACCAGGGGTGAAAATAAATAGGGTAGAAAATGCAACGGAAGAATAAAACAGACAAAAAAATTAAACACACACAGAAATAAATACATTTAAAAAATAAGTAAGGAATAAATAAAGTTGAAGATTATAACGGACAATAAATAAATAAGGTAATTATTACAAAGGTGAATAAATAAAGAAGCTAATTAAAAGAGATATATACATTTATGTCTCACTGTATAATTTAATTTCTACCTACATTTATTTCTTCATTGTATTTTTTGGGGCAATTAATTGTGTGCTTATTTATTTATTGAGCATTTATTTATTTCTGTATTTATTTTTAAATATGAAAGACATGGTCCTCCATATGCAAAAACGTGTCTTCTCACATGTATTACAGTATTTTCTTAACCACAAATCACTACACAGGTAGCCCCCTACTGGCAGGATGAAGAACTGCATACTTTATAATAGAACTACATGCTTCAATGCATTACTAAACAGAACGCAGAAAATTTATGTGTTATCTGTAAACCGAACAAAATACTTTCAATAGGGTTAATTCCAGGTGCTACATTTTCAGAAAAATATAATTAACTCACTTTCACTCCAGTGTGCAACCTGTGCTCCAAGACACACACACCGGGATTTTAACGCATATATCTCCCCTCTAAATTAAGCAGAAAACATACAAATGGACATTGCTTATTTCCGTAGTCAGCATACAGTACATTATTAGGAGATAATTCTGCTTATTCATGTACTTTAGCATTACTCACGCTAACCCCGCTGTTCAGTGTGGCCCTCAGCGTGGCGGAGATATGCACAACTTTCTTACAGATCTACAGAAATCGTCTGGAATACAATATCTTCACTCATCATCCTTAAAGATGAACTGAACTGGAATTTGAATAATGGTGATATAACAGATGTATTTTATTTCTTCTCACTGGTACACTTATTAAAATGGGTGAATTTGTTAAAAGGGACAAAATGGCAAGTTGAAAGTGTTGTTTTTGTTACATGGGCGCCGCCATGTTGGAATTCCACAATCTACTACGTCACTGGCATGGTAAGCTACTCCGTGGCTAACTAGCACTAGCAGCGCAGCCATAGGAAGAGCATACAAAGAGTCGGAGGCTAGCAGACATATGGCTGGGGAAACGGAAAGAAAGAAGTCTGGGGGGGGGCATACTGTATTGCCCCTGGCTGCAGTAAGGAACTGTATAGGGCTAAGGCAGCTGGGGTTACGACACATTTCCACAGGCTACCTTTGACAAGGAAAAAAACAGTCCTCAACTCATGGCTAGCAGCTAGCTGCCTTAAAACGGGCTAGCCCTCCGACAGCCCCTGGATTTCGAGTCTGAAGCATTTTTTAGCGACAGACTATTTGGAAAGCTGTGCTTCTGATACAACAGCGTCACTGGTGAGGTAACAGACTGAAACCTGAAGCCTGCAGGCTGTAGTGCAGGGCAGACCGATAGACCACCGGCAAGGTAACGCCACAGATACTACCTGCCGCAGACGGCGCTGAAACGCTCACGGTAGGCAGAGCACAGAGAGGTAGCGGTATGTTTACCTGTTATATGCATACTATAAAGTCTACTAGGCAAAGCGCTGGATGTAACGTTGTTGTCACATACACAAAACACGAACATGTTCACTTACAAAAATAAAGCCCAACGTATAGGCTTTATAGCGTTCAACAAAACAGAGACTGACACACTGGGCATTACTTGTAATTGAGACAACACCAAGCTAGATACCAAACGATCCAACCGAGGGAAAGCTAGCAACTAAATATGTTGGAAGCACTCTTATGACAAACTCCCCAAGCTAGCACTCCGACCATAGACAGTAGAAATAAACCAAGACTCCGACGATATCATAGATCGATAATAATACGTTTACTAGCCGCTAACTAAACCACAGAATCCAACGTCCCTCTACTCACCCTGAAGCTAGCGGATGTTCACTGTCTCAGAGCAGATTGTTGATGCAGAAACAACTGCTAGTTCCATAGTAAAAATCTGTCAACTCCTCACCTGCCTAAAGTAAAGTAAACGGCAAAACTCGTGAATCCTCCGTGCATCTATGGTCAAACTGGGGTAACTCTCCTACGTTCAGTTAACAAGCGATCCCATTGGATTAATTTGTCCAATTACATTTTCCATTTATCTGCCTCTATTTTCTTAAACGAACAGGACCTTAACCATGTTTTTTATGTTTTCTCTAAATGCAAACGCTATATAAGCAGTCTATTTCCTAAAATGCATAATGTGCTTGGATACAATAAATGAGAGTGCATGACAGTAAGCTGCGCCCACACACACACCGGTCACTGTCACTCCCCCCCTAAACGGTCCTGTACTGAAAGTGGAGCCTGAAACTGATCGTCCTCCATGTGGTGGTAGTCAGACACTACAGGCATGTCGCTCACAGGCTCAAATGCGTAACCCGTGCCATTAAAATGACTCATTTTCGTGTGTATATAATATGCTGCAGCAGTTACCTATAAGCCTTCGCAGGTCCTACCATGCCAGTGACGTCATCGATATTGTCAGCGTTCTAACACTAACAAACGCAATTTTTGTGTTGCTTAAAAAACAGCTATATTGATTTTTTTTATTAAAATTTTTAGTGTAATTTATTTGTAATTATCATAACCAACAAGTTATCAACTTTTATTTTTTCAGTTCAGTTCTTCTTTAAGTCTTCTAAATTAACCATCATCTCATGTGTTAACACTGCTTACCATTTTCATATTGTTGTGGTACTGCCACTTTCTTGTTTCTGGTGTCTCTGCAAAATTAGGCGCTAAAGTGAGATTTGCCTTGCCGCTACTCTTAGCGTAACACTGACCCCTTGAGGAAAAAGAACACTACTATGGTACTAATCTAAAAAAAACTAGTTTAACCCTTGTTCACCTGGCTACTGTTGGAATTTAAAATTGTATATGTGCTTAAACATTGTGGGTGATTTGCATTATACATTCAAGCTAAAAGGTAAAAGCATTATTTCAACATAAATGAAGACATGTGGGTCATGCATTAAGTTTGTTGTTATAAATATATAGTTTGTTGTTTGTCGCATTAAGTTGTTTTGCAATACTTCTGTTTTATAATATAAGATGTTCTGGTATATTTTGTTATAACTCAGATCTACAGATGTGTCAGAAGTTGAATTGATGATGTTAGAGACATCCTGTCTCTGGTTCCAGTCCCCCTTTATGGCCCAACTGCTGTTGCTTTGCAAGTCCTGAGGGTCATAAACCCTCAGTCACATCCCAACTAAAAGATAAGGAATAAGCACAAGACCCCCCCCTTTGTGAGATAAGACTGGGGGTCTGAGAGCCAAAGAGTCAGACAAAGGAAGGAGAGAGCTGCAACAGCTTGATCCAGGTAACTTTGTCTCAGGATATCCTATGTAATAAAATGGATTCACATTTCAACATCTGAGATTTTGACTACTAATTGAATGAACCCTGAGAATGGAGCAGGATTTAGCTCCAACACTACATAAATACACACTATTTTCACGAGATTGACTAGATATCATATGAAATGATAACGTTTCCAGTTCTGTTGTCGAAGCAAACGGGATTGACATACTAAGCTGTAAAGTTACGTCGGTAACGTTACAGCATAGCTAGCTAGCAACCAAACTATCATGATTCTACTCAGCTGCAGTTAGCTATCTTGCTGAAATACAACAAAACATGCATTGTGAACTGTAGATGTAGCTACATGACAACACAGGGTATTTATTCAAATGAAACAGTTAGGAAGATGAAACATTAGCCCCTTTGCCAGTACAGTTGATCAACACTTTCTACCTGTGCTAGCTCCAGGATGCATTGCTAATGTTACCGTTAGCGACCAAATCATACTTACAGCTTGTGGTTGGGATGACCATACAGTCGGAACAGCCCCTTTCTTCAGCAACAGCAGCTTAGCAAATCCTGCTTTAAATTGTCCAAAGTTTTGAAAACTGTCTTGGTGAAATAGTTCAAGCAAATTAATAATTGAGTGTCAAACTTCACAGAGATCTCCTTATAGAGAAACATCAGCCATGCCCGTCGAGTGGTTGCTTCCTTGGGAAGACTATGACAAGTGTCACCATTCCCTGTACAGCCTGGAACACTGCATTTACGACCCTGGCTCATTGTCAATATCCTGGAAAATATTCCACACTTTCTTCTTTATAAATCCCGTCAAAGTACACGAGCAGCGTTCTCAGTCGGACATCCACTAGATCTAACTACATTCTGAACTGGTCTCAGGTCAGTGGCCTGTATGTAAATCTCGGGGTGTGACTGTTCTCCTAATACATCCATGGGCGTAACAAAGTTACAGGTTTTGAGATCTTGACGTCATCTTTTAGCTTTGTTGGGATTCGCCCGTTTTCAGCGGCAGTTTCAAAATGTGAGATTTGCGGAGGAAAGGCATGTCAATGGGATTTTGAGCTTCTATGTATGTCTTATTTACCTACCGAACTGTCGTCATTCACATATGACAAGGTAAAATCGGTTTTGCATTCTATCACCCCTTTAAGCATTTTTAGTCCAGAAGCTGCTACAGCTATTCCGTTAGATGTGGGAAAACTAAAAACAGTCTTTTCTCTCCAGAGATTTTCCCCTCTTGTGTTAATGGGATATGTCAGTTAACATTTCATCCCCTGTGGTTGTATTCTCTCATTCATTAGTATTCCATTTTCAGACTGTTCTCTTCTACGCTCCACACTGAGAGGTTGTATTTTTGTGCTTTGGCTCAGCCATATGGCATACATGTGCCACATCTCTGGAGACCTGTGCATTATCACTGGGGTACAGATAACCATAACCTGCAGTCTGGAGGTGGCTGGGCTCAGCCCGCCTTTCTGCTCAATGACAAACCAGCTTTTCTTCCACTGCCTGGTGCTCTCTATAAATGGCATACCTGTTTGCCTCCTATTGTAATCTGTCTTTTATCAGCCCCTCACAGCCTGAGCATCCAGTGTTTAAGGCGTGTGTGTTTGTGGCTGGGATGTGTGGGTGGGGTAGCATCATTGACAGCTGACATTCTCAGAGAAGCATGGGAAGACATTAGCACAGGAGACACAGGTATGGAGTTGCAGATGGAAGAATGAAGTTCAGCCATAATAGAAGCTGACACAGGCCAAAACGGCAGCATCGACAGGGGGAAGACTAACCCCTCCTCTACCTCATGTCTTCTACCCTCTCACCTATTCTCCTGTATTCTCTACAGAGCTCCTTTCTCAGCAGAAAAAAACACTTTCTCTCCATCACTGCCTAATGCTTTTTTGCTATTCCCATTTTTCCACATGCCTCCTAGGAAGACCTTGTATGTACCCACTGTGGGAAATTAACTTTTTTAAGATTACGAACAGATGCAAGTCTGCTTACGCCAACAATATTTTGGTGTCTTCTGAGCAACAAGTCTTTGAAAAGTAGTAGAGTAGACAGGGACATTTCTGCATTTCCTAAATGTTATATAACATTTTAGAAGACTAACAGGCTATAGTAGACGGCCTATATATAAAATATAGTTTCCCCTTTTACCACGTTACCACTTTTATTTTAGGGATCCTGTCCCACATGTATCCAGAAGAAGCTCCCCTTTGTCTCTTTTTTTTTTTTTAAGACACTGGTCAAAATGTTTCCAGATTTTCAAATTTTTGTAATTTATATGTTAATCTCTCCATTGACATATATTGTGCCATACTCTTGATCCAAGCACCAATTGTAGGTGGCTCCATTTTCTTTCAGATAAGACCTTTGGTCGTTTCTGCCTGTAGTATAGAAAAATTATTACATTTATATTTTGGGGGTTTCAGATTCAGATTTGTTGGATAGAGGTGCAGCAATATCATCTTATGGCCCTGACACACCCCTGGCGTGGTCGGTGACTTAAGTCTGTTTGGTGTATTCTGTGCCGTCGTCCGTTGGAGGGGCCGGCGGCCTTCATTTGGGCCAACTCTTGGCCATGCTCAGTCAGAAAACAGGCACTACCAGCAGTTTTTCAAAACCGTCATTGCCTTTCAAAACCATGCCAAAAGACAAGTACAGAAATATTTGATATACTGTATATGTTTCCTGATCTGCTGCTATGATAAAGGTTTGGTAAAAATTTAGGCACAAAAACTTCTTGCTTAGGCTTATGACCATGGTCATTGTTAAAGAAACCAACATTGAGTGTAGTTCGGAGATGGCAGAGGAACAGCAGTCTCTAATATCAAAACAGCATCCTTGGCAGTGGGAGCTCACCTTTACCTCTGTTGCACTGCCAGGCAGCCCCTTATTACATCTGGCACTTCCTGCTTCAGGAATATCATCCCAGTCTCTTGGCTGAGTCCTTGTTTTCTAGCATGCTCTGAGAGGGAATAGGAGATTTTGCAGCTTTGGTTATACTCTGCATCTCACTTCTTGGGTTTCTGTAACAGAGAGGTATGTGTATAAGATGTTATATATTTACTCTATTTATCCAGATTAAATGTTGCTGTCTAGTTTGATCACATGCATATCCAGTCACAGATGACTTAAGAATAGCAGCAGAGAAGCATGATTGGAATGGAATAGAAAATGTTCTTAATTTGACTTCAATATTAATGATCTGCTACAAGGAGAGTTTCAGCATAGCTGCAACAACAAACTCTGGTTGACCGCCCTGTGGAAACTAAAAAACAGTACTAAGTAACTAACTAAGGTCCCTTGGCATTTTACCCTGCCAGCAGTGAGGTCTGCTTCTGATGCTGATAAATCTGCCTTTGTGTTCATTTCACAGTTTGTTCCAGAACATGTTAACTGGACATTTACTGACTGAATTTCCATGTGATATCTTGTGAATATGCCTGGTCCCTATACAATCTATTCATGTATCAATGTATTCCACATTTTATGCTTGCATAGGGCCTTTTGGTTTTAGGGATGAAGTAGGGATGTAACAATGCATTGTGAATTGGTTAAAAATCAATATAAGCGTAAAGATTGTAACAGGTTTAGATAAAAAAAATGAGCAGGAAATGTTAGCCTACCGTTAGTTAGTTAGTAGCCGGCCTAAACACGGTTAAAATGCTGACAGCTAAACGGTGTGGCCGTATTTCACTGGAAAGAATTCCAACATCAGGATGTTTACAACAGTCTGTAGCTAAAGACAGTGTAGCCTAGCTGACAGCGATGTTGTAGATGTCGGAGAAACAACAGAGACGGGACTTAATGTTGCATTCAATTCCAACTTGTAAACTCATTGTGCATTCAGAGTTAAATACCCTGTAAAAAAACTATTTGTCATATGGTGTTTATTTTTTCTTGTCATATAACAGCAATTGACTTGTGAAATATGTTATTGTTATAAATGATTTGAGAATGAGAATTGTTACATTTTAAATAACAAATTTAATTGTAACCATATGGCCTTACAATTCTCTGGCTAGAAATGAATACAGGTAGTCGACATAAGTGACCTCATCCACATTGTCGAAATCATTTAAATTTTGAGCCATGGCACTGAAATTCTTTTAGACAACAGAAGCCCATAATTTCTGGTAGCCTACTCCCGAAACAACAGATTCCCAACTCATGTTACACTGTCCACTCTGCTGTCTTTGGACAAAAAGTGACGTTGTCAGACACGTTTAATAACAACCTGAGCCTGTCAGTAGCAAAAAACAACTTTAAGTGGACAAAAAAAAAAAAATCGAGGCGGCACAATTACCCCATTAGGTTACATGCAGTCCCGTTCATGCCGGCCTGCCATCGCGATCTTGCTAAATACTGGACCAATTTCAATTTTTTTGGGTCACATCAGTCTATTAGACACAAATCCATGCCATTTCGAGGGCTATATTTTTGTCCAGAAATGACACTAGTCAGCCTGCTGCGATTTGGAAAACTTTGATTAATTTCCTCACCTCACTTACACACTGCTGTATTTATTGTAGCTGCACTAATGATAGGAGAAGTGGTAGTAGCACTTTACATTCCACCACGGTCATAAAGTAATAACTGGGTAATGCATCACAGTAATACAATCTAATACAGGGTAATAAGGTGAAGAAAGTAACATGTAATAAAATACAATTACCAAGGTAATAACTAGGAATGAGTTTGATGATAACATTTATATCTGTGTAATGGTAATATAGTTATAATATTGTAATGACACAATAATAATGGGGTAATAGACGTTCATGTTTTCACAGCATTATAGGATACTATCAGCGTAACCTTTCAAATTAGATAAAAACTTCTTGGAATTTATAATGGGTTATTACCATATTACAATGTTATCCACCCTTTATCTTCCAAATATTTCCCTTTTGTTTCAAGGTAATATTACAAATTATATGTTTAATCTTGTGACTTGAAAACACGTCGGGTAGTTTCTGTGTAACAACCATGAATTAGTGCATCAAAATGCAAAACTACCGGTTTCTATTTCATTTTGTTGTGTCCCCATCAGGGCATTAGTTTACTTATTTTTCTGCTCCCATTGCTGGCAGTAGTTTGTTCCACATGCCTGTGTGTGTTCCTTTGTAGGAGCTTTGTACCCTGGGATTTAGTCAGGGAGTTGAATGTGAGCAGAAAGCCTCATGGTTTTTGTTATCATCTCTTCATATTATCTGCTTCAATCTTCTACGTTCCATGCCTTTGTTAATTATTGTCAGAAAGTTTGATGTGCAATATGTATGTTTTTGTTGATGATTGATAGCTCATATTAGACTGACGGTATGCTTCAGTAAGCTAATTTGCCACTATTATCTTGGGTTGTGCCAGGTGTAAGTATATTTTAGTTCAGTTAGATAAACAATATAAGTTATACTACATACACTGTATAACAATATACTATGTATTTCCTTCATTTCAGCTTACATGTTAGTAACTGTATATACTACCACATTAGAGTGTTGTGTAGTTATATTGTTTTTACAATTATCATTGTATAATGTCTTTGACTCATTACTATCTAAGTAACTATTCATTGTGTTTCATGTCCCAGTTTCACCCTTTGTAAGTCTAATAAACTGAGTTACGATGAAACCAGTGTTCAGTGTTTGATGGTGGAAAGTGTTTAGCTGCTGGTCAGATTGCACAGGGTTACGTTCATGCGGGAAAAGACACATTTTATTATAATTTTTGAATTTTAGAACAGAGGTGAAGAGACTAGCTGGAAACTACAAGAAGCATTTCCAGGTAATCTCTGCACCTATGTTAGTGTAATATTGTCATTTTGTCATTTTATAGAAACAGGCAGTTTTGCATTTTGCACCACTGATTCAGGGTTGTTACACAGAAAATACCAGATGTGTTTCCAGGTAAGAAGTCACAAGATTAAAACATAATTTGTAAAGTATTACCTTGAAACAAAAGGGAAATATTTGGAATATAAAGGTGGATGAATCTCAGCATTATAATATGGTAATTATCCATTTTAAATTCCAAGAAGTTAATTTGGAAGGTATTACGCCAATACTGTGAAAATTTGACTTTAAATTGTTTCCATATAAAATAAAAGATCCCATTATGATACCAAAACAGTAGGCTAGTTTTTGATACACTTATTTTCTGAGGATCAACAAGTTTTTCTACAAGTTTTTCTTATGTGGCAATAAAAGACAACCTACCAAAATGCATTTGATGTTATTTAAAAAAGAACTGCACATTGAAAGAAGTTAACTCAGCAGTGGACATGTGCTAAATATGATGGAAGTGCTTCTATTTTGTGTATGAGCGTTGGTGCTGTCAAATCCTCCTGTAAAAGTTCTGTAGAACTGTGTTCTTCTGTGAGACTTCACAGTATCATCACATTGCATTTCCATAAGCTCCAACTGCACAACCTCCTGTACTCTACATCATAGTGACAGCATAGTGACATATTCATATTCACTGTCCACTTTTTGCTTCTTTGATACTGTTGCCATGTTGAGTGTCTGTAACTGGCAAAGCATCTGTAGTAAAGATTTGGTTTTATCATTACAAGCTGGTGGAACCCTGCTTTATATGCACACACACACACACACACACACACACACACACACACACACACACACACACACACACACACACACACACACACACACACACACACACACACACACACACAAAATGTTTTCCCCACTGCTTGGCCAGGGAAAAACATTGCTTGTGATGTGGATGAGGTGCTGTGACCAGACCAAAACAGACGAGAGGATGCAACATAGTTTTCTTTTTTTCACTGTAACTGTATACAGTCAATTATTTTGTTGTTTTGTATGTAGACCAGTGTTGTGCAACTTTGTGTTAATTGGGATGTACATTGTTTTTGTGGGAAAAATAAATTATTTTTGTTAGTGTATTTGTGTGTTCTGGGTATAAAAACAATATTCTAAAATATTTTACAACACACTTATGTATGTAAGTGTAACAATGAACAAATAAAAGACCTAAGTCATTATGATAAATGGAGAAAGTGTTTTCCATTCATCATAGTGTTTTACATTGAGCACATGTATAAATGTCTATTCATATGATGGCTTGTGTGTCTTTTGAAAACAAAATACTATTTTGAGAAGAAATAACATTCTTTTGAATGTAGAGTTTCATTTTGCAGGAGAATTGAGGTTTTGCCCATTGTGTGTGTGTCTTTTGATTTGAGTGTAGAGTTCAGAGAGTATGAGCCATGCTTTCAGAAAATGTGTAACCAATCGAGAAAAAATATAATACTCCTTATTTTGTTGTGTGAAATGTTGCTTACATCCTTCGTTCTCTTTCTCTCTGTCTTTTCCTGCCTCCAGATGGTCACAAGAACAAAGAAAATATTTGTAGGAGGATTATCAGCCAACACAGTAATTGAAAATGTGAAGCACTATTTTGAACAGTTTGGCAAGGTAAGACCATTTGGAGTGATTTATCTTCTTGGCCGCTCTGTGTTTGTGTGTGAGGTGTGCTTTTTTTGAAGGTTCAAAGCAAGTTAAGGATTTAAGTGCAGCAGTGTGAGTGAGATCTAAAGGCAGACTGCTGCTGGTTCTCTCGTGAGTTTAATTGCCTTGTGCTGTTGGGGAAAGCCTTTCAAAACTCCAAAACACCTAGAGAAGATAATGGACCTGGACACCTGTCCAATGAGATGTGTATGGTCTGTTTTTAGAGGAGTTATGTTATCCAGCTGTCCAGAGTCAGATGAGAAGAAGCAAGTCAGTTTTGTGTGTGTGCATGTGTGTGTGTGTGTGTGTGTATAAAGAGGAGATATATTGACAGGGGTGCTCAAAGGCTTTGTGTAACTTAATTTATTATTATTATTTTTTATTTCAAAGCATTTTGCTTAACCCTTTTCAACCTTCAATCGGTTAATATCAGCCACATATACAGTGAGGAAAATAAGTATTTGAACACCCTGCTATTTTGCAAGTTCTCCCACTTAGAAATCATGGAGGGGTCTGAAATTGTCATCGTAGGTGCATGTCCACTGTGAGAGACATAATCAAAAAAAAAATATCCAGAAATCACAATGTATGATTTTTTAACTATTTATTTGTATGATACAGCTGCAAATAAGTATTTGCAACACCTGTCTATCAGCTACAATTCTGACCCTCAAAGACCTGTTAGTCTGCCTTCAAAATGTCCACCTCCACTCCATTTATTATCCTAAATTAGATGTACCTGTTTGAGCTGCATAAAGACACCTGTCCACCCCATACAATCAGTAAGTATCCAACTACTAACATGGCCAAGACCAAAGAGCTGTCCAAAGACACTAGAGACTAAATTGTACACCTCCACAAGGCTGGAAAGGGCTACGGGGAAATTGCCTAGCAGCTTGGTGAAAAAAGTACCACTGTTGGAGCAATCATTAGAAAATGGAAGAAGCTAAACATGACTGTCAATCTCCCTCGGACTGGGGCTCCATGCAAGATCGCACCTCGTGGGGTCTCAATGATCCTAAGAAAGGTGAGAAATCAGCCCAGAACTACACGGGAGGAGCTGGTCAATGACCTGAAAAGAGCTGGGCCCACCGTTTCCAAGGTTACTGTTGGTAATACACCTTGACGTCATGGTTTGAAATCATGCATGGCACGGAAGGTTCCCCTGCTTAAACCAGCACATGTCAAGGCCCGTCTTAAGTTTGCCAATGACCATTTGGATGATCCAGAGGAGTCATGGGAGAAAGTCATGTGGTCAGATGAGACCAAAATATAACTTTTTGGTCATAATTCCACTAACCGTGTTTGGAGGAAGAAGAATGATGAGTACCATCCCAAGAACACCATCCCTACTGTGAAGCATGGGGGTGGTAGCATTATGCTTTGGGTTTTTTTTTCTGCACATGGGACAGGGTGACTGCACTGTATTAAGGAGAGGATGACCGGGGCCGTGTATTGCGAGGAACAACCTCCTTCCCTCAATTAGAGCATTGAAGATGGGTTGAGGCTGGGTCTTCCAACATGACAATGACCCGAAACACACAGCCAGGATAACCAAGGAGTGGCTCTGTAAGAAGCATATCAAGGTTCTGGCGTGGCCTAGCCAGTCTCCAGACCTAAACCCAATAGAGAATCTTTGGAGGGAGCTCAAACTCCGTGTTTCTCAGTGACAGCCCAGAAACCTGACTGATCTAGAGAAGATCTGTGTGGAGGAGTGGGCCAAAATCCCTTCTGCAGTGTGTTCAAAGCTGGTGAAAAACTACAGGAAACGTTTGACCTCTGTAATTGCAAACAAAGGCTACTGTACCAAATATTAACATTGATTTTCTCAGGTGTTCATATACTTATTTGCAGCTGTATATTACAAATAAATAGTTAAAAAAATCATACATTGTGAATTATGTCTCTCACTTATTATGTCTCTACTTATTTTCCTCACTACATGTATCTTCATACTATACAATATGTTTTAATACTCATCCTTCACCACTATGGAGCTAAATTTGTTTCTATATTACATGCGAGAAAATAAATGATCTGAGAGAAAAAGAGACAAAATATTTGAGAGAAAAAGTTTTCATACCAATAGCAAAAAAAATCTCTCAAAATACTTTTTTAAACTCTCAAATATATATTTTTTGCTATTTTTAGAAAACTAACCAACTAGCCTGCTCATAAATAATACATTTTAGTTATCCTAACACTTTTTGACAGTCAAACTGAAACAAAGGCGATAAGCTCCAGGTCCTGCAGCCGCAGACGGACCGCCATCTCGGCCAGAGTGGAAACATTGCTAGAAAGGTTCACTGCCGACCTCAATCTGATTTGATCTCCAGCGGGACATGGAGAGCTCCAGACCCGGTAGCAACGGCACATCACCCCTGGAGCTCACTGCCAATGTTGGTGGTATAGCAAGCTAGCATTAGCAAACTAACCAACAACCCCGCTACCCGGTAGCAACGGCACAACCCCCGGCCATGATCAGAGCTTGCTTTGTCGTGCCCACATTTTGCATCCCTGCCAAAAATTGCACACACTTGGGCAGCAACAGTAATTTCTCCTGAATAATGCATCTCTTAACCCTCATTGTAGCCAAGAATTGCATCCAGGTAGGAAATGATAATAAAACATTAATCTCTCTAAAATTATAATCATCATTGATGAACATCACAAAGAAATGTATATACCCTAGCATTTAAACAGTAGCTGCTTTATCTTATTTTCCTTTGTGGATGCAATTCTTGGCAGGGATTTAGAACTCGGCACGCATTATACCCACTGATGGCATTCCGTCTGCGGCTGCAGGACCTGGAGCTCACCGGCAGTGTTTCAGTTATACTGTTAAAATTGTTAACTAAAATGTATTTATTTATAAGCGGGCTGGTTGGTCTGTAGCTCTCTTATTACCTCCCGGCTAGCACAAAACTCGTCATAGATTTGGTCTACATGGACTGTCTCTGTCATTTTGAGGACAGCCGCCACCTGGTCAGTGGAGGAGAGCTCAGCATAAAGGCCGATTGGTTTCAGTTTCACCATTGCATTTTCTGGTAAGAAATCTAAATCACTTGTCAATGTATGCAATGACAGAGTCATAGAACTTTATAAGTCATGTTGCTGCTGCATATTTATGCTGACACTTGTTTTTTTTCAAGAAAAGCTTTTCTGTTTCCCCTGAAGCAACTGCATTTTGAACTTAAACATCTGAGATGCAGAGCTTTGTTTACTCTTTTATGAGTTGGTCAAAAACACACCCACGTCATCTTCACTGCCACAGAACAGGTCACCCCAAGGGATCTGAAGTATAAGCAAGAGCTGACCAGCTTTGCAGCAGATGATGAAAAGAGATCTATGTGCATCCTGTTTATTCCATTGTTTGTGTTATGTGTTATTGTTTGTTTGTGCTGATAACCTCACAGACGCTGTGTGTGTGTGTGTGTTTGTGTGTGTGTGTGTGGTGCACTGTTTGGCTGAGGTGTTTCTCTTTAATACAGAGAAGCACACTAAACTATTCTTTGCAACAGCTCTTTTGATTTGACTTCTTTTGTCTGCTAAACTAAGCCTACTACAATTTCCTGCTGTTAATCAGGGCTCTGCGGTGATTGTAATGCTAATTAGTTGTTTTGTGTTTTTGTTGCCTCTGTGCAGTTACTGCAGTCACATTAAACTGGACAAACCCCGATTGTTCATCATTTATCAACCTCACATAGAAACCAGCGCTGATATGAGCGCAGGAATCATCTTACAACAGGCTTCACGTGTGATTCATGAAACGTTCGTATCACACCAATCAGAGCATAAGAATGGTCGTACATTGATAAATGCAGTGGCTGGAAATCATCGTAATTTAAATATCACGCCCCAATGTATTCTCGGTTTTGAGGCCTCGCCCCTACAATTTACGACATGGCCAGACGTAATCTAGCTAAGAAACGGCACTGAAGATTGAAACCCTAATATTTCAGGTTCATTTGCACTAATGTGTGTACTATTTGGCAGCCTGAAAACTGGTTGAAGGCTGTAGAAAGAATGCGGAATGAAAAGTGGTCACAGTGTCAACAGTGTTGCCGTAGTAAATCGAACTCCAGCTGAAGTTTACTTAATTTATACATCCTTGACATATGTAGCCTATGCTATAGTCCTAATAGTAATATACCGGCTTATATTGCAATCTCTTAGACCTACATGTAGGTGTACGTATATTAAAATAATCACACACCCCATCCAGGCTTCATAGAATGGGCCTGCTGGCCAATAATCTATGCTGGAAATGCAAAATGGAATCAGGAACTTTTATACATGCGATATGGGAATGTAAATGCATCTCCCCATTCTGGAAAGCAGTATTACAATACATTGGAAGTTGGATAGGGGTGGGGATACCCATGTCGCAGAGGCTGTGTTTACTGGGGGATCCAACAGTGATGCCTAATATGTCTAAACACCAAAACACTGTGGTGCAGGTGGGGACGGTCACGGCTGCCAGAATAATCCTCAGACTTTGGAAATCTTCGACTGTTCCGAATGTTAAAAGCTGGTTGGGATTAATGTTGGAAATAGTGTCATATGAACAAATGCTGGCTAAGCTAAATGATGACATAGAAAACTTAAAGAAATCTTGGAACTATTTTCTTTCCTGCAATACTGGGACAAGTAAACTTCTTTGATGAACATCTGTTTTGAAGGTGTTGTTTACTGTAAGCTATTGTTCACGGTGGATGTTTCTGCTAACATCGAGGATATTTGTAAATGTCAATTTTCTGTGAAACTTGCTGATTTGATGTGCGCTGGCCTGGTTGCTCTGGTTGTTTTTGTTTTGTTTTGTGGGGGGGTTGGGAGGGGTTGTGTACTTATGTACTTATGTTGTGGAAAATAATACTAAAAACTTTAATGACAAAAAAAAAAAAATCACACAGTAGCAGAGTTTATGAAGTGTGTTTTATTTTACTCGTGTTTTTTTCATGAATCAGACAGGCAACAGCTGTGAGGGAGAGTGCATGTCCTCCAAACCCCGTACTGGACCACCACCTCGACCCTGTCAGAGGGGATGGAAAAAAAAACGACAGTCAATGGCACAGATAAATTGTTCACTTGTGTCCATTAACGACACTTTAAAAGTGAAACAAAACCTGAAGAATAAATAAAAATGTTGTGCTTTGTCATGTTTCCTGAGCTTCATTGCTAAATGTAATACTATACCTTTTAAAAGCGAGGAATAATATCCGGTCTCCTTCGTATTGCCCCCAGTTGGGGCTGTGCTGGATACTGCTCTCTGGGCATCGGGTCATCCGGCTCCATCATTACATTTATGGCACCCTGTTTTCCTGTGTGATGCTGTGGAAAACCCCACAGGCTTAAACAGCGTTGCAGGTGTTGCAGACTTTTTGTTCCGTGTATAGTAGGGTCCCCCCGCTGATGCCGTGCTTTGCGTAAGAATCTGTGTACGCCCGTCCTACGCCTGTTTTAGGTCACATGCACGTTTCATAAATGAGGGCCATTGTCTCTAAAATGCATTGCCCACTCCTTTAGTATGCCTTTGCAATAAATGCCGCTGCCCTAGTTGCTGCTGAAGGGCAGCTTCACCCCTAGCTCACAGAAACAGGAAGTGCTTGGTGTAATGGGTTCCTGCTGCTGAGTTTGTCATTTGGCCTTTGCTTGCTCCAGTATGTCAGCATCTTGCAACTGCAGCAATTAGCACAGTGGAGGTGGCCTTGATGTGGCAGGGAAAATCCTGAAACCAGAGGGTGCAACAGACTGCTGAGGCCCTGCTTTTCCTTCCACACAGCACAGTGTAAAATGAAAAAAGAGACTTTCACTGTCACTGGACAGAGGTGGGATAATACACCAATCAATTTTCCAAATCTCTATATACTATAGAACATCCATTTATTGGCTTATTCTATATGAACAGTTATTTGGTTTACTGCTGACAACAGCTACACATACAATGTATTTTTGTTGGTGATGAGATCTAAACCATCAACCTGCCTCTTAGACCCCATCCTGACTAGGCTACTTAAAGAAGTTTTACACTTAGTCAACACATCTCTACTAGATATAACCAATCTATCTTTATTAACAGGCTATGTACCACAGTACTTTAAAGTAGCTGTAATTAAACCTCTTCTGAAAAAGCCCAACCTTGATCCAGATGTTTTAGCCAACTATAGACCTATATCCAACCTTCCATTTCCAAACAGCTGTGTGACTTCCTGCATAGCAACAGCTTATTTGAGGATTTTCAGTTAGGATTTAGAGTTAATCATAGCACAGAGACAGCACTTGTGAAAATTAAAAAAATTAAAATCTTATTACAGAGATTGGAACATTTAATTGGCATTAAAGGAACTGCTCTAAGCTGGTTTAAGTTTTATTTATTAGATCGATTTCAGTTTGTTCATGTTAACGATGAATCCTCCGTGCACACCAAAGTTAGTTAAGGAGTCCCACAAGGATCTGTGCTCGGTCCAATCCTGTTCACTTTATGCTTCCTTTAGGGAATATTATCAGGAAACACTCCATAAACTTTCATTGTTATGTAGATGATACTCAATTATATCTATCAATCAAGCCGGATGAAACTAATCAGTTAGCTAAACTTCAGGATATTAAAACCTGGATGACCTGTAATTTTCTAATGTTAAACTCAGATAAAACTGAAGTTATTGTTCTGGGGCCCGAGAACCTCCGTGACACATTATTCAAAGAGATAGTTACTCTGGATGGCATCACCCTGGCCTCCAGCACCACTGTGAGGAATCTTGGAGTTATCTTTGATCAGGACATGTCCTTTAATTCTCACATAAAGCAAATTTCAAGGACCGCCTTTTTTCACCTACGTAATATTGCAAAAATCAGGAATATCCTGTCTAAAAATGATGCAGAAAAATTAGTCCATGCATTTGTTACTTCTAAGCTGGATTACTGCAATTCTCTATTATCAGGCTGCTCGAAAAAGTCCATAAAGACTCTTCAGCTGATCCAGAATGCTGCAGCACGTGTTCTGACAGGAACCAGGAAAAGAGATCACATCTCTCCTGTTTTAGCATCTCTGCATTGGCTTCCTGTAACATCCAGAATAGAATTTAAAATCCTTCTTCTCACCTACAAAGCTCTTCATGGTCAGGCACCATCTTATCTTAAAGAGCTCATAGTACCTTACTACCCTATAGAGCACTGCACTCCCTGAATGCAGGGTTACTTGTGGTTCTTAGAGTCTCTAAAAGTAGAATGGGAGCCAGAGCGTTCAGCTCCATCAGGCTCCTCTCCTGTGGAACCAGGTTCCAGTTTGGGTTCAGGAGGCAGACACCGTCTCCACATTTAAGAGTAGGCTTAAGACTTTCCTCTTTGATAAAGCTTATAGTTAGGACTGGCTCAGGAAAGTCCTGAACCATCCAATAGTTATGCCGCTATAGGCCTAGACTGCTGGGGGACTTTCCATGATGCACTGAGCACCTCTAAAATTGAATTGAAAATAGTTAGGGAGTTTGGAGTCGCAGTGTCCGCCTAACCCGGCCCACCTACTTCTCGTCATAGTTGTCAGATTTATCTATCATATAATCAATAATAAAATAAAACTAGAGGGAGACAGGGCGATACAGCCCGATCCAGTTGGGGAGAGTTCTAGCCTGACCAGGCTCCTCTCTTTACCCTGTCTCTCTTAGTTATGCTGTAATAGTTTTAGACAGCTGGGGGACTTCCTTTGACACACTGAGCTCCTCTCTCCTCTATCTTTCTATCTTCCCATTTTGTGTGCATCCATGTCCCAGAAATGCTTGTTACCCACCTAGCTCTGGGGAGTCATTCCCCGGAGTCCTTATGTTCTTTTTCCCCCAGCATGTTTCCTCGGATCAGGGAGGCTCCAAAATCATGGTTGCAGCTGTTGCCATGGTCCCGCTACACGTTCCCTTCTGCGATGCCATGTTACATCTTGCTACGATCTGCGGTGCCCAGCTACGTCATGCTGTGACTGTTATTGCCACTCTTCATTCTAACCTCAACCGGTCGTCAGACACCGCCTACCAAGAGCCTGGGTCTGTCCGAGGTTTCTTCCCAATGGGGAGTTTTTCCATGCCACTGTCGCACTGTTGCTTGCTCTGGAGGAAACTACTAGAACTGTTGGGTCCTTGTAAATTAACGGAGTATCTGTAAAGTGTCTTGAGATAACTCTTGTTATGAATTGATACTATAAATAAAATTGAATTGAATTGAATTGATAGAGAGGAAGTGTCTTTGCCACACAAGACCTAACTATATTTTAACCTCCTGGCACCAGGCAATTTCATTACAGCAGCTATATTTTTAGCACATTTCTACTTTAATCAAAAGTTAAAGAGGAACAAGGTAGCAGAAAGAGAAATTAAGAACACGTGGCATTAGTACCAGCTTTGCTCAGCTTGACTCGGCCACGGTGCCCTGTCCTTCATTTTCCATTGCAGATTTATTACCGCCTCATGCGTGAGACAAGACACACAGAACGTCGAAGGTGTGTTGCTTTTAATTCTCGGCATCTGGCATGTTTCCACAGCCAGAAGACCAATTTTGTTTCAAAAGGCAGCAAAAAAAAAAAACACTGCTGGCTAAACAACTTAAAAATATGGCATGTTTGAGAAAAGTATGGGACTACATAATGTAAGATTATATATTCTATCATTCAAAATGTCTAGAATGATAAAACATTGGAAGGGGATAGTTCAGGAGCTGAGTTGGTTTAAAATTGAAAGGGACCTACATAACTAGCCCATTTGAACCCCTGGATGTCCTCTCACGTGGTGTAAACCCCAATTTCCACAGGATGTGTAAGCGGCTCCGCTGTGTGACGGCTCCGTGCTCCGCCAGGTCCGGATTTGGTGTGGAACAGCTGCGGCCATGACTGAAAGCTGAAGTCTCGAGGACCCACGAGATCTTGCAAATTCATGTAGAACAGAACCACAAAAACAGTTTGTTTCCATCCAGAGGAATAGAGAGGAAACAACTCTGTGGTGGGTTTTCAAGGTGTAGTGCAGGTCCGCTATGATCCGCTGTGAGCACGGTATATTTTATTTTGTAAATTAATCAGATGTTTTATTTTGTTTCTGTGCTAGACCTCCTGTCTCGCACTATCTGCTGTGTGCTGAATTGCTGCGGAGCTCTCCGGCAAAAATAGATCTGCTCTGGAGGGCTGCGGATCGCAGTAGCTGGGACGCAGCTGGGACGCAGCCGCTCCGCAGTCCATGGAATTACACACATTGACTTTAATGGAAACCAAATTACTCCAACATATATTATTATATTCAACTCCAACGTAAAGTCAGTCTTACTGTATGGGGCAGAGACCTGGAGGATGAACAAGACCACCATCAGAAAAGCCCAGACCTTCATCAACACCTGCCTCAGAAGAATTCTCCAGATCCGATGGCCTGACACCATCAGTAACACTAACCTCAGGGAAAGGACGTGCCAACTCCCTGCCGAAGAAGAAATCAGGAAGAGGAGATGGGGCTGGGTAGGGCATACCCTACGAAAACCACCAACCAGCATCACTAGGCAGGCGTTGCGGTGGAACCCACAAGGCAAGCGGGAGAGAGGTCGGCTAAGAAACACCTGGCGACGCGACCTTGAGGCTGACATCACCAAGATGGGCTACACCTGGAACCAGTTAGAGAAAATAGCCCAGGACAGAGGACTCTGGAGAGCTGTTGTTGTTGTTGACGGCCCATACCCTGGTAGGGGTGACGGGCAGTAAGTAAGTAAGTAAAAATTACTCCAATGCCGTTCCACATCCTGTGGAAATTAGGGGTAACAACATCTGGCCATAATTATTTTTCAAACCCAGTGTTGTCTTATTCTAAAGCAGTCTGGAGAGAAATTCATAAGATTTATGGTATTTCGCACCTAAGAAAACCTTTCGCCTCTCTATGGTATAACCCAGCCATACGTTTTGGGAATTTACGTTTATTGGAATCAATGGCTTGTAACAGTGATACACAAAATAAGTGACCTGGTTGTGGATGAATTTCATGTCGTTTGCTGATATTGTGCAAAAATATAAAGGTAATTTTTGGAAATATGTAAAAATAAGATACTGTATCACAATGGGTAAATTTAGGCAACAACAATGCATTGATGGGGGTTTTGGACCTACCTAGTATAACACACAGAGCACCCATATTCTACAAGACATTTAATGGTATGAGAAAATGTGTAAAAATCTGAAGATCATTTGGCAGAAAGATCTAGAGTGTGGATGGTTAAATACCTTATTAAATACAGGGAAACGCGTGAGAGAGAAGAAGAGGAAATTTATTCAATACAAGATAATTCATAGATAGTATTTCACCCAGTCAAAACTACATATAATGGGCTTAATAGGAAATGATTTATGTTGGAAGTGTTAGAGTGAAATAGGGACATTCTTAAATGTAATTGGGGGATGTAAACTGGTCTACCCATTTTGGGAGAAAGTACTGGAACATACAGTATGAGTAAATGGCTTGTGGTGGTGGTTCCTGTAGCATTAAGACTGTTGGTTAGGGGACCAAACAGAAATGTCAAGTATATCTAAATATGAACGATGGTTTTTAAAATTTGGGATGGTCACAGCTGCTCGAACAATTCTCGGAGTCATTTCACCAAGGAGGCATTTGCAAGGAAACCCGCTTGCAGCTGGTTTACACCTGCCTTTAAGAGACAGAGAATTTTCGCAGCAAAATAGAGGCGCGCTTTCACGGGAGTTTTTAGCACATACCGCAGAATACATAATTAGGCGCACTTTACGCTTCCCCTCCCATCTCTTTATTGGAAACTCCCACTTTTCCCATCACCCTTCCATGAATGCATATGTATGACAAGAAAATGCGCAATTTGCCATTTTCCGTCACCACAACAGGCAGTCTGCGCTTTACCTCAGTGTGGCCTGTTTGTACATACCTCGCCATTCTTTTATGCTCACGTTGCAAAACAAATACACCTGGGCACAAAAGCATACATCTGGCCCTCTGACACCAAATCACCTTTTCTTTATCTGAAATTCTATAACCAATAGTTTTTGCCCAAGGACATCCATTTTCACGAATAATGAGACATGGTTGGTCTGTGGGAGAAAGAAAAATCAATCTGTTCATAAATTATAATGGAGCATTTTATACATTGTCGTGTTTCTTTAGGAATAAACAACAGACAAATAGAGTCTTTAAATGTTTCAGATGTAAAGTTGTTCGCTGTCAAAGGGTAAATTTAGGCAACAACAAATGAAGCAGTCATTGGAATGCTAATGGCAGGTGATGGCTTGCTAACATCAAAATGCCGCAATAGGGAGCTTCGCTTAGAGAACAGAGGCTTACTTTTATTTTGAAAGGCTTAAGACTCTTCCTAAAAGAATAAAGTTTGAACTGCATCCTCCATTCACTATTTGAGCTCTCAGCATACGGCATACTTTAGACTGTTACTTTACTTTAAGAAAGAATTTTATGTGTATTTATTTACTTTATTGCCTACTTGTTACAATATATATAACTACGGGGGGGGGGGTAACTTTAAAAAAAAAAAGATTATATTGTTACTTCAATATTCATGACCATTCAAAAAAATAGTAACAAACTAGAACATAAACCATAAACCAAATGAACATACAGTGAGGAATATAAGTATGTGAACACCCTGCTATTTTGTAAGTTCTCCCACTTAGAAATCATGGAGGGGTCTGAAATTGTCATCGTAGGTGCATGTCCACTGTGAGAGACATAATCTAAAAAAACAAATCCAGAAATCACAATGTATGATTTTTTAACTATTTATTTGTATGATACAGCTGCAAATAAGTATTTGAACACCTGAGAAAATCAATTTTAATATTTGGTACCGTAGCCTTTGTTTGCATTTCCAGAGGTCAAACATTTCCTGTAGTTTTTCACCAGGTTTGCACACACTGCAGAAGGGATTTTGGCCCACTCCTCCACACAGATCTTCTCTAGATCAGTCAGGTTTCTGGGCTGTCGCTGAGAAACACGGAGTTTGAGCTCCCTCCAAAGATTCTCTATTGGGTTTAGGTCTGGAGACTGGCTAGGTACTCATCATTCTTCTTCCTCCAAACACGGTTAGTGGAATTATGACTAAAAAGTTCTATTTTGGTCTCATCTGACCACATGACTTTCTCCCATGACTCCTCTGGATCATCCAAATGGTCATTGGTAAACTTAAGACGGGCCTTGACATGTGCTGGTTTAAGCAGGGGAACCTTCCATGCCATGCATGATTTCAAACCATGACGTCTTAGTGTATTACCAACAATAACCTTGGAAACGGTGGTCCCAAATCTTTTCAGGTCATTGACAAGCTCCTCCCATGTATTCTGGGCTGATTTCTCACTTTTCTTAGGATCATTGAGACCCCACGAGGTGAGATCTTGCATGGTCCAAGGGAGATTGACAGTCATGTTTAGCTTCTTCATTTTGTAATGATTGCTCCAACAGTGGACCTTTTTTTCACCAAGCTGCTAGGCAATTTCCCCGTAGCCCTTTCCAGCCTTGTGGAGGTGTACAATTTCGTCTCTCGTGTCTTTGGACAGCTCTTTGGTTTTGGCCATGGTAGTAGTTGGATTCTTACTGATTGCATGGGGTGGACAGTTGTCTTTATGCAGCTAACGACCTCAAACAGGTGCATCTAATTTAGGATAATAAATGGAGGGGAGGTGGACATTTTGAAGGCAGACTAACAGGTCTTTGAGGGTCAGAATTCTAGCTGATAGACAAGTGTTCAAATACTTATTTGCAGCTGTATCATACTATATAAATACAGTGAACCCTCGTTTTTCACGGGGGTTACGTTTACCAAAAAGAACCCGTGATAGGCGAAATCCGTGAAGTAGTAACCTTTATTTTTTTTACAATTATTATACGATGAAATACTCCATAATACATTGAAACCAAAGAACAAAACCTTTTTACAGGCCCAAGCATTTGTTTAACAAATAAAAGTACCGTAAAACGTTTTTTTACAAATAACTACTGTACTGTAAAATAATAATTTTAATCATCAATTTGAACTGATGGCTTCAAATTGCGGAGATCAGCACTGCCCCACCGCGACCAGAGTCATTGGATTAGAACGGTAGAAAATGTAGTTAAAAATTTTTTTTGATTATGTCTCTCACAGTGGACATGCACCTACAACGACAATTTCAGACCCCTCCATGATTTCTAAGTGGGAGAACTTGCAAAATAGCAGGGTGTTCAAATACTTATTTTCCTCACTGTAATCATTTTTTTTTACAATTCAAATATTGAATTTTTACATTTTATAACAAAAAATAACCAAAATAACAATATCAAGAAACAACAATAATAATAACAAGAACAATAATAATAATAAAATAAAATAAAACCAACAAACAGTGAGGTTCAATGTAAATCTTTGTATACAGCTGATGTCCAAATTACATTGTAGACATGTAGGTGCAGAAATTGGCCCATTGCTCTTTCATGGTTTCATTCATACAGTGTAGTCTTCCCAACATCTTTTCGCACGCAGAATTTTCAGTCATTCTTTCTTTCCACATTGTAAGTGTTGGGGCATGAGTGTCCTTCCAAAATTTCAAAATGAGTCGGGAACATGTTACCAAAGCAGTATTTAACACCCTAAAAGTATGTTTATTTAACATTGGCACCCCTCTTTTGTCTCCAAGTAAACACAGTCTAGGTGATTTGGGCAGACTACAGGGTAACCAACCCTGCATGTAACTTAAAACACTGCTCCAAAAAGCAGAAATCACCAGGCATTCCCAAAGGGCATGCATCAAAGTGCCTTTAGCTATTTGGCATTTCCAACAAAGATTGTTTTCGCCAATACCCATTTTGTAGAGCCTAGAAGAAGTATAATAATATCTATTAAGGATTTTGTATTGAGTAAACTTGCCCCTAGCTTCTCTAATGTGCAACCCACTATTTGACAGAATAGAATCCCATGTATCATCATCCATTGTACATCCTAAATCTCTTTCCCATATTACTTTCAGACTTTTACTTGTTTTGTTTTTAGCCCAGGGGCAGATATTATACCATTTTGAGGCTTTGCACAGTAGTGGAGGTAGTAGCAGAAAAGTCTCTATAGGATTTTTCCCATTTAATAACCTAACACTTCTTTTCAAACAATCTCTGATTTGTAAATACTTCCAAAAATGGCCAGGACCCTCCAAGTTAAATTTCCTTTTAATATCATCATATGACATAAATATGTCCCCCTCCAGCAGATCACCTATAGTTCTAATACTTTTTCTTAGCCATTGTACCCAGTAAATAGTCTGTTTATTGATTTTAATTTTTGGGTTATGCCACAAGGAGGCCTATTTTTGCACATGTGTAACAAGCTTGTATCTTTTGTGTACCTCCAACCATACCATTTTAGAGAATTTCAAGATAGGATTTTGTATTTTATCCCCTTTATTTGACTTTTGTGATAAAATATCTATTGGTGTGAACGGAGAGGCAAGCTCTTGTTCTATTAAAATCCAGTCCAGATTGACACCAAAATCCACGGGGAGTCCAAGGGAAAAATGGCAAGGAGAGGTAGAGGATAACACACAGAGAAACACTACAGGGGATACGAGACCTGAGAAGCTGACGAAGTGTCGACGGACTGAAAAATAGGAATGATCCAACAAGAGGCAGAGGAAACACTGGGGTTAAATACATAAGGTAACGGGGAACAGGTGAGACATCAGGTGAAGCACATTAGGGCGGGGCAGGACAATCAGACAGGCAAAAGTAAAGCTGGGCAAGACAAGACAGAACAGGAAACCAGACTATCATAAAACAGAGCAAACACTTACCGGGGAACACAAGACAGGACCAGCAGAGAGGGACGAGGAAGGAGGGAGCGAGAGAGGGACGAGGAAGTAGGGAGCGAAAAAGGGGAGACAAGGCGGAGAAGAGGAGACGAGACGAAGGAGACGAGGAGACAAAGAAGCCGAGGAAACAAGACTAAAGGGGCGAGGAGACAGGCAAGGGGCGAAAGCGGAGAAAGGAGAGGGAAAACAGAAGGAGACAGACAAGGGAACGAGATGGACAAGGAAGGGAGGAGAGACAAAGAGGCAAAGAGACAAGACAAAAAGCGAGGAGGCAAGGGAGGCTAGGTGACAAAAGAGGCGAGAGGACAAGGAAACGAGAAGACAAGGAGAAGGAACAACAATAAAAGACAAGGTGAAAGGAGGGGTGCCAGGATGAAAAGAGGGAATGTAACGAGATGAAAAGGGAGGCGAGACGAGGAAACGGTACAAGGACCGGGCACGAGGAAGACTAGAAAAAGGGCTGGAGACATGTGGCGAGCGAGGGACCAGTGGAGAGGCAACCGAGGAGGGGCACAGGATAGGGACACAGGGAAAGAGCGGGGCAGACAAACACAGGGGCAGGCAGAGACAGAGCGAGAGAGACCCAGAGAGAGGGAGCTAAGGAGAGACGAAGGGATGACCAAACACAGAGACCCAGACAGGCAAAGAGGGAGCAAGACAGAGACAGTGACCGAGAGGGAGAGACACAGGGAGCAAGGCCGACAGGAAGGGAAAAAGAGACAGAACGCCAAATATACACAGACAGAGAGAGAAAGGGACACAGAGAGCACGACAGACAGACACAGGGAACAAAAGAGAGAGCAATGGGGACAAGTAAAGGGATGGGGCTAGGACGGAGACAAGCGAGGGATAGGAGGAGAGGGACAAGAGAAAGAGAGCAGAGAAGGTACCAGGGGAAGGCACAGTGCGGCACAGAGAGAGCGAAAGGGAGCACGGAGAGAGGGAGAAAGACAAGGAGATCGAGATGGAGAGAAAAAAATGGAGAGGCACAGGGAAAGTCACGCACACAAAGAACCAGAAAAAGGGGGAGAAAAGGACAGAAACCCAGGGAGCAAGACAGACAGGGAAAGAGAGAGACAAAACGTGGAAAACACAGACGCATACAGAAAGAGCGAGACCGGCGAGGAACAGAGAGAGGGTTTGCGTGAGGGCGGTAGAGAGACAAAAAGCGAGCAAAACAGACAGACACAGGGACCAAATGAGACAATGGGGAAGAGAGAGACAAGAGACTATGAGGGAGACAAAGCAACACAGAGTGAGGGAGAGGAACAAGGAGAGCTAGACGGACAGACACATGGAGTGGCAGAGACAAGGCGAGAGGCACATGGAGAGACAGCGGCAGTGAAACAAGCAAAGAGATAAAGCAACATGACGGGACAGAACGAGAGGTGACTAGAGAGGGACAGGGCCAGGAGACAAAACGAGGGGGACGCTGACACAGGGGCAGAGGAGACAGGGAACAAAGCTAGGAGCGAGGGAATGCCTGAGTGGGTGTACGAAAAAGCCCGTGAGGGACACAAGAGAGCCCCCGGAGGGGCGCACGGGGGACGCGAGAGAGCCCCCGGAGGGGCGCACGAGGGACAGGGGGTCAGGGGGGGGCGGTCGGACCGTCTGGGTCAGGGGGGTTCGCCGCGGCTCCCAGGGAGGACTCAACAGTGCTAACTCTCTGGGAAACAGACCTTCCGGGCTCCGGCTGGGGGTCTGAGGCAGCTCCCAGGGAGGACTCAACAGTGCTAACTCCCTGGGAAGCAGTCTGGACAGGTACCGGCTGGGGATCCGCATCATTGGCGGCAGCAGTCGGTGGCTGTGGGTCCGCGTCGGTGGCGGCATCGGTCGGCAGCTGGAAGTCTGCGGTGGCGGCAGCAGTGGTTGGCGACGGGGGCTCTGCGGCGGCGGCAGTCGGCGGCTGGGGGTCTGGGGCGGCTCCCAGGGAGGACTGTTCAGTACTGACTCCCTGGGAAGCAGTCTTTGCTGGCGCCGGCTGGGGGTCCACGGCGGCGGGCACCGGCTCGCTGGGGGGGATCAGGGAGGCCTGCAGGATTGCCTCCAGGTGGTAGACCTCCCGGATCGTCGCGGCAACACTCGGGACCCTCACGGTCCATGGCTGGCCTGCCACAGCGTTCCGCATGAGCGCACAAATGGACAGTTGGCGCCTCACGTCTGTGGTTCTGCCCAGCTCTGCAAAAAACCGGCCGAGGCCATATTCCAGCCGGCTTAAAACCGTTCAGCCTTCCCCAATGTCCGCTGGGCCCACGCTGCACTCTGCTGGGTCCATGACTGGTTGGATCATTCTATCACGGGAGCAAAAGGAGGACCCAAACGCAGAGTGCCAGGTGAAAGTTCACAAAGGTTTATTACAAAAGCAGTTCAACATAAGGGAGCACAAAAGGCAAAATCAGGGCAAACATCCAAAGGGGTAAACCAGGCCGGAATCCAAAGAAAATCAAAACACCAAAATTCACAGGGAGTCCAAGGGAAAAATGGCAAGGAGAGGTAGAGGATAACACACAGAGAAACACTACAGGTGATACGAGACCTGGGAAGCTGACGAAGTGTCGACGGACTGAAAAACAGGAATGATCCAACAAGAGGCAGAGGAAACACTGGGGTTAAATACATAAGGTAACGGGGAACAGGTGAGACATCAGGTGAAGCACATTAGGGTGGGGCAGGACAATCAGACAGGCAAAAGTAAAGCTGGGCAAGACAAGACAGAACAGGAAACCAGACTATCAACGTAAAACAGAGCAAACACTTACCGGGGAACACACGACAGGACCAGCAACACAAGACCACGGAGAAAACAGACAAAAACACAAGGAGGCCAAAGAAAGAGAAACATAAACCCAAACAAAACCCCAAACAACAACACTATCCCTATCACGCACACTGGAAAACATACATTGGTTGGAGCTTTGGACCTCCGGCGATCTGCAGACTTCTCACACTGGTAAGACTTGTGAAACAGAACTTGAAGTGGCCTGGTCCTCGTCCGCTGACAACAGCGAACTAATGCCTGAGTGGATGGCACTCCCACCTCTTTCTCCAGAGCTGCAAAGAGGGGTGGTTGATAGCTGTACACACACTGGAATGGAGTGAGGCCAGTGCAGGAGCAGGGCACAGTATTATGGGCGTATTCAATCCAGATCTTGCTCCAGTAGCAGGATTCCTTGAGGACAGACAGCAGAGCCCCATCTCCAAAATTGGGTATAGAGGAATTCACAAACAAAATAAAAAGAGTCTCCGAATGTTGGTCAGGGAAAACCAGAGTGACAGGAGTTGTTTGATGAGTTACCTGCCAGTGCAGCCGCCATCCAGCGCTGTAGCTCTTAACGGTGAAGGTAGAGGAACAGAGCTCAGTCGCAACCCTTTAACAAGGAAAGAGTCCATGAGACTGGCGTCAGCCCCGGAATCCACCATAGCCTCCAGAGACATGGAAACCTCACATGTGGATAGAGTCACAGGGAACATGGGGCGAGAGGGAACGATGCATAAGCTCCTCACTAGCAGCAGCCTCAGGTAAAGCAAAGAGGCGATGAGCCTCCCTTGCCCGAAAAGGCCCCTCTCGGATAATCCTGCAAAGAACCCTTGAAGTTGACTCTCTCACGTTCAAGGAACCACTTGTCTATTTTGATGGCCCAGGCGATGAGAGTGTTGAGGTCCTCTGGAAGATCCAATGCCGCCAGCTGATCCTTCAGTGCACTGGACAGATTGTATAGGAAGGCCAAAATGTGGTTGATTCTGAGACGAGAACGAGACCTTAAAAAATTGGTCTTGAGGCCAAGACCGGTCTTGAGTACTACAACATTGTTGGCTGTTAACACACTACGTTGTGGAGCCAATAATCTTAATGCAGTGCTAACTAAGAAGGGAATGTTGTTCCAATGGATGTCTGAATAAAATAACCAGCTCGTTTTGAATTTTGGAGATACATGGATATACTTCAGAATTTGCTTTTTTTTCTCTTAAAAAAAAATCTGAGAGCATGTATTGTTCATTTGATGACACAATTTATTAATTTGTGCAAACAGATTCTTTTTTGAAATTTGTATTCTCCACTTCACCTGCCAGGCTCTGGCCTTACATGTCGGCATGTAAGGTGTTTATTTACCGTGAAATCCCTGAATGTGTGTGCGTAAGTGCTGTGCAGCTCTGTATGTCAGATTGCCTGCAGTGTATCAGCCCCCTGCAGATCAGCCTTTGTGGTTTTCTGCTGTGCAACTAAAGTTCTCAACCCAAGTTTTCCAGTCACCCTCCATTTACCACCAAAATAGAACCATGCTCACATACACTACAGCGGGCGGCTGTGGCTCAGCGGTAGAGCGGTTGCCTGCCAATTGGAAGGTTGGTGGGTCAATCCCTGGCCCTGCAGTCCCATGTCGAAGTGTCCTTGGGCAAGACACTGAACCCCGAGTTGCCCCCTGCGCATCGGAGTGTGAATGTGTGTGCATGTTTATCTGATGAGCAGGTGGCACCTTGTACGGCAGCCTCGGCCACAGTGTATGAATGTGTGTGAATGGTGAATGTATCCTGTATGATGTAAAAGCGCTTTGAGTAGTTGTTAAGACTAGAAAAGCGCTATATAAATACAGCACATTTACATTTACATTAGGAACACCTGTTCAATTTCTCATTAATGCAATTATCTAATCAACCAATCACATGGCAGTTGCTTCAATGCATATAGGTGTGTGGTCCTGGTCAAGACAATCTCCTGAACTCCAAACTGAATGTCAGAATGGGAAAGAAAGGTGATTTAAGCAATTTTGAGAGTGGCATGGTTGTTGGTGCCACAACACAATCTGCTCAGTTAATGGGATTTTCACGCACTACCATTTCTAGGGTTTACAAAGAATGGTGTTAAAAGGGAAAAACATCCAGTATGCGGCAGTCCTGTGGGCGGAAATGCCTTGTTGATGCTAGTAGTCAGAGGAGAATGGTTCAAGATTACAGAAGAGCAACTTTGACTGAAATAACCACTCATTACAACCGAGGTATGCAGCAAAGCATTTGTGAAACCACAACACGCACAACCTTGAGGCGGATGGGCTACAACAGCAGAAGACCCCACTGGGTACCACTCATCTCCACTAGAAATAGGAAAAAGAGGCTACAATTTGCAAGAGCTCACCAAAATTGGATAATTGAAGACTGGAAAAATGTTGCCTGGTCTGATGAGTCTCGATTTCTGTTGAGACATTCAGATGGTAGATGGTCAGAATTTGGCTTAAACAGAATGAGAACATGGATCCATCATGCCTTGTTACCACTGTGCAGGCTGGTGGTGGTGGTGTAATGGTGTGGGGGATGTTTTCTTGGTACACTTTAGGCCCCTTAGTGCCAATTGGGCATCGCTTAAATGCCACGGCCTACCCGAGCATTGTTTTTGACCATGTCCATCCCTTTATGGCCACCATGTACCCATCCTGGCTACTTCCAGCAGGATAATGGACCATGTCACAAAGCTCGAATCATTTCAAATTGGTTTCTTGAACATGACAATGAGTTCACTGTACTAAAGTGGCCCCCACAGTCACCAGATCTCAACCCAATAGAGCATCTTTGGGATGTGGTGGAACGAGAGCTTTGTGCCTTGGATGTGCATCCCACAAATCTCCATCAACTGCAAGATGCTATCCTATCAATATGGGCCAACATTTCTAAAGAATGCTTTCAGCACACACAGGACTCCGGTAAAGAAAAGGAGGAGGCATGTGCTTTATGGTGAATAAGGATTGGTGTGACAGCATGAATATTAAAATAATATTCCATTCCTGCTCACCTGATTTTGAGTTATTGTCAAAGATGTGAACTCCTCATGCTGTGCTCAATGTTGCTGGAGACTTAATTCTTCCACCAACATATTGATTGTGCCACAAGAAAAATAAACACTGTGGATTGCTGCTATACAGTATTCCAAAACAGTTTAAAAGCGGAATCACTGCCCGCATGGCCATCTTGCTTAGGAAACGGATACAGCTGAAGCAGAGATTAATGGATGCGTGGTTACATTCGCTCTTCACTACCCAGCACAGTGGACCTTGTTACAGCTTGCCTACCATCCTCAACCAATGAATGTAAGCAGCCATAGCAGACATTCTCCCACCACCCTAGCTCACCTGGAAAAGGAGGAACCTACAGTGAGGAAAACAAGTATTTGAACACCCTGCTATTTTGCAAGTTCTCCCACTTAGAAATGATGGAGGGGTCTGAAATTATCATCGTAGGTGTGTGTCCACTGTGAGAGACATAATCTAAAAAAAATCCAGAAATCACAATGTGTAATTTTTTAACTATTTATTTGTACGACACAGCTGAAAATAAGTATTTGAACACCTGTCTATCAGCTACAATTCTGACCCTCAAAGACCTGTTAGTCTGCCTTCAAAATGTCCACCTCCACTCCATTTATTATCCTAAATTAGATGCACCTGTTTGAGGTCGGTAGCTGCATAAAGACACCTGTCCACCCCATACAATCAGTAAGAATCCAACTACTAACATGGCCAAGACCAAAGAGCTGTCCAAAGACACGAGAGACAAAATTGTACACCTCCACAAGGCTGGAAAGGGCTACGGGGAAATTGCCAAGCAGTTTGGTGAAAAAAGGTCCACTGTTGGAGCAATCATTAGAAAATGGAAGAAGCTAAACATGACTGTCAATCTCCCTCGGACTGGGGTTCCATGCAAGATCTCACCTCGTGGGGTCTCAATGATCCTAAGAAAGGTGAGAAATCAGCCCAGAACTACACGGGAGGAGCTGGTCAATCACCTGAAAAGAGCTGGGACCACCTTTTCCAAGGTTACTGTTGGTAATACACTAAGACATCATGGTTTGAAATCATGCATGGCACGGAAGGTTCCCCTGCTTAAACCAGCACATGTCAAGGCCCGTCTTAAGTTTGCCAATGACCATTTGGATGATCCAGAAGAGTCATGGGAGAAAGTCATGTGGTCAGATGAGACCAAAATAGAACTTTTTGGTCATAATTCCACTAACCGTGTTTGGAGGAAGAAGAATGATGAGTACCATCCCAAGAACACCATCCCTACTGTGAAGCATTGGGGTGGTAACATCATGCTTTGGGGGTGTTTTTCTGCACATGGGACAGGGCGACTGCACTCTATTAAGGAGAGGATGACCGGGGATGATCGCAGAATGTGTAGCAGGACCATGGCGACAACTACAACCATGATTTTGGAGCCTCCTTGATCCGAGGAAACATTCTGGGGGAAAAAGAACATAAGGATTCCCAACATAAGCTCACAGAACATAAGCTCTTGGAAATGACTCCCCAGAGCTAGGTTAGTAACAAGCATATCTGGGACATGGATGCACACAAAATGGGAAGATAGAACGATAGAAAGATAGAGGAAAGAGGAGCTCAGCGTGTCGAAGGAAGTCCCCCATCTGTCTGAAACTAGTACAGCATAACTAAGAGAGACAGGGTAAAGAGAGGAGCCTGGTCGGGCTAGAACTCTCCCCAACCGGATTGGGCTGTATGCCCTGCCTCCCTCTAGTTTTATTATATTATTGATTATATGATAGATAAATCTGACAACTATGACGAGAAGCAGGTGGGCCGGGTTAGGCGGAAGCTGCGAGTCCTCACTCCCTAACAATAATCAATTCAATTCAATTTTAGAGTTGCTCAGTGCATCATGGGACGTCCCCTAGCAGTCTAGTCCTATAGCGACGTAACTAATAGATGGTTCAGGACTTTCCTGAGCCAGCCCTAACTATAAGCTTTATCAAAGAGGAAAGTCACTCTTAAATGTGGAGACGGTGTCTGCTTCCTGAACCCAAACTGGAACCTGGTTCCACAGGAGAGGAGCCTGATAGCTGAACGCTCTGGCTCTCATTCTACTTTTAGAGACTCTTGGAACCACAAGTAACCCTGCATTCTGGGAGCGCAGTGCTCTGGTGGGGTAGTAAGGTACTATGAGCTTTTTAAGATAAGATGATGCCTGACCATGAAGAGCTTTGTAGGTGAGAAGAAGGATCTTAAATTCTATTCTGGATTTTGCAGGAAGCCAATGCAAAGAAGCTAAGACAGGAGAGATGTGATCTCTTTTCCTGGTTCCTGTCAGAACACGTGCTGCAGCATTCTGGATCAGCTGAGGAGTCTTTATGGACTTTTTTGAGCAGCTTGATGCTCACTTTGGGCATAACCCCCTTCACTTTACCCAGCAGTTGGAAAGCAAGACAGGAACTTTACTTGATGAGTTGTAGCATTTATTCATGGAAAAGCTTAAACCTACAATTCTACATTTACTTCCACTTGGCAACTTTAATGCTAATTTCACTCTGCTCCAATCACCAACACTTTTCTGCTCTGAGCTTTTCCTCTACACCTGCTGTTGTATCAGAGCGATAATGGTGAATGACAGCTTGAATAAGCCTATCTTCCCTGGAGAATAGCTTGTTTTCTGCAGTACGTCTCATGGGGTTGGCAGCTGCACAGGGAGACGGTCCTCACCCCACACCCACTCTACACTCAGTTCCAGGCTTCCTAAAACATTTAATTTGCTAGATTTGAAATAATGATTATTTTCCTCGTTGTTTCGTGTAGAAGTAAAAGCCAAAAGCACCTACAGTATGTTGATGAATACTGTCTACAAAGGTGGAAAATGGTCTCTGGTCCATTTGGTCATTCAACGAAACATTTCAACATACATACAACACATTGCAGCAACACTGACATGAATACATATGACACCATAGTGGTGTGAACAGTGACACAACTGGTTACCTGTTTACCAATGAGCTTTGCAGTATGCAGTCCAGAATCTGTGGCCCGGTTTAGATTCCAACCCGCAGCCCAAGATGTGATCAGTGGTGGTGCCAATGTCAGTCACTTTCATCATCATTACTACGAGAGTTCATCCAAATATGGACTCAGGAAGAGAGGAGTGGCCACAATGTAAAATGGATTCCCAATCAACTGATCAGGCTGTTCTCATGAACTGGTCATACATATAGCTACAAGTAATAAATACACTGTAATCCGAATGTATTCCACACATTTATTGCTGTATGCGCTACATTGACTGCTGATGTATAAGAGCGCCATGGTTGTTGTAGGGAGTTGGTTGTGGCGGCTGGAACATAAAACACAGGGCTTTCACCCACATGTAGTTTGTTTATTGGGCATCAATTTTTAACTATGGAGACAGATCGGAACAAATCCAGTTCAAGTACCTTTGACCTCACTGTTAAAAATCATGTTTGTTGTTTTATAGCCTTAGGGAATATTTTGATTAAAAGGAAAACCTTGGTATTTTGAAATCCCAGCAGTACAACATCCTCTTAAACATAAGTGATCTTATGTGTTCATTTTGTTATGAGGAGTAGGCTATTGCCCGCTGCTATTGGTGATCTTCACTGTCAAGTCTTTAATGACTTTTAACATTAGTTAAATTTTTCTAGGGGAAAGCATGAGGAATGCTTTGTGGCCCAGACCTCTTTAAATAAATAGTAGTTTAATACAGTATATGCTTTAATGTAACACATTTTTTAAGATATAGCTAACTACAGTGTATGTGTGAAAACATATGAGGAGCTCAATCTAATATGGATTTTAGGGAGTGTGTGAAATTGTGGTCTTAAAACCAATATCTAAGGAGTTGGATGGCAACTGAAAAGCTTAGGACTATTTTCTACCAGTACGTGATACCAAGGACCTTTTTCAAAAGAGAACTCTTATCACCCTAGCCCGTCTTGGTTGAAATAAATGTGGCATTTAAAAAGGTTTCTGTGCATTGGGATAAAGAAGTAAGCACAGGCATGGGACGTTTAGATACGCTGTTTTTCAAAGGCTCAGACTGTTTTTTCTTATCTGCTGAGATCTTATCTCTTCTTTTCATATTTACAGATATTGGCTAATAAACCCCTGCCAGTGGCAGCTGACACAATAAAAATGCAGCTGCTTTTTTTTTAGAAAGGTGGATCAATGTACAATAATACCTTGCAGCTCACAGTCACAAGAACTTCCTTCCTCCATTACTTTATTTCTAATTATTTTTCAGTTTTCCCAGAGAGATTGCCAACACCATAAGTGCAAAAGCACTTGCTGCCTCACTTTCTTGAGACAGGCTACCCATGAAATCTGAGCCTTTTGATTATTATATGAGATAAAATATCTTTCAAATAACAGCAACAAATAGAGGGAGACAGAGAGAAGGAGAAAAGTTTAGCAAAATTGTATGTATCTTTCTCCTGTCAACAAGTCATCTCTCACCCTGCATCGTTCCACGTCTTTGTTTGGATTTACTCTCCTTTGTCTGTAACAGAACATTGTTCATCATCACGTCTCTCTTATCACACTGTTAACTTTTGAATTCACGTTTCAAGTAATAAATCTCTTTTGTTCTGCCTTTGTGCACACAGAAAAAGATTTGGCATCAGTCACAAGGAATATGGTCTGTTGCTCAGCAACATTTCCCAGGCCAAATTTCAATTCAATTCAATTTTATTTATAGTATCAAATCATAACAAGAGTTATCTCAAGACACTTTACAGATAGAGTAGGTCTAGACCATACTCTATAATGTTTACAAAGACCCAACCCAGTAATTCCCCCAAGAGCAAGCTTTAGTGCAGTGGCAAGGAAAAACTAAATTTTTTAAAGAGATGAACTTCCTTTTAAAGTGAAACCTTGGACAGACTCAGGCTCTTGGTAGGCGGTGTCTGATGGTGCAGCTTGGGGTGTGATGAACAGTGGCAATAATAGTCACAATAAAGATAATGGAACAAGGACTAGAAATAGTAGTTGTAGTAGTTCATGGCAGAGCAGGGAACTACAGGGCGTTACAGGATCTAGCAGGGCACAGCAGAGCATAGCAGAATGTAGCAGGGCACAGCAGAGCATAGCAGGGCGTAGCAAGACGTAGAAGGGCACTGCAGAGCATAGCAGGGTGTAGCAGGGCATAGCAGGGCACTGCAGAGCATAGCAGGGTAACAGGAAATAGCAGGGAGCGGAGCAGGACCACCGGGACATCTGCAACCATAATTTAGGTGCCACCCTAATCCAAAGAAGCATGCTGTGGGGTGTAAAATAGTTACAGTATTGTCAGTAAATGTAATACAACTTTTTTTCTGCCACATGGCATTGTTTTGTCATTGATTACATCCCACTTTGCAACACAGTTATACAACCTTATTTTACCTTATTTATTTATTGATTTCAATGTTGATCGACCCAACGCCAAACGTTTTTTGTACTTTAAAATAATGTTTCCAAAATCATTTCATTTGTTCATTAACCACCGTTGGAATGAAACATACGAATAATGGTAATGGTAACAGGAATGGACAATTCCACTTCCATCTTCCATGCTTTGGTCACATTCAGAACAGTGGCCATTCACGTTGCCACTAACGCCCCCCTGCCACTTTTAACCTTCTTTACAGTAAGCTAAATTTACCAGACAAAACGGGGATAAAGCACTAAAAGGACTAATACTAATAATTATTTAAAGATGTGGTAGCACTATATCTGCACGGGAAGGATAACTCATGGAGCTGGAAGGGGTGTGTCACGATTCGCCCTTCTTACACAGGTTTGTGGATGTGAGTGAGCAATTTTGGTTTCGTACTGCATATCGTTACATCCCTAACTATAACTTATTCAACTATTCAAATATAATGTAAGAAAATAATGACTGAAGTAATGTTGGGGAAGTAAAAGTTTCTTGAGAAGGGCCCTATTCTCAACAACACTGTTTATTATGAGGTCATTGTCAAGGGACATGAGGACGTCTCTCTCTGTGGCCATTAACATGAATGCTTACAGGTGTGCCTGAGAATTTCTGCTCCTTAAGCGATTCTTAAATTCTAATTGACTGCATAGACCCTATCAATTGTGTCTCTGAAGCCTTCATAAACAACTACCCGGTCTTTGGCAGTTCCATATTAGTAAACAAAAATATAAAAGAAATTGCAAGCTAGGATTTTTTGGTTAAACTTTTACTTAAATTTGGTAAATTATTTAGCTCTATGGTACCAATGAATGCCTTATATTTTCCCGTTTAATTTAATACCATAGTCTTCAGCAAAAGTGAGCTCACTACAACCTCTCATATACAAAGTGAAATCACGGTCAACATGTGATTAATTTCTAATGTGTTTAATCTTTCAAATTAACCTAACAGAAATTATTAAACACGTTAACTTTGACAGCACTAGGGAGTCACGTGGTAAGGTCGGCACTCAAGGCATACAGGCCTTAGCCCATCCATCCTATTCTGAAGTTATTTACTTTGCAGCCTAAAAACTGTGGTATGGTATCCAGCCTTTATCAGTTCTTGGAGATATCTGGTCACTCTGCCCTTCCTAATGAGAGGATCTGGGCACGCGATCTCCCAGGCCTTGCTCTCGACTGGCATAATGTATGGTCTAACATTCCAGTGGTATCTCACAATCCAGATCATCAGAAGATTCACTACAATTTCATACAAAGGACATATCTCACCCCTATGAAAATGCATCACTTGAAAATAATTACCAGTCTTTTATGCACTTATTGCCCAACGAAAGCTCAAGGTACATTTCTTCATATGTTCTGGGAGTGCTCTCCTGTTGGTCAGTTCTGGAACAATATTGCATCCAAAATTTCCGCCTTGATTAATGTTACTGTGCCTGTTACTGTCAGCCTTGGGGCTCTCTAAAGCTAAAAAAAATGTGCTGTGTTTGCTCTGCCACTTCATGACTTATCTGTTTGTTCATGGATCCTTTCTTTTTTGGATGGGACGTACATGGAACTTTCAACGGCTCGTGTGTGTGAAGCCCCCGGGGATAACTTTGGAGATTTGGCACAGCATTGCTGAGTTCTTGAAGGCAATGCTGTAGCCTTTTCTTTTGTTTGTGTGTATAATTGATCACTTGTCTTATGTCTGTGTGTGTGCGTCTGTTTGTGTGTGTCTGTTTCTGCATGTGTCGTTTTGCCTCCCTCCCTCACGTTTTTCCTCTCTGGGATTTTGTGGCCCTGGGACGCGTTCCTATGTCGCAGTCTGTTGTGAATGTTACGTTTACTTTTTTCTGATTATAAAACTTAAAACAAAATTGAGATTACAGAAAATAAATTAGACAGCACTAAATGGCACGATACATTTTCATACACACATGTTGACATGTTGATAGCTGACTATGCTAATTAGCTAAGATAGGGAAAAGCAGCCTGCTCCTGGCACTTACCAGGAGCTGATGTGAAAATAACTGATGTCTGTCCCTCATCATGTTCCTCTGTGAATGTTTTGCATTTTGCTGCATCAGTCTCAAGGGACTTGGCCCTTATTTCTTTAAATTTGTCTCTTAATACATCAATGAATTTTTCCGATCTACCTGATTGATTCCTTTAATACCAACTAAGTGTCTTAGTCTCTGTAACAGGATGGTATGGTCAATAGTGTCTAATGCAGCACTAAGATCAAGTAAGACAAGTATGGAGAAAAGTCCTTTGTCTGCAGCAGTTAGAAGGTCGTTTTCACCAGTGACTGTGAGTGAGAGGAGAAACAGAGTCTAAAGTCGTCAAGGCTGTAACATCGTCTACAAAATTATCAATTTGGGAAGGACTAAAGTTAACAAAGTCCTCTGTTATGTTAAGGAACGGTATTGAATTAAATGCTGTTGGAGTATCTTCCTTAAATTTAGCTATAGCACTGTCAGATAGGCATCTAGGGTAGAAGTTAGTAAAAAATGGTCTGATAATAAAGGATTTTTTTGGAAATACTATTGCATCTTCAATTTCAATTCCATATGCCAGCACAAGGTCAAAGGTGTGGTTAAAACAGTGAGTGACCTTATGCACACTCAAGCTATGTTTCCATCCACACATTTGTATCCGAATTAAGTGATATTGAATAAAAAATGCCTTACTTAAACAGTAAAATTAGATGGAATTTCATGAATATTGACTCAAAGAAAACACGTTAGTTCTCATCGGATTTTTTTTTATCGATACACAGCTTATGCGATAAATGCTGATGGAAATGTTATTTGTCGAATAAATAACGAATTGCCATTAAGTTTTAGGTCATTTTATGGTTGCAACCCGCCACAAAACGAAGAAGTTTTAGTTAATTTCTGCCAGTATTTACACTCTGTTTACACACACATGGCTGGTGTCAACAAAGACAGATGTAAGTGGACGGACAAGGAGACGAGAGACTTTTTGAATTTCATTTACAAGCAAAATATAACAGCTGTTTTAGAAAATGTAAGAAATGCCATCATTTATCAGGAACTCGTGAAGGAAATGGTATACAAAAGTTACGACAAGGTTATGGGGTTATGGGACTATGCGTGGGAAACCGCTCCAACGGAAGCACAGAGAAGCTCGTTACACTGAACCTCTAATTACTGATACAACCTTGGGTTGTCATGGTTTATGTCCGATAATATAATCGGTCAGATTTCTTGATATGAGAGCGGCTCGATCCAGAGTGAGATGAATGCCTTCTCTCCTAATCAGACCAGGCTTTCCCCAGAACGCCCTCTAGTTATCTACGTAGCCCACATCCTTAGCTGGGCACCACCCTGACAACCAGCGGTGGAAGGATGACATGCTAGGGTGACCAGACGTCCCCGGTTTCCGATTTTGGTGACTTGTCCCCGGCTGGATCTGTCCCCGGAAATGTCCCCGGTTTTCACTGTGACTGACAGACCCAAAATTGGAATGAAAGAAAGAAAACTCTGACCAAACGGAGCCGATCGAGCAGCGCTGCTCAGAGCTCAGAAATGTTTTAGAAAGTTGTATTTTACGATGCTAAAATCACTGATTATTTACATGGAGTCTGGTGGGTTTAGTGAACACAATTTCGCTGACTTTTATGTTTTAAAAAATTATCTTAATCTTTAACAGAAAGGTCAGCCTCCTTAGAAAGAAGATAGAGAGAAAACTATTGAGTCCGACATTGTCTTTGCATATGCACAAATGGACTCAACATTCATTTAAGTAATCTCAAGTTTACGTGATCGGGTATCATTACCACCTATGTGAAGTATGATCTTACTGTATTTACGATTATCTTTAGCCAGCAGCCTTAGATAGGATTGTATATTGCCCGCTCTGTCCCCAGGGACACACACGACCGCGGCCGCTGGAGACACCAATTTCACGTTTGCAGTATAGCGCTCCCATAACCAGAGTTGGTCTCTCAGCAGGTGTGTCACTGAGTGGGGAGAAACTGTTAGAATGTCAAAGATGTTGAGCAGCAAATAAACTAAATCTTTTTTATCACTAAGAAGGAGAGGGAGAGGGATTAGCCATTAGCAATGGCCATTAGCAATGTAAGTTAAAGTAGCTAACAACATTTTATCTATTGTAAGATTAGCGAGGCAGTCACTATAAGAGAAGATAACTAAGTGTTTGATTATAACTTGTGTAGTTCAAATGCAACCCAATCCATTAGCCGCTAAATTAAACACTAAAGCAGAGTTGAGTATGGTTTTTGCTAGAGCAGCAAACTAGCGTCCGTAACACGGGAGCACCGGAAGTGAGACAATATGCTTACCGTAAACGACAGCACGCCACACATCCAACACATAACACTGCTGTCGTGCCTTCAGAAGTTCTGCTGCCCTGCACATTCTGTCTATCACAAACTCAATGTTTTAGAACATTACATATATTGGAGGTGTAAATGGGAAGCGGCAGTTCTGTGCTGTGGACTTGAACGCAGAATCTGTCATTCTAATCTAATGTAAGAGTCTAATCTGAGTTAAATATAAGAATGTGTAATCAGTGTAATGGATTTATCTAGTCTGAATCCCACATCTGAAACTCCATGCTGGATAATCAAAGCTACCAGGTTTGACAGAGAGAGGACAAAGATTTTATTCATGAAATTGTAGGCCTCTTTAAGTCGGACTAAGTTCCAGGCAATTTTCAGTTCAGCTGTTTTCAGATGTATTCATCGTATACTGCAATTAATCACTGTGTTTTCCATGGCAGATTTGGTAAGACCGGGACTAGTTGTATTTAGTTTGGTTTGGCATAACATCTTGACAATAGGGAACCCAGAGAAGCTGATCGATAGGTTAGTAAAGGATGAGAGCATTTGTTTTTGTCATTACATGGACAGTTCCTCTGCTCCTTTGACGCAGGTTGGAGTGACCCTACTTAACTACTTTTTTCTAATGAAAAAAAGGACAAATTAGGAAGTAGCAGAATAAATGTAAGTATTTGGCCATGGAGTTTGACCCTGGGAACAGTTTGTGATTACATCACTTTAACTAAAAGGTTCAATTGCTGGCTTTTTCGAAACTTTTACCTACATCTATATCTTAGCGAAAGATTAATTAGGAAGACTAATTTCTTTTTTTTTTTTTTTTTAATTTCTTTTTTTTTAAAACCTTTTTTACATATGAACAACAATGGGGAGAGCATCCATACAAAAACATTTTTCTTTCACGTAAAACTGTAACATTCATACAAAGTCCGATATTATGGGCTTGACATACTCAGACCACTTTGACCATATTTTGTAAAACATGTCCCTCTGATTCCTGAGAGTGAATGAGAGCCTTTCCATACTGTAGATTTCCTGGACTATGTAGATCCACTCTTCGATGGTTGGGAGGTCCGGTTTTAACCATTTCCTGGATATGGCTTTTTTACTCGCTGCCAGCAGTACCCACAGTAACCTCTTGTCCTTATTTCTCCATTTATTAACATCAGCGTTGCCCAAATACACATTTTCAAAGTTGCACGGTAATTTACTACCAAATATATGATTAATATGTTCACATATTTGTGACCAATAAGGGCTTAACAGTGGGCAGTCCCAGAAAATATGAAAGTGGCCAGCTCCCGAGAAACCACAGAGCCTCCAGCATGCGTCACCACCATCTAGATGTCGCTTTTGAATAGGTGTGATAAAAAACCTAATTATATTCTTCCAACCAAACTCACGCCAGGTGTTCGAGCTAGTAGTGTTCCATTGTACTCTACATATGTTCACCCAGCTTTCATTTGAAATTTGTATCTTACTTTCCACTTCCCATCTCTTCTTAACGTAGTCTGTGCTGGGTTTTTTCCCATGCTGGATGTCTCTGTACAACCCGGAAACCAACCCGTTTAGGGAAAAGGATGTAATTAATGATAAGAAAGTCTGTAGAAATCCCAAGTTGTTTTTTCCCAATAATATTTTTATATTTTGTTCAAAATAATGCCTAACCTGTAAGTATCTATAGAAATCGTCTTGACCCAGACCGTATTTGTTCTGTAAGAATTCAAAACTCATAAATGTTCCCTTGTGCATAAACGAGTAATAGGTTGTAATTCCCTTTGAGACCCAGCATTTAAATCTTCCATCCAGGGCATTTGGTTTGAAGTCAGAATCATATGCACACCACCTTAAAATTCTAGACCCTTTTTTTAAGTTGCATATTTGCAGTATTCTGTTCCAGGAGTTCAAGAAAGATCCATACATAACATCTTCAGTTATATTGCTATTCATTTGAAGTTTTTTGTCATTTAAAAGGGCCATAATGGGTATATCCTTCATAATAGACATTTCAACCTCTTTCCAACCCGCCAAATAAGTGGGTGAACATAAGCAGATTAAAGGTCTAGTTTGTGCAGCATAATAATAATCCCTGAGGCAGGGAAGGCCTAGCCCCCCTTTCTCCTTCATCAACTGCAGTGTTTGATATTTTATCCTACCCTTTTTATTTTGCCAAATATATTTTGCCACTATGTTATCCCATTCATCAAAATGTTTTTGAGTTATCCAGACTGGAAGACATTGAAAGAGGTACAAGAAACGAGGGAGGATATTCATTCTAATTGAATCTACTCTAGAGTGTAAACTCAAAAATGGGACATTGTTCCACCTTTGTAAATCTGATTTAATTTTTAAGATTAGAGGCGCATAGTTAGCATCAAACAATTTAGATGGATCTACTGTCAGAACAGCTCCCAAATATTTAATGTTATTCGATTCCCATTTCCATTTATATGTCTTTTTGATCTTTGTGGACGGATTATAATTCAGCTTTAAAACCTGAGTTTTATTAACATTGATTTTATAGCCTGAGAAAGAGCCATAATCTTCCAATGTTTTCATTTATTTAGGAAGTGATTGAGTTGGATCTGTCAAGAATATTAGTATGTCGTCGGCAAATAAAGCCAATTTTTGTTCGCCTGATTTTAAAGGAACCCCTTGAATTTCTGTGCTCTGTCTAATCCACTGCGCTAAGGGCTCAAGAAATAAAGAGAAAAGTAGAGGCGATGCACCACAGCCCTGGCGGGTTCCTCTTTCTAATTTAATAGATTTAGACAGGTCTCCGTTTATTTTTATTCTGGCAGTAGGTTTGTTATACAGTGCGGAAAAAGTCCCAATCAAGTCAGAGTGAAACCCGAATGCTTCCATTACTTTATATAAAAAAGTCCAACGTACTGAATCAAACGCTTTTTCGGCATCCAAACTTATTATAAGAGATTCTAATTTGCATTGCCTGGTATGATTCATTATCAGAAGTGCTTTCCTAATATTGTCATGCGTCTGCCTCTGTCGAATGAAGCCTGTCTGGTCCTTGTGTATAAGTTCAGGTAACACTATCTCGAGGCGTTTACATAATATAGAAGTAAATAATTTGTAGTCGATATTAAGTACGCTTACGGGGCGATAATTACCACATACAAGTTTGTCTTTATTTTCTTTGGGGATAATTGAAATAATAGCTTCTCTCCATGAAGGAGGAATAGTCTTCGTTTCGAGCACCCCGTTAAACGCTTTCATTAATGTCGGCGCCAAATGATATTGCATGAGTTTATACCACTCTGAAGTGAATCCATCTGCTCCGGGGGCTTTTCCATTTCTTAATCTCTTAATTGCGGATATAATTTCTTCCTTCGAAATTTTGGAGATTAGTTTCTCGTTCTGATCATTTGTGACTTTAGGCAAATTTAGTGAAGATAAAAAAGGATCAATTTCATTTGCACTTCTTAACTGTGGTTGAGAATATAGTGACCGATAATACTCTTCAAAACATTGTTGTATTTTTTCCAGGTTAGTTTCGATTTGGCTTGTTTCAGGGTGTTTAATTTTGAAAATTGTTCTCTCCGCCTGTTGTTTTCTTAATCTATATGACAGAAGTTTAAGCGCTTTCCCTCCAGTATCGTAGTATTGTTGTTTTGTAAAAAGAAGTTTTTTCTGAATATCCTGTGTGTTTATTTCATTTATCTCCTTCTTTTTTTCGAATATTTTTGCTTTTACCGAGTCCTGTGGGGAAGATGAATGCTCTTTCTGTAATTCTTTAAGTTTATTCTCGAGGTCTAGTAACTTTTGTTTTTTCATTTTCTTTACATTAGAAGAAATTGCAATAATTTTCCCACGTAGCACTGCTTTTAAAGCATCCCATAATATACCTGGTGAGACTGCATTGTTGTCATTATACTCCAGATAGGATTCAATTTCGAGCTTCAATTTATTCCTAATTTCAAAGTCTTTCAGAATATTATTATTTAATTTCCATAGGGTAGACTTTATTTTACCATTAAGATTAAGTGACAAAAATACCGGATTGTGATCTGAGAGTGCACTTACTCCTATGTCGCAGTTCATCGTTCGAAACATATCGTTTTTAAACATCAGAATTAAGTCTATTCTGGAGTAAACATTGTGTGCCCCAGAATAGTAGGTATAGTCCTGACCTGTCGGGTTCAATTCCCTCCATACGTCTACTATTCCTACGTCCTTCATGAAATTATTTACTTTCTTATATAGTTTTTTCATATCGGGTTTGCCACTTGAACTGTCTTTTTTCGGATTCAGTCGAATGTTAAAATCTCCCCCACATATTAACACTCCCTGACTTTTTGTTGTCATTGTTTCAAGTACATGTTTGTAGAATGACCAATCACTTCCTGGTGGAATATAAACATTGAACAGACTCACCAAGGTTCCCTCAATTTTGCCAATTACCATAATATACCTCCCTTCTGCATCTTTATGTTCAGATATGAATTCGAAATTTAGTGCATTACACACCAAAATCGCCACTCCTCTACGTCTACCTGATTTATGTGAAGAGAAATATACTTTTGTGTAACCCATTTTATTTAATTTAGCATGTTCCCTATCACTAAGGTGGGATTCTTGTATATATGCTATCTGGACCTTGTCCCTTTTCAGTAGAGTTAACATTTTTGACCTCTTAACTGGGTTAAGTATGCCATTTATGTTAAGTGATACAAGCTTTGTAGATCTATTAAACGTGACCAAATCAGTAGTTAACCAAACAAATGGACATGATGCTCTTCCCTTCCCTGCCCAGAACAGCAGGGTATAACGAAAAACAAATACCAAAAATGAACAGACAGAACAGCATAAAGTTTACCAAAATAACAGAAGGGTGACTTCCTATGTGGGGGTCTTCCCTTTAGACCCTAAGATCCCCCAGGGGGGGCTCTAAGGCAAAACCCTTCAGCTGAGATTCAGTGAAGGGGGGTCCTTATTGGCTCACAGCATTTTGAGAGCTCTACCTCCGTAACCCATTTATTCAGACAACACAATTCTTTCACCACCGTGACTTAATATTAACTGAGATCGCTTGGAGGGTTACCGCGTCGCTATCGATTTAATCCGTTGTTGTGCCCCGGGGTGTTCCTCCGGAATGGGCGAAGCTTATCCTTGTAGCTGATGTCTCGAGTGGGGTCGCGTGTAGCTTTCTTGGGGTGCCGATTCACTCGGGTCCAGGACAGCTGTTTTATTCGTTCGATCAAAGATGCCGGTGGCGGTGCTGGCATTGTCGTGACCACGTAACCTCTTTTCACAAGGTCTTTGGCTGCTTCAGTTGGCGAATCATATATTCTGGTTCCATCCTCGTGCATCACTCGTAGCCTAGCGGGGAATAGCGTTTGAAACTTCACATTGTTAGCTTTCAGGACCCTCCGGACGTCGACATACTCCTTCCGTTTCGCGATGATCGATGGCGGATAATCATGATCGAGGTTTACCTGATTATCTTTCCATTTGAATCCTTTCGTCCCCCACGCTTTATGCAGTAGCATCTCCTTCACCTTGAAGCTCAAAAACTTGACCACAATAGAGCGAGGCGGTGCACCAGCTGCCGGCTGTGGGCCTAGAGAGCGATGCGCCCTCTGAATTTGCAGATCAGGCGTTTCGTCAGACAGTTGAAGGCCCTCGCGAAGAAGTTTTTCCACAAAAGACAGCATGTCAATAGAGTCCTTTTCGGTATTTTCGGCTACCCCATAGATCCTTAGATTATCGCGCCTGCTGTGGCTCTCCATTTCTGTTAGCTTCTCCTCTAACCTTATGTGTAGCTTTAGCATCTCCAGCGCTGCCTCTTCTGAGGTTTGTATCCGTTCTTCGGTCTTTTCGATCCGGTTTTCCACCTCAACCAGTCTGTTGTTAAGACCTGATATGTCACTTCTTAGTTCCTCAAACTGCTGTCTATTCTCCTGGCGGAATTGCCTCAATTCCTGCAGAATCTCTGAGTCCGCCATCTTCTAGTTAGCCTTGACCGTCGAGGATAAAACTGTATTTCACTACTCGATACGCATCAGAAACAAATTAAATGTCTACGGTGGAGAATCGCCCCAATCTTTAAAATAAATTCTTGCTATATGATCGATATGAAAGGGGCTTTTGATCAAATTTCGCGGGTTCTATCGGGAGCTCTCTACTGTGCGACCGTCATGGCTGATGTTCCAACCGGAAGTCCAGGAAGAATTTCTAATTTCAATTACTCATTCATTCATCATGCACATTGAATACAATTTGATTGTTCCCTCTAAATAAAGTCCCTCCTGATTGAACTCTTAGTTTTTATCAGTGAGTGGAGCTGGCTCAAGTGTCATCGAGGGACTACAGTAAGTGTAGAACTCCGGTCCTCTGGTGGAGAAGGTAACCCCAGACACAAAGACGGTACACTCTGTGTACCAGGAGAGATCTTACGATGTTGAATGGTTTGTGGTAAGTGCTTACTACTTGGGACTTGACTCTGGTTGAATGTTCTGACAGTCCAACCCTGTAAGGGAGTCCATCTACAGCATATACAGTGCCTTGCAAAAGTATTCGGCCCCCTTGAACTTTTCAACCTTTTGACACATTTCAGGCTTCAAACATAAAGATATAAAAAATTTATTTTTTGTGAAGAATCACCAACTAGTGGGACACAATTGTGAAGTGGAACGAAATCTATTGGATATTTTAAACTTTTTTAGCAAATAAAAAACTGAAAAGTGGTGCGTGCAAAATTATTCGGCCCCTTTACTTTCAGTGCAGCAAACTCACTCCAGAAGTTCAGCGAGGATCTCTGAATGATCCAATGTTGTCCTAAATGACTGATGGTGATAAATAGAATCCACCTGTGTGTGATCAAGTCTCTGTATAAATGCACCTGCTCTGTGATAGTCTCAGGGTTCTGTTGAAAGCACAGAGAGCATCATGAAGACCAAGGAACACACCAGGCAGGTCCGTAATACTGTTGTGGAGAAGTTTAAAGCCGGATTTGGATACAAAAAGATTTCCCAAGCTTTAAACATCCCAAGGAGCACTGTGCAAGCGATCATTTTGAAATGGAAGGAGTATCAGACCACTGCATATCTACCAAGACCTGGCCATCCCTCTAAACGTTCAGCTCAGACAAGGAGAAGACTGATCAGAGATGCAGCCAAGAGGCCCATGATCACTCTGGATGAACTGCAGAGATCTACAGCTGAGGTGGGAGAGTCTGTCCATAGGACAACAATCAGTCGTACACTGCTCAAATCTGGTCTTTATGGAAGAGTGGCAAGAAGAAAGCCATTTCTCAAAGATATCCATAAAAAGTCTTGTCTAAAGTTTGCCACAAGCCACCTGGGAGACACACCAAACATGTGGAAGAAGGTGCTCTGGTCAGATGAAACCAAAATCAAACTTTTTGCCCACAATGCAAAACGATATGTTTGGCGTAAGCAACACAGCTCATCACCCTCAACACACCATCCCCACTGTCAAACATGGTGGTGGCAGCATCATGGTTTGGGCCTGCTTTTCTTCAGCAGGGACAGGGAAGATGGGTAAAATTGAGGGGAAGATGGATGCAGCCAAAAACGGGACCATTCTGGATGAAAACCTGTTGGAGTCTGCAAAAGACCTGAAACTGGGACGGAGATTTATCTTCCAACAAGACAATGATCCCAAACATACAGCAAAATCTACAAAGGAATGGTTCACAAATAAACGTATCCAGGTGTTAGAATGGCCAAGTCAAAGTCCAGACCTGAATCCAATCGAGAATCTGTGGAAAGAGCTGAAAACTGCTGTTCACAAACGCTCTCCATCCAACCTCACTGAACTCGAGCTGTTTTGCAAGGAAGAATGGGCAAGAATGTCAGTCTCTCGATGTGCAAAACTGATAGAGACATACCCCAAGCAACTTGCAGCTGTAATCGCAGCAAAAGGTGGCTCTACAAAGTATTAACGCAATTTTGCACGCACCACTTTTCAGTTTTTTATTTGCTAAAAAAGTTTAAAATATCCAATAGATTTCGTTCCACTTTACAATTGTGTCCCACTTGTTGGTGATTCTTCACAAAAAATAAAAATGTTATATATTTATGTTTGAAGCCTGAAATGTGCCAAAAGGTTGAAAATTTCAAGGGGGCCGAATACTTTCGCAAGGCACTGTACCACAGTATGTCACTGATGCTAAAATGAAAAATAACAGACACTTGACACTTATCTTAAACCAAAGATTAGGGCTACATGCCAGTATTGGTTTATGAATTGAATTTAGACAACTAGCATTGGCATTACTGCATGGGAAGTTGAGTAGATGAACCTTAGTCTACATGTTGTTGTGCTCAATGTCAGTCAAACCTCTAAATCTTATCTCTGTATCTTACTGCTTTAGTGTGAGAGATGAGTGAGTCCAAAGGTGGAAAGGGGTGTCAATATTTACTGCTAATGTGTGTGGTTAGACTTGGATTATCCACAGGTCTATGATAAAGGGGATTTTGTCAGACCTCTTAAAGACCTCTTTAGCTTTATACAAGCCTATATTTCATTCATGACTAACATAGCCACATGGTAGATGGGAATGTTTTGTAAGTTGCTCTCGGGTGTTTTCAGGGTATGCAACTTTACAAATAAATTGACTTAAGCTCACAAGTGTAGACTCTAACGTGTGGCACTTTAGAGTAAAGTTTTTAATAAAATGAACTTGCAAATTCTCATGCATTGTTTTTGAAATTTAATAATTTTTCACACACAGCCATACTGCATGCCAGAGCTCAATGTTTAATCACTGCTGATGAAAGTGAATGGAGTGTAGCTGAGAAACTCAGAATATTGATGCATTTCCATCATCTCCACAGTTATTCCAGATGTTATTTTGTTGCATTCTCATCTGTTTTTTGTTTGCGATCGTCTACATATATTCTACTTCTAAGACTGTCACCACATAAAATCACCACACAGGTCATTTGTACGCACAATACTACCCATATTTCCATTGTATTTTCAGGCAGTGCCCTCTTGTGGCAGGAAGTCATGCAACATAGTATTAAATGTTATAGCATTTTCAGGTTCATACTTGTATTTTGTGATTCATGTTTACATGCTTAAATGTTCAAAAAATGCTTTCTGTCTTATACTGCTCATGTATGCACCTTGTGTATGAGACTCTCTGATGGAGCACCTGTCTCTTTAATCCCCCCTACCAATAAAGCCCAGTCTGCTCTGATTGGCCAACATGTTTCCCCAAATACGAGTCTCCTGGAATCTCCACTCAGCAACCTCAGCTCCTCACTCCAGAGCCTGACACTGAGTGAAACTGAGTATATAGCAGGACCTTGTACCGTGAAAAATTTCCAATAAAAGGTTTCTAAACCAAACTGGTAACTGGTACACAACCGGACATGTCAAAGCAGTAATGTGACCCAGAATTGGGGAGAAATGACCAACATTGTCCGCCATGATGACAGCTATATGGCATTAGCATGCAGTTACTTAATATTTAGCAGTAGGCTAAGGTTTATCTACCATCGCAAATAAAGGCTTTTGAAATACCCAATCTGACATGTTTCAGCAGTAGAGAGACACAAAATTGGGTAGAATTTACCAACATTGGCAGCCAAGATGACATCTTTTACTGCTATTAGCATGTAACTACTATAGTTAGCAGTGGGCACTATGTTAAGCTCTCGCTTTGACCCAGAACACACAACACGGACACTGAAAGACAGATTAAGTATTTATTTGAATTTGAATTATTTGATTTGTCTTGAAAAGTGCAGAGTGAAAAGGGTCGGTATCGAAGCTGAGGGAGGCAGAGAGGTGTGAAGCCAGGGCATAAATGAGACTCAAAGTTGGTGGACAGTGAGCGTCCAGTCTTGACTCACCAAGGGTCCCGGACGAGAGAGTGATGAGAGCTGAGTAGCAAGGTGAGGTAGCAGCAGGCAAGCAGGTTACAGCAAGAGTGCAGCAGGATATAGCAGGTTATGAACGGGCTCTGAACAGAGGAGACAAAGTTTAACTGGAGCAAAAAACAAAACACAGAGCAAAAATGCAGGAGTACTAGGAGCAGAATCATAAGTAGGCTACACAGAGCCAAGTTACCACAGTGTATGTGTGGTTGTATTGTTGTAATGATCTAGCGCTGAAAAGGTGAACAGCCTGGGTAGATAAAAGAGTTGATTAGGAATGAGTTGATTTTGGAATGTGTTGCAGCTGCATAAGAGAGTGGCCACGCCCCTTGACCTACATCCTCCAGAGAGTTTCTCTCGCCTCAGCCGGTGAAGACAAACACACAGACACAGGGGAAAGGGGAATAGGAAAATAGAAGCCGACCCATAACACACTGATAGAATAGAAGCACTTTCTACAGTCACAAATCACAGATTAATGCTTTTAAACCAAATACTACATTGTCGGAAATGTTTCTGGATTAATGTAACCCAGAATTGCGGAGAATCTAACAACATTGGCAGACAAGACGACATATTTTACTGCTGTTAGCATGTAGCTACATGCGTAGGGTGATCAAACGTCCCGGTTTGATCGGTTTACACCAACCACTATGAAATTGTCCCGGATGTCAGTGATCATGTAGCTAACGTGGTCTTAATGTAGCCCGATCAAGAACTAAACCCATGTAGAAAGACTAATAAATCGTCCAGTGTATGATTTTAACAATGTGTGTCAGTCAGTTGTAGCAGTCTGCATCTGCATAACTGTGCAGCCAGCTCCAGGCTAACTTGTTTCCCCCCCCACCTCCAGCTGGCTAGCTGTGCTCTGCTCCTGTCTGCTAATCTCATCGGCTAATCCTTCTGTTTCTTCCAGTCTTGGATTCTCCTGGAGTCAATGTCGAAATGTCTCGCAGCTTTTTTACCCAAGTTTTCTTCCACATACTTTAAAACTATTTTCGTTTTGTTGTTGAAAAGTCCGTCCCTAGCATCAAAACCTTCATTCTCTGCTGTCCCTAAATGAGACAGCAGAGAATGAAAAAAATATGGCCATCACTGCCCAAATTCTGATTTGAACACAACTTGTGCATAATGATGTACCCACCTTACCTAATGCTTTAGTTGATGTGTTGTTCATGAGGTCATGAATGAGTGGCTATGAACTCATGTCAATTCCTGATGAGCAGCAGAGACTGACGGAGCAGATTGGAAAATCAGTTTACATGTTTATGCCTATTGAACAGGTGTTTTAATAGAGTATTGACTTTTTACCCACAATTTATTCACCTTATAGGCTATAGTTGTCATGTCAATTGACTGCGCACCTGTATCTTTGTTGTTTCTCTTGCCACAGCTTGTAGTCTCACATTGCCAGATCTACCTCCCACAGCGCTGCAGAGGAAGTTTTGGCTATAGTCCTCATAGCCCTCCGGGATAGGAGAAAAACATGCTTTGGTTTATTGGAATTTCATTAAACAAATCAGAATCGTCTTGGGCAGAGCTAAGCACCAGAAGCAGCAGCGGTGCCTCTGCAAAATAGCATCGAAAAGGATCTTGTTTTGTTGCAACAAGTGCTCGTTCAAAAGTTGTTTTACTGAGATTGGACAGATAGTCTAGCTAGCTGTCTGGATTTTCCCCACAGAGATCTGAGGAGCAGTTAACCATAGTCCTCATAAATCCACCGTAGTTTAGAATACCCACACAAAAAAGCAGAAGGTGAGGGACATCTGGCTGAAGTTGAGGGACACCCGGCGGATCTTCTGGTGGCATCAGAGCTTCAACAGGGGTCTGTGACCCCTATGGGGTCCTCCGAGTCAATGCAAGTGGGACTCCAGATTATTAATTTCTTAGTAAGTAAAAATAAATTAAAGTCTTAACATGAATTCAACATATGATTAGCTAATATAAATCTCCACTACTTACTGGCCTAGGTAAGGTAGTCACTAAGGTAGCCATCCACAATGTGAATTCTTGTCTTAATTAGTTTCATGGTGTTCATTTGGCAATGGCTTGAATTTAACGGACGTCTGTTAATATCAAAAGGTTACACACTAAAGCTTTAAAATAGCAAGGCCGAAATAATTATGAATTTGTCATAGACAGCATTTTTACTAATTAACATTTTTTCTCCCCCTTACTCAACAAGTCATAAAATGTGTGATGCATGACTTTTAAGGGTGTTATGGGACTAGTGGGCCTGGAGTCTTGACAGTTTGGTCAGTTAGATCAGGGATTCTCAACGACAGGGCTGTGACAGGTACTTGTCTCAGCTCCACTCAACCCAAACACTCACTCAGTGTTCCTTATTGTTTGCATAAATGGACCATTGTGCCACATGTCTCCCTGCCCTCTCTGAGGGTAAGTCTATGTTATGTAGCATGGACCACATGGGTTCTTAAATGTTACAGCATAGGTAATTTATAGGTCATAAGTCTTACATAAAAAAAACAAACCCGTGGAGAGCTTCAGGACCCAGTGTTAGGAGCTAGTGTTTCTTGTTAACTTCAAAGGGAAATGTAAAATCAGCAGATAGATGCCTGCTCAAGTAGGCAGTAGAAGCATTATTGAATGCAGACTTAAGGGATGATTTAAGGCTGATGTCTTTGGTTTCTTCTGGAAAAGGGTCATGTGATAGGGGCGTGAAGAAACACAGTGGTAAGATTCAATCAGCATTTTCAAATGTCTTTGTTGTAGAGGGTCAGAAACAATGAAGTAAATGCATAAATGTAGTGCAAGTAGTGCATTTCAAAACTAAAACATTTGTGTGGGTTAGGGTTAGCCTAAGGAAAGAAGCTGCTCAATAGACTGGTGTTATGACAGTGGATATTTCTATATCACTTGTCAGATGCCAGCAGGGTGACAAGGCTGTGGCTTGGTGGGTATTATCTTTATATGAGCTTTAGTCTCTGTGCAGGCACCTGATGTTAGTTTGCACATTCATTTGTCACTGATTTTTATTTATTTCTCAAAGAATTTGAGAGAAACAGACTAATTAAACATCATTAAATCCCTAGACCCAATGCTAATGGATTGTAAAATGCAACACACACCATGGAATTGTACGCGCTGACCAATGTTATTTGGCGACAGTGGCACACACCAGACATGACAGACAAAACAAAAAGATCCAGTTAGGTTACAGGATCGGGAAGGTGAATGTGGTAAAAATGCTGGTTTTCTGGAGTGCTGATGTGCGCTGATGCTGGGACAGTGACGTATCCTGAAATGTCAACACGCATCAGCCCGCGATAACAATGATGCTGTAAAATAAATAGCTGCATGTGTTCTGACACACTTCACAAGCTGCCTCTGTGTGCTGCCCTTAAAGATGCAATGTTTCTGTTTAGTACTGTGTGTGCACATGAACCACATGAACACATTTTCCATTCTTCTTTTAGGTAGAGGATGCAATGCTAATGTTTGACAAAACCACCAACCGACATAGAGGTAAGTTCGCATTTCACTGCTGTATGTCAAGTGTGTGTGTAAAAGTTTGTCTGTTAAGAAATACTCCATACTTCTCCTAGGAGATCAACAGTCACAAACGTTGAGCTATAATAAAAACTTGCTTCAGTTCAATACACACACACACACACACACACCTGTGTATTTTTCTTCCATTTTGATCAGCACAGATAGCTTTCACACTGGGCAGCAATCCATATTAAATCTGTTCCCTTTTCATAGTCTCTTCACATTGCTGATTGATACACATACATACAAACAGACAAGAGCATACAACAGCACATGGCAATCAAGCCAGCCAGCTAAACAAACCACATAGACAAACAGACAAATGTCTCCTTTCAATTTAATTAGCCCCATTTCCCCATTGGCCATTTTGCCCCCCTCGATATGGCTCAACACTGGCATATTTGTGATTGCATGATGGAAGAGAGAGACATATGTGAGAAAGAATAAAAGGGTCAAATGAGGGAGTGAGAGAAAAGCCCCACAGTTGAACAAAAGGACAGAGAATGAAGGAGGAAGGCCTGTGTAGTTTGATAAGGGTTCAGATAGCTGATGATGCAGAGCGACGTAGGTGGGAGGATGGTTATCTCCACCTGCTCCTCTGCAGCCCTCTGCCCCAAATCAGAGGACTTTACAAAGACACCACAGCAGAGAGGAGGAGACAGACACACTTTTGAAGACAGATACAGGAACCAGTGAGCCACTCCAGACCAACCCAAGCTTAGGAGTGGTAAGTGGTTTTGGAAAATAAAAATAATATAATATAATAGTGTGACAGGGAGCTTTGTGATCGTCACTGTAGGGATGCGCTACTTGAACTTTCAACGTTTGGACATTGACTTTCAAAGATTCATAATGATATGCTAATGTGTGTGACCACATGTTTGTTTGGGTAGCTGTTATTGTGTTTAGCTTGATCCGTTACCCCATTCATTTTCACAGCTCTACAGTTATCACATGGTTTTCTAGTGCACACTTTGAACAGCTAAGACTACGGTGATATATGCACACAACGTTGAATCCATTCACTCGCTAATCTGTTAATCATTCTTATCCATCGTTCATCATTATCCTTATCTTGTTATGTAGTCCTGAGTTATAATAATCACATGACAATTGGTTCTTTGGTTAATCCGCTACTTGTTTATTTAGTTTAGAAGTATTATCAGTCATTCGTATGTGCATATTGTGTTATCTTCCCTGCGTCCTCTGACGTACTTGCAAAAGGGAGGTTGCCGTAGACACAGGTGCTTTTATAGCTGGGCGGACTTGCGGAGTTCACCGGAAGTGTTCCCGATTTAATAGGATGATATTTATATTGCTACGAGTATCTTGTTACGTTGAATAGCGTTTTGGCTGTTGTTAAAGCAGTTTGTATACTTCTCGCCTGTGTCGTTATTGAGAATGGTTTGATCCATTTCAGGGGTGTGCTATCAGGGTATTTATGAGGGAGGTTTTAGTTACTCAAGAGAGTTCAGGTCGAGAGACGACCTGAGTTCCATAAGTAGGAAAAGGCTGTAAGTAGTTAGACGTAAGTCTTGTGTTAGCCGATTCCAGTGTAGTCAAAGGCATTAGGTAAACAGCTGTTCCTTAGTTGTATTTTACTTTTTGTTCTTTTGACTCACAAGTCCGTGTTCTTTTCTATTTTTAAAGTTTTAGAATATTATTGTCCTTTTTGATATTTTTGTATCTTGTATTTTGCCTTCGGCCTTAATTGGGAGAAATAAATATTCCCATTTTAACTTAAAACTCAACGTCTGATTCATCCTTCCGGTTACACACCTTACTACGGCCGCTGGCGACATCTACCTACAACAAATAGAAATAGATAGTGTCTCTTTATATAAGAAGGCAGTCAGAAGCAAAGTCAGTAAACAGAGGTTTCTACTGTTACGCCTCTTAGTTATTGAAGTTAATAAATAAATAGTTATTGATAATAGTTAATAAATGTTTGTCCATTCGGCACAAAACTTCCAGGAAATGTCTACATAATGACCTCACACATACACTGCAGTCTCATTCAAATTGACCACTAGGGACACTTATAAGCATAATAACTGGAAGTGAAATGACGCAAATCAAGGTTTGAGCTTGGAATCGCAGCTTGCGGCTTTAATATCAATTGTTTTTGTGTTGGTCATCTGCTTTACTCAAATTGCCGTGAGCTGGACTAAGCTACATATCACACTGAATTGAAAATAAATGTTTTTGACAAATCAGTTGTTGGCATTTTAAACAAAGTGCACTGATTGTCCAATCGTTACAAAGCTTGCAGGATATGTTTTATAACGATGTTGGACCACATGTGTGAAATTACTTTGTCGCTATTGTGAAAAAAGGTCTGAATTCGAAAATTGCCGCTTGCGGCTATATTTTTTGTATGCACTCACTCATACTTACTGTATGTACAGTACAGCCCAAAAGGTTTGTATGGCCAAACAGTAATAATCTCCCCATTGCACAGGAAAACAGTGAGTCCATACATATAGCCCAGGCCAAAAGTTTGGACACACCTTCTCATTCAAATCATTTCCTTTATTTTTATGACTATGTACATTGTAGATTCTCACTGAAGGCATCAAAACTATGAATGAACACATGTGGAATTATGTACTTTTCTAGTTTTTTCAAAGTAGCCACCCTTTGCTTTGATTACTTCTTTGCACACTCTTGGTGTTCTCTTGATGAGCTTCAAGAAATGGTTTTCCAACAGTCTTGAAGGACTTCCCAGAGATGCTTAGCACTTTTTAGCCCTTTTGCCTTCACTCTGCGATCCAGCTCACCCCAAACCATCTCAATTGGGTTCAGGTCCGGTGACTGTGGACCAGTCATCTGGCGCAGCACTCCATCACTCTCCTTTATGATCAAATAGCCCTTACACAGCTTGGAGGTGTGTTTGGGGTCATTGTCCTGTTGAAAAATAAATGATGGTCTAACTAAACCAAATGGGATGGCATGTCACTGCAGGATGCTGTGGTAGCCATGCTGGTTCAGTTTTGAATAAATCCCCAACAGTGTCAAAGCACCCCCACACCTCCTCCTCCATGCTTCACGATGGGAACCAGGCATGTAGAATCCATCCGGTCACCTTTTCTCCATCGCACAAAGACACGGCACTTGGTCTCAAATTTGGACTCATCAGACCAAAGCACAGATTTCCGATGGTCTAATGTCCATTATATTGGTTTTTGCGACTGCACTTGGGGACACATTCAAAGTTTGCACAATTTTCCGGACCGACTGACGTTCATTTCTTAAAGTAATGATGGCACTCGTTTCTCTTTACTTAGCTGATTGGATCTTGCCATAATATGAATTCTAGGCAAGAAATTCCACTAGTTATCCCTGACAAGGCACACCTGTGGAGTGGAAACCATTTCAGGTGACTTCCTCATGAAGCTCATTGAGAGAACACCAAGGGTTTACAGCGCTATCAAAAAAGCAAAGGGTGGCTACTTTGAGGAATCTAAAATATAAGATCTATTTAAGAGTTATTTCACACTTTTTTGTTAAGTACATAATTCCATATGTGTTCATTCATAGTTTTCAGTGATAATTTACAAAGTAAATTGTAATGAAAATAAAGAAAATGCATTGAATGAGAAGGTGTGTCCAAATCTTTGGCCTGGACTGTATACAGTGAGGAAAATAAGTATTTGAACACCCTGCTATTTTGCAAGTTCTCCCACTTAGAAATCATGGAGGGGTCTGAAATTGTCATCGTAGGTGCATGTCCACTGTGAGAGACATAATCAACAAAAAAAAATCCAGAAATCACAATGTATGATTCTTTAATTATTTATTTGTATGATACAGCTGCAAATAAGTGTTTGAACAACTGAGAAAATCAATGTTAATATTTGGTACAGTAGCCTTTGTTTGCAATTACAGAGGTCAAACGTTTCCTGTAGTTTTTCACCAGGTTTGCACACACTGCAGAAGGGATTTTGGCCCACTCCTCCACACAGATCTTCTCTAGATCAGTCAGGTTTCTGGGCTGTCGCTGAGAAACAGAGTTTGAGCTCCCTCCAAAGATTATCTATTGGGTTTAGGTCTGGAGACTGGCTAAGCCACGCCAGAACCTTGATATGCTTCTTACAGAGCCACTCCATGGTTAACCTGGCTGGTTAACCTGGCTGGCTCATGTTGGAAGACCCAGCCTCGACCCATCTTCAATGCTCTAACTGAGGGAAGGAGGTTGTTCCCCAAAATCTCGCAATACATGGCCCCGGTCATCCTCTCCTTAATACAGTGCAGTTGCCCTGTCCCATGTGCAGAAAAACACCCCCAAAGCATGATGCTACCACCCCCATGCTAGGGATGGTGTTCTTGGGATGGTACTCATCATTCTTCTTCCTCCAAACACAGTTAGTGGAATTATGACCAAAATTTTGGTCTCATCTGACCACATGACTTTCTCCCATGACTCCTCTGGATCATCCAAATGGTCCTTGACAAACTTAAGACAGGCCTTGACATTTGCTGGTTTAAGCAGGGGAACCTTCCGTGCCATGCATAATTTCAAACCATGACGTCTTAGTGTATTACCAACAGTAACCTTGGAAACTGTGGTACCAGCTCTTTTCAGGTCATTGACCAGCTCTTGTGGAGGTGTACAATTTCGTCTCTAGTGTCTTTGGACAGCTCTTTGGTCTTGGCCATGTTAGTAGTTGGATTCTCACTGATTGTATGGGGTGGACAGGTGTCTTTATGCAGCTAACGACCTCAAACAGGTACATCTAATTTAGGATAATAAAGGGAGTGGAGGTGGACATTTTGAAGGCAGACTAACAGGTCAGAATTGTAGCTGATAGACAGGTGTTCAAATACTTTTTTGCAGCTGTGTCATACAAATAAATAGTTAAAATCATACATTGTGATTTTTGGATATTTTTAGATTATGTCTCTCACAGTGAACATGCACCTACAATGACAATTTCAGACCCCTCCATGATTTCTAAGTAGGAGAACTTGCAAAATAGCAGGGTGTTCAAATACTTATTTTCCTCACTGTATATGGCCTCACTGTTTTCCTGTGCAATGTGGGGATTATTACTGTTTGGCCATACAAAACTCTTTGCTGTTTCACTACACCATCTCTAGAGAAGAGCATAACAGCGAAAGAGAGTGGACAAAGGATATTTAAAGAAGTTGAACCAGTGAAGAGGCAGTGACTAGGAGTGTCTTGATGCTAACTATCAAGACGCTGATGCTAACTAGCATCAAGACGAGGTGGTGGCTAACCGTATCAAATGCTAGCTTGTTCTCAATGGCAAAACACTGCTACAACACACACTAGTTCACCATAACCTACAAAAGAACTACTTACATGTCTCTGTTCTGCAGGTATTCCACAAGTGTGCCCTTGTTTAGAAGAAGTCTCCCAGCTAAGTTAGTTAAGAGTTATCTAGCTGATGTGATCTTACCTAGCTACTGTGCATGTGTGACTCCCAATAAAGATAGATAGAAATGAGATGTCTTACTCTGTAGTTAAAACAGAGACCTAAACACACAGGGTGAAAACAGGATCTGCAGCAATGTGCAGTAAAACAAAAATATGGTGTTTTTTGAAAATTAAACCACGTAACCAATGTGTTTGTGTGGTTGTGTGTGTATCTTCATTTTTAATGTTCTTTATTTATACCACAACTCCCTTTTATCTATATTTTTATAAAATACAGCAAGAAAGTTTCAGACACTAAAAAAAACTGGTTAGAGCCAGCAGGCGGTTCAAAAAAAAAAAAAAAACTGACAGGCAGAGACGCAACGCAAGCAGACTGAACAGACCCCCGTTTACCAGAAATCTAACGGTCTACTCTACTACTAATCTACTAAGTAAGTACTAGTTCAAACCGAAGTTAAAAACAAACCTGAAGCTGAAGAAACCCTAAATGTTAACGGAAAAGACCCGCGGAGTGACTGAGAGAGAGTGAGAGCTGTTCATTTCTCCGTGTTCTGTGTGCGAGTGAGCGGAGAGGCACAGAGCAACACCTGGGCTGTGTCTCAAATCGCGCACTTCTGTACTAAATACTAACTATTTAAGTACATAGTGCGTTCACACTGTCGAAGTGCGGTCAAATGAAGTGTACTTAAATACCCGGATGGTACACTCAAAACGCCCCCGAAAAATGAGTGTACATCGATGGACACTTTCCACACTCAACGGTCGGCATCTTGGCTACGTAGCGGAAGGGGCGGGGCTAACAACAGTTAGACGCGATAGCGAGACCGACGGAGCAATACAAATGTAAGTTTAACGTGAGTCTTTTTGCTATACTTATAACATATAAGCCACCTGTATATGTATATTTGGTTAATTTTACAGTCGGTAATGATTTTTGTACCAGGAATTATAACCTTTATTGGTATCGTAATTTGACGTGCTAGCAAGCCAACCTTAGCTAGCTAACAGCGGCAGTTTAACCAGATTGGCAAATACGTTATAAGCTAACGTTACATGTGTTGTAGTTTGTTTGTGTTAAACTATCGTTCCGCTGTAGAAGATTTTAGTGTTAGATGTGTGATCTTAACAAGTTGTACATAATCCGATGTGAGCGTTAGCTCACCAAAATAGCGATCAGCTGATTGTCTGCCAGTAACGTAAACAGTAGCGTAATGTTAAAACGTATCCGCTGTTACTGCCTCCACCTGATGTATATACTGTATAACCCCATCTCTTCAGGGACAAACGAGGAGTAGAGGGCATCATTTAGGGGCGGCGATGGCCATCAGACCGTAGAAGGATCCCCTGGAGAGTCTGAAGTCCCCCCTCATATCCCTGTCCCCATCAGACTAGCTCCGACCCGTGGGGGGAGCCTGCAGAACTACAAGCACATTTATAAAATAAAATGATATTAAAAGTATTAAACTTTGTGGTCTGTTGTATTACACGTTGCATGACTGTAGCAAGCGTATAAAGGAATGGGGTCTATTTAAATGTCAGGTCTGTTCCCTCTGCTTTCATTACTGTATCGTCACTGTATGAAGACCATTTAGAACAAAAATACAACTTAAAATAAAAGACGTAATGATGTTTTGTCTATTAGGTAAGTTGTAAGGGTAATGCTTCATTATAAGTCTTATCTCTGGGCTGAAAAGATTTCCTCATGAAACAGTTGAGCATTAACGTTATGATTGAATATTAACGTTACTTATTTTTAGAGCAGAAACATAAGTATATACATATAAGAGTGGACTGCAAAGAATAGGCATAATTAATGAATTTAAAAGACTGCACTAACAAGAACGAATATTATACAATACAGTTGTGTGTACTGTTTTCAGCTAATGGGGGGGGTGACATGACGGCTGTGTTGCAGTTGTCATCCTGGAGCAAATAAAAACATCACATTTATTGTTGTTAAAATATCAAAAACAATGCAGGAATTATTTTTCGCGAAACACAATAGCAGACTGGAATGCTCTCCCTTGGTGAAATTCACAATTTTACAGAAGAAGAGATGAAATGTGGTCGTCATTTCCGGTAAGTGCACATGGCAGTGCGCGATTTGAGACAACACTCCTCTGTCGAAATTTACGCACTATGCAAGACAGTACGTAGTGCGCGAAGTGTACTTCTGTAAGTGCACTAACGGAAGTGCGCGATTTGAGACACAGCCCTGGAATCTGTGTGTATGTAGGGAGGGGCGCTGGGACTAGCCTATCACAGAATAGTGTAGGGTAGGGGCTCTGTGACTGGCGCTGTGACTAGCCTATCACAGAACGCAGACAGAGTCCGCCACCAAAATGAGGACTTTTATTCAATCCGAGCACAGATATTGACTCGCATTACTCGTATAATAATTGTACTCGGCAAAAGTGCTTTATCCGTACCGGATACTCGTTTCAGCCGAGCATCCCTACTAAACAGCTAGTTTAGAAGAGCGGTGCAAATAATGTTGCGACTTAATGATGTTTCACTGCTTCCGTTTTTTTCGATTTCCATCTTGGTGCCGTTCAAAACAAATTCATTAAACTTAAACTAATATTGTAAAAGCAGACAAAGATTTGACAAAATTGAAGGATAACAAGCAGAGAAAGCTTGTAATCCTTTGAGTGTCTGTTTCCTAAAAAAAAAAGTCAATCAACATTTTATCAACATTTGTTAGAGGATGTATTTAAGACATCATTGTTAACTGCATGTGCATTCCTCCACCTATCATAGATATCCTAATCATATGAATGAATGGATGGATGAATGTGTTGCATCTCTTTAAATTACTGAATTATAATGCATATTTAGTGTGTTGTGTCTGGTATGCCCACAATAAAATGAAGACCTGCAAATACATGCAATTCAGCACAATTACAATACAGCACCACTAACTTTGTGTGTGGAAATGGTCTCTGGTGTATAATGTGAATGTCTTCCTTGAGCTTTTGCCAGCCGTCCGCTGATTCCTGCTTGATGACCTTTCCTCTGTTCCAATGGGTGCTGTGTGTTTTGTTCTGTTGTTCACAGACAGCTGATGTTGTTTATAGTGTTAATTTTTGTCCCAGGTCCTGAGGTTTATTGTTGTCACAGGTGATGTCATCATGATGTCATACCACTTTAGTCTTACTATCCTCTCTTTAGCGTCCAAGCAGAAATATCTGACCCCTTGTGACCTGACTAAGGTTAGATGTTCTGACAGTACAGTAAGGGAGTCCCATTGGGATGCTCCTGGTGGTCACTGTCTGAAGTCAGGGTGGGAAGCGTAAGATTCCATCAAATTAAGTCTATTTGGTTCTGAAAAAATGCTGAAAAATGTAGCCTGCCTAAGTTATAGTTTGTAGAAAAAAACACATCCTTGCTCTACTATGAGCAGCAGAACTTCCTTTCATTTTTGGTTTAATTTCCTTCACACATATTGACTGTCTTTAACCTGTGTGATTGGCACATCCCACCATTATCACAGGATTTGTCTCAGGAGCGGATGGCATTCTCTCCTGGTTGTCTCCCAGCGTGATAGGCAGGCTCCCTTCATGACTATGCTGATTGGCCCATTACCTTCCCTCCGGCTATGTGGGAGTTCTGGGGGAGCAGCTGCAGCCCAGGGAAGGCCATTTGATTTGTAAATCACTCTTATAAATAATACAGCATTGGCAATAACCAGCTGCTTTTGACCTTGCCCACTACCATTTCTGTAGCCAGTAATAATTTCACCACTGCCTGTGATTGGCACATGCATTATTAAGCCACTTCCTTCTTCATAGTTTAGCACAGGTGGGTGCCATTTTCAAGTCAAATAGCAAATTATCTTTAATTTTCATTTAATGCCACCATTTATCTTCCTTTGCATCACGCAAAATTACACAAATTCCTGCACCTCAATGTAGACTGGTGGGTTGTAATGTGTCCTTCACTGTGAGGACCATCTGTCTATTTTCCACTTAGGCGGAGCTGACCCTGTTCTTTCCTGTGTAGTAGTAAACCAAAAGAAAAGTATTAACTAAGGACTATTTTAGCAGGGTAAATGGAAAGTTTCTTTAACTTCACGCAACAAAAGGAACTATGTCACGTTCTTTGTCACATCCGCAACTAATGTAAAGTAAAGTAACTTAACAAATGTCCATCTGGGTGGTTTTAAACCAAACCTCGTTCTTTTCCTAAATCTAACAGAGTAGTTTTGTTGCCTAAAGTTAACCAATCTGCAACCGTTTATAAGGAAGGGAAACGCTTCTTTGGGTTGTATTTTGCTATCTCTAGTGACACTAATTCAGGAAAGCTCCTATGGGTCATTTAAGACGGTAGGAATAAACAATATCCTTAAATTTTGTTGCTGGGTTTCAGTAGAGGTACAGAGTCAATAGTTGGAAATTTATCAAACATGTTTTATCAATATTTATAATACAATATAGTTATGAATATGGGTATTAATAACTTTACCAAATTGACAAACAATCAAATCTTGGCACCACCCTGGAATCAGGGACCAATATTGAACTCAATATTGATCTCATTAGGTGGTGTTCCCTTTAAAATACAGATCTTATGTACTTGATTAATCTATCTTGTATCTCTGAAAGGAACAGACTAAGGGGGGAATTTGACCACTGATCGTGTTCAACCAGGGATTATTATGACAAATACACAAAACAACAACAACAGCTATTTACACTATAGTAGAATAATTTATTTAACTTCAAAATTTTACACAAACAAAGCAAAAACAGCAAACAGACATGCAGCAGTCAAACCGACAGCCGTCGGCACAAAAAAAGTTGAACAAAGCAATATGAACAGCCAACAGCAGCGGCGCTAATATGATCCCCTATACGATACGTGTGGAAGAAGAGTCAGCCTACTAGCCAGCGCACATTTGTAATGGGAGCAGGTCAGGACAGAAAAATTTACAGTTTTCCAGCCTGAGCTACAGGGCGAAATGAAATCGCCAGCAGAATGGCTAGCAGAAAACTTAAGGAGAAAGGTGGTTGGGACGATGGTTACTGTCAGAAGAACCCTTGTAATCTTTAGTGCGCTTGTTTAAACTACTGGAGTAAACATTTTCTGCTGTGGCTGATTGTAGTCTTGATTGAGACTGTGCTGTAATAATAAATATAACTTATACTGACAGACCATAATGTCCATGTCTTTCAGCCATCTGTGGGTCCATATTCTTCTTTTTTTCCGTCTTGCTTGCTGTAGAACTGCAAAAAAAAGCTGCCTTTCTTTTAGTCTTTTGTGGCCATATTTGGATAAAACTTTACTGGAGTTTTCAATAGACAAAGCAAATTGCAGACTGACGGTTCTGTGTGTGCGTTCAATGCAAGAGCTCAGGTTGTGACCGATTGAGAAGTCCAAGCACAAAAGCCTAGAGGTGAAATGTAAGTACAAGATTCTTTAAAATGTACAGTGTCTAGCATCAGCTTTACCAGCTTTTAGAGTCCCAGTTATTTTAAGTTTGGAAACGTGTATATATACAGTATATATGTTCTCTTGCGGTAGAAAAGCTGAATGGAATCAACAACAAAAAATTTAACTAAACCTCGCTTGGCATGGTTTTTGCCTTTATATACTAAATGGGATATGGAAAGGACTTTGCCAAATATGTTATGACGTTCTATTCTCCAAATCACTCTTTCCTTCATCTTTGCCTTCCTCTCCAGACTTTATCACAGCTCCTTTATCAGTAGCCCTCTTAAGTCCTAACTCATTCTGTCTATCTTCCTGCCTGCAGCCCTCCCACCTCCTGCCTGGACATAATTGGAGAGAAAAGGGTGAAACAGAGAAGGACAATTCTTAGTCATAGCCTCACAGCAACACTCAGGCTTTTTACATCTTCAATCAAAATACTAATTACCTCAGCAAAGAGGGAGTGACGTTATTGTGACACTGATGAAAAGACAAAGATAGAAAGGACCAATGGTACTAAGTGACGTATGCTTAGTCCACACTTGTTTTTTAATTACAATTGCTATAATGAGGGAGAGCAAATATAGCTTGACGACTGTAACTAACATGCTACTGTGCCTGTGTAACAGTCTGATTACAAATGTTATGCATTATGTATTACTAATTGTATTCCTGCCCCCCCCCCCTTTACTCCACAGTACTCATATGTATTCCGAATGAAGCACCGATGCACCAAACAAACCTCATATATTCGCCTAAAGCTCCAGTTCAGCAGACTTCAGCCCCTCCAGCAGTAGAAAACCTTGTCCTTGAAAATAACCTTGAAGTAGTCCTTTCAAATAAGGAGCTGTTGACTCTTTGAAGCTGGCTCCGCTATACTGTCTCCAGTGGAGAGCCAATTATCGATAACCTCCTTTCCAATGCATCTAACTACAGCTGCCAAACAGCGGCTTGCTTAATGGATCTCCCCAAAGACAAGGTGATGACCAATCTCTCCATCCCCTTCATATATCAATGCCCATCTCTCTTCTCTGCACTTCTGTATTTGTAACTGCTGGATAGAGGCTTGAAGGCAATAATTAAAAGACTCAGCTGTTAGAACATGTCTATCTGACCGATACTGTTTGGCAGGCTGCTGTAGCCTCAGGGGTGACCTGTTTGTCATCTTATTAACTTGTCTAGAAAGACAAAGTGGCAGAGTGAGAGATGCAGGTCAAGAACAGTGCCTCAAAGAGTACAAAATTAAAAGGATAGGGAGGAGGTGAGGGGGAAGAACGGAGAGGCAGAGTGCATGTGGCTGCACAGAAAGAAATGTGAGTAATGATCGGAAAGTCAATTTGTACACACGTATGTGTGGGTTTGAGGGATGAAGCTGCAGAAATTAACCAAGAAGGCTTTCAAGAATGCTTTCAAATAATCTAATCAAATCTGTTAGGTGTGTGTCTTTGGGCTTGGACCCCAAAGTGCCGAGACAGAGACAGTAATAGTTTCAAGGGTGTTTAATGAACAAAAAGTCACGAAAAGAAGGCAGGTTGTGGAAGGCGAAAGCTGGCTGGCTTGGCAGATGAGCAATGGTAGCAGGTATTGAATATTACACAAGCTGAAGAACACAGATACACTAGTGACTGAAGTAAGACCTGGAAAAAAACTTTCAAAAATCACTTGAACACAAAAACATTGAGAAACAAAACAAAAAATCAAGAAGCCACTTCAAGCTACCCATGCAACGAGATACTTTAACGCTGGAGTTGAGTCTTGATCAGGCCGTGATAACTTGATGAGATCCAGGTGCGCCTCATTGGGGACCAGCTCAGCCAGCCACGCCCTTCTCCTGCCAGGAGAGAAATGTAAAGGGCAGAGGGAAAAACAAAATAGCAAACACTTAAGCAAAACACCATGACAAAATCTACTGCCTTACTTGTCGTCTGTAGCTGGTTTATGATGGATTTTGGCTGTTATTAAGATGACAGCACTGTGGCTGTAATGTGCTGGATAAAAGGAACGGCTGATGAAACCTAATACAGACAGGGTTTTGCAGGAATGAAGCCAGGTCATGTTGTTAAAAGTGTCCAAGAGCCAACATGTTTTCCTTTGTTTGAAAGAAATAGGCCAGAACACTTGCCATGCAGAAATGTCCTTAAAAAAATATTTGTCAAAACCTTTTAGTAGTATAGACACATAGTTTTTAGGATACTGATTTAATATATTTATTTAAACAACGAGATAAAGCATGGGTCAGATATCTGAAGACAAAGGATGATGCTGATTGGTCTAAATACAAGAAACTAAGAAATGACTGTACAACTAAAACACGGAATGCAAAATCAAATTACTATAAGCACTTTTTATCAGATGATTTCAAAAATCCTAAACAGTTTTGGAAGAAACTCAACTCTTTATTTAACAATACCAATAAAAATCTTCATACCAAACTTAGAATAAATAACGACATTATCACTGACCCTATCTCAATGGCCAATGCCTTTAATCAACATTTTTCTTCTGTTGTTCTCAATCATCTGAGCTTTTCCATTCTAGCATAACAAATATTGTGAACAATAGCTCATTTTCAATAATTAACCCCACTGATGTCCAACAGGCAATCTCAGAATTAAAATCCTCTACTGGTGCTGGTCCTGATGGTCTGGATATAAAGTTTAGCAAACTCTCTGCTCATGTCCTTGCATTCCCGCTTTGTGATTTATTTAATTGATCACTTTCCACCTGTGTAATCCCATTAATGTGGAAATTTGCAAAAGTAATGCCACTACATAAAGGTGGTGATTCACTTGATGTTAACAATTATAGGCCAATCTCCATAATCAGTAATGTAACAAAGATATTCGAAAAGCTTATTTGTAAGCTATTGTCTAAATATATTAATGACTTTTCCATCCTGACTCCAAATCAATCCGGATTTAGAGCTAATCACTCTACAACAACAGCCCTTACTATATTTACCAATGATATTTTTTCTGCACAAGATAACAACAGGTCTACAGGTGCAATCTTTATCGACCTCACTAAGGTGTTTGACATGGTCAATCATTATATTCTTCTTGATAAATGATATGCTATTGGCCTTTCCAAATCAGCTGTTCTCTGGTTTAATGCATATCTTCACTATAGACGTCAAAGTGTGTCTTTTAATGCTACTCTCTCACAGTCTAGTATAATTGAAACGGGTGTCCCTCAGGGTTCTTCCCTAGGGCCCCTTTTATTCGCTATTTTTATAAATGATCTTCCTCAAATATGCTTAGACTGTCAGATTCATCTATATCCCGATGACAGTTATATATACATCTTAATACAAAATATCTGAGATTCAAACCTCTCTTCAATTTGATTTAAATAGTATTCAAACATGGTTATCTTCTAATCTGCTTCTATTGAATAAGAAGAAGTCTTATAGCATGCTTTTTGCAACTAGATCTGCACTACATAAGCAAAATAACTCTCTTGAGGTTAAATTTCTGGATGGTGCACCTTTAGTATATGTCGAGGAATTTAAATATTTGGGCCTCTGGCTCGACTCCCAACTTACCTTTAGACCACATATTAATTCTCTTGTGAGAAAAATAAACTGTAGTTTAAGAATGTTATATCGCTCAATTAATTGTTTTACAAAACAGATCAGATTAAAAATTATTACTCTATTATTGCCTATAATAGATTATGCAGATGTTGTTTACCAGAACACAGCTGAAACCAATCTTAAGCCTCTGAATGTGATTTATAATAGTCTTTGCAGATTTGTCTTGAGGTGTCCATTCAGGACGCATCATTGTCAAATGTATCAGTCGTTAAATCTTTTCTCACTAAATGATCGACGTCAGTTTCACTGGCTGCAGTTTGTTCACAAATGTATTTTTTCAGATTATCCATCTTATCTGAAACATTTGATTGTATATCAATCATCCTATAGCCTCAGAGACACTGACCATATTTTCTTCTCAGTACCACATATATCTAAAGAAATTGTGAGGAGAGCTTTTAAATTTAAAGCCCCTTCCGATTGGAATGGTTTACCAAGGTCTTTTAGAGCTCTTTCCAGCTTTCACCAGTTTAAGATGTCTCTTTATAATTATTTGCATACAAGCTGTAATTGTTTTTCTTATACTTGATTATTTATTTATTGTTTGTTTGTATGTATGTGCACGTACAGTATGTATGTATGTGTGTACATATGTATATATGAATATATGTGTGTAAGTAACTGTGTATATGTACGTGCGCATGTATGTATGTATGTATATATGTGTGTATTTGTACATACTATATGTATATAATTTAATTTATTCATCTTTTTCAAACTGTCTATTAATAACTAACAGTTTTATTGTTTAATATTTATTGGTTGGAATGGGGAGGATATGGGTGATTTTGGTGTGATGGAGAGCTTTTGTCTTTTGTTTTTGTTTGTCAGTATGTGTGTATGTTCGGGGTGTATTTTTTTTTTATTATGTCCCCTCAAGCTGTTTTGTTAACTGTTTTGTCTAAATGTGAATGTATTCTATATTTTTTATTTTTTTGCCTTTAAGGACCCCCTCGAAAACGAGATGTCACATCTCAAGGGATTATTCCTAATAAAGAATTTCAAACATACCTGGATATTATGTGAAGGACAACTAGATAGCTTGTATGGCGCAAACCCCAAAAGACAAGGGACAAGAACATAAAATTTGACTTCAAACTAGTCATTATAAGCCTTGAATCACCTTGTTTTCCAGATTTCTTTTCCAGCTTTGTCTGACAATGTCTGCCATTGATTCTGCACACTTTGACAGTATGCTTCAAAACAGGTTCAAAGTGCTTGCGGGCTCACCTAACAGTGTCTAAAACCCTTTCTTGACAGTGGAATTATCAAATCAAGCCCACTTTACGCAGAGATTGGCCAGGTATGCCAAGGTGTGAAAGTACGCAGTACTTCTGTCTTCACACAGTTACCTCGATTTTAACTCCATTAGGACCATTAAGGAGAGAAATTGACCTCTTTTCTCCTATTTATATAAATCATTGTATTGAGACTAAAAGACACACAAACAACTCAAACGTCTTAGAGAGAGATTAGGCAGATAGTGGGATGCAGTCAGGAAGAGGCTAAAATAACATAGCTCAAGCTAGCACGAAGAGTATGCTGAAGAGACAGGAGCAGATGTTGGGGGAAAGACTGGGCTCTAATCCCAGTTGTCTTGGTTGTGCCCCTCCCCTCTTCACCCTGCATTTGACTAGGCATAAAAAAGGGTATAAACACTTTTGACTATTTAGTTGATTTGAAACAAACTGACGCCTTTGTCAACGTATTATTTTGATCAATATTGAGATCACAATTAATTATCACGATTATTTCTGGATTTTAACCAAAACAAATTTTATTGTCATATAGGCTATTTATAACTGCTTTCACATACATATTGTGCTACATTTGTTGCGGTAGCGGAAGAAGGACCCAAACGCGGAGTAGCAGACAGGAGTTTCAAAAGGTTTATTGCACAAAACAAGGCAGCAACAGAGTCCAAAAAACACAGAGAGCCAGGGAAAAACAAAAAGCCGGAGCACAAGGGCTGGAAAACTCACGGGAGAACAGTAGGGAACACTGGGCAGGACAACTGGACGAATTGACAGGAGAAACGGGCAGGACAAACTCATAGGACGAAGGCAAAAGGATCTGACCAGGCACAAGGGAATCACAGACAGACACAGGGTAATTGGGTAACAAGAGGCAGGTGACGAGAGGGCAGTGGAGCAGGTGGAACACATCAGGTAATCACAGGAGCGGGAAGACACACGAAGTAAGCCTAGATGCAAGACGAGACAAAAAACAGACTTCAAAGTAAAACAGGAAACAGAACATACACACTAGAGGATAGATACCCGACCCGAGCCCGACGGGACCCGACTGTACCCGACAGGCCGGGCCGGGTTCGAACAGATTTTTAGAAAGGATGCTCGGGTTCGGGTCGGGCTCGGTCACATCAGTGCAATAAGGCATTGAACATTTTGAATTTAAAACAGCTTATTTTGTAGGTAACCAATGGGCCTGTTTCACCTGATGCAAATGTTCGTTTTTGGATTAAAATAAATGTCAAATATTACCCTAACATCCGTCTTCCTGTGTGCGGAAATTTGTTAAACTAGCTGTGACAACAAAAGACGTGCGTATTAAGCTACATGTGGCAGCGCAACGATGGAAGATGTTAAAAAGAAGTTGGCCGCAGGAGATTTTAAAACTATTGAAAACGAAGGAAAGTCAGCTGTGCATTGATGCGCTCATCTGTTGACATTTCCGAATGCCTTCCTACAATTGCTTAATAAAAGCGGGCTTTCCACACAAACAAACGTACATGTGTCATTAGTATGAGAAACAAATGCAATTTTAACTGTGTCGGGATAGGGTCGGGCTCGGACATAAATATCTTAATGCCTGTCGGGTTCGGTTACTGCTCTGTCGGACGCGGGCCGGGCTCGGACAGAAAAATCCGGCCCGATCCGCACTCTAATACTGTGAGGGGAACACAGGACAGGACCAATAACACCAGACCGGGGAGAAAACTGAGACACAGACACAAGGAGGGCCAAAAGGGAAAAATAATCCCAAACAAAACCTCAAACCACAACAACATTCCTCTTATGTTGAAGTTGTATGTTGTACATAAATGCGGCTGCAACACATGTCAATGAAAATTATCTGAAATAAATAGTCTAGGATATATTATAGAAAAAAAGTATCTCTGAAAAAGCTCCTTCACTTGTTTTCAACAATAACTGGTTAAAAGAGCTAGGGAGAGAGGGAGTTATTCAATGGACGTATATGTTACTCACAGAGTGACAGCTGACTCATTATCCATGGTCCAGCACGCAGGATGGTGAATGGGCCCAGCACGGGTCAAATGGCAGGTCAGCAGAGTTGCACAATTCGTGTGTAAGAAATATCTGTGTTGTCACTGCGCTGCATTTTTATGAACTTTGATATTCTAACTAATGTTACTGCACCTCCTGAGGCCTCTGCAAAGAGCCACACATGCACCATTATTAAACCAACGGAAGCAATGATCAACACATTTCACCTCAAGAAGAAAAGGTAAAGGTGTGGATGAGATTTGGGGGATAGGTCAAATTACTGGCATCATAACTTCATTAGAAAATTGATTCATAGTGGATATTTAGATTGTGTTATGTGTATTTTTTGTACTTTTGTGTTAAAGTGTGTAGAGTGCAGTGCTGGAGGTTAATGAGAGCTGCTCTCCTGGGTGGCTGCTGGCTGGAAGGGAAACAATGCAAAGTAGAGGTTGTGTAAGTGGGAAGAAGAGAGAGAGAAAAGCAGAGAAGACTGACAAACTCAAACAGGACTTCTCAGCTGTGTCTACGGCGAGACGCGATGAGGCATATGGAGAGAGAGACAGACAGATGGACAGACAGACATATAGAGTGACACACACACACAGAGAGAGAGAGAGAGAGGTGAGAGAATAACTATTGTTTATCGTGACCAGCGCAGAGAAAATCACATCTGGTATAAATGGCGCTTCAGCGTGTTTTCTCTGTAACATAGAGACTTTACCATTGTCAGTATTTATTCTTATGCCATTAATCTTGAGTAGAAAGTGGGGATGGGATCAAGGCTAGAAATGGAAAGGTTTAGGCTCTAAACCAGCGTTCTAAGACCATCAGCACTGAGTGGTGTAAAATTGTTAAAATTGTAAATTGAAGAGGCAGGTTAATAAAATCACCTAGAATTGAAGTTCTTGTTTTTTATATAAAAGTCTATAATAAAGAGAACCCTTAAATTGTATGTATTGTTGTTTATATATTTTTTAAAACATGCTTGCCTTTCTTTTCAAAGTTTTGAGTTATGACTAATAAATATATTTTTTCAGATATCAAGATGCCGTAAAAGCTGGGTTTAACGCCATTTATGCTCAGCCCTGACATCCCTTTTCAATTAATCTGTTAGCCAACGTCTTTTTATTTATTTATTATTATTATTATTATTATTATTATTATTATCAGACAGCAATTGGCTTTTAACATGAGAAATATCACCTAAAACTAGTTTAGTACCTTGATTAAAGACAATTATTTCATCACAGGACAACATATTAGACATTACAACATTACTTTGGACATAAGGAAGTCTAAGGAATGCCCCAGGTTATTGGTGGGTCCAGTTACTCAACACATTCTCATTAAGGATTCTGTATGATATTGTATGAAAACTTATACACAACAATTAATATGATATCTTACAAAATTATGGAGACTGGTCACATGACAGTTACTACGATTGGTCATGTGACAGTTAAGTTTAGCCATAAAAAGGTGACTTAACCATTAAGTTAAGTTGCGGGTACGGTTGTGACAGTGGTTATGACAGCGGGCGTGACATTGGGCGATTGTGTAGCCACAAAAAGGTGACGTAATCGTTTAAGTACCAAAATGATTAGTTTAGATTAGAAAAAAGATTGTGGTTTGGGTTAAAACACCGGCCCCCTTAGGTAGTACCTCCGGGACAACAACACCCATTTCCTGGGTAAAGGTCTCGTGTTTTCCCTATATCTTCTTCCAGGATACGAATTCCGCTCCACTGCCCCAGGAGCGACTCATCCACCGACCCAATCTCCTCATGTGGATTTTTGCAGTCTTATAGTGCGACAGTCATAAGTACTACAGCCATCAATGATGACAGCCATCAATGATGACTGAGTGATGGTTGTTTGTGGCTGTTGATAAACTAGTAATCAATTATTATATGATTATGATAAAAAAGCAACCGCTATTGGGCCCTTAAAAAGTCATTAAGGAGAATTTCTTGAAACTTAATCCGACTTTTTTCTACCCCCTACCAGCTGTAGTGTGTGAGTAATGACTGTGTGTGTTTGGTGTGTGTTTATGGCAGGTTGACCACTTGGAATTGTTATTGGGCCCTTGATGTCAGACAGTAAAAAGCAGCTTCTCATTTTTAAGTCGAATTTGTCAGCTGAAATGACTAACAGCGGAAACACATAGCCGACAAAGCGCCGTGAAATGCAGATTTGTGCCTGATTGCACGCCTGGCTGTTCATACCAGACATGCATTTCTCCATGCCGGTCACAAAGCGATCCTGTATCGAAACCTGCTCCTCTCTACTCTACAGCACAGCTCGCTCTTTGCATCTTGTTCCTCGTATTATTTGGTAGTTATCCACCCCATCACCTCCAGCTGGGCCACTCCAAACTGTGTGTGTGTGCTTTACTCTCTCTGTCTGTCTCTCTCTCTGTGTGCCTAATGCGTGTCTCGCTAGACGCAGTTGAGAAGTCAAGACAGACAAAATCATCATCAACCCAGGAGTTATATTTTGAAATTTGTTTTATTTTTTTAAAGTATCCAGCTGCACTGTGGCCTTACTCTGTGGCCTTATAACCTCCATGACTTGACACATTAGCTCGCAGAAGAAATAGAGAAAACGCTGAAGCAATCGCTGCAGTGCACGGACCGGTGCGGCCTCTCCGTGCCTCATCGCAGACGATTTGACCAGACAATTTGGATAATGTGGCCGCTGAAATAAAAATAGTTAACGGTGCTTTGCGGCTATTTGTGGCGCTTCCGCGTGCGGTGTGTTTCTAACATAATGTTGCTTGTATATGTTGTTTGTTGATGAAGCCACAAACCCCAATAGCTTCTCTCAGTTATCTTTCTTTATTATAAGTAATAAAGTAAAATGATTACATGACACACCTTTACCCTGGAGCTCCATAGAATGGCCCCTTTCTTTGGTCTAACAGAAAGTTCTTGTCACCCCTTGGGATGTTGTCTCTTCCTATTGTTGGGCTGGGGGTCTCTTTTTGTGTTGGCACATAGGCGTGTCCACGCCTCTGAGTGCATCTCCAGCTCAAAGTTTCTTCATCTACATGGTTACCTTGTGAACTCTCGACCAGTTAGAGATGTCTAACCTAACCTCCAGGAAAGATCTTCATTCCTGTTTCCTCAGATGGCTGTTTGACGCCATTGACCTCTCTCTCTCTATCAACCTAGAGAGTCATTATAACTGATTGATTATTATACATGATATAGAAATACATTATAAATTATTGTCTTTTAATCAGGGCGTTAGTGTAGCCTTGTATTGTTGAAGCTAGGCATTTAGCATGTTAACGTTTTTATTTCTTCACACATATAAGCTCTAAACATTACATTTCTAATGTAACCTGTAACCCCACAAAATAATCCAGTCAGCTAATGATATACTCCTTGGACTTAGAAGCAACACTAGCTTACTACTGTAGAGTAATACGGTAGCTAATCATGTCAGCATTAGCAGCTAACCGTAGCTAACAAGTTGTTTATTACAATCCATCCATCCATCCATCCATCTTCATCCGCTTATCCGGAGTCGGGTCGCGGGGGCAGCAGCTCCAGTAAGGGACCCCAAACTTCCCCAAACTTCCCTTTCCCAGTTTCCCTATTACAATCCATTCCATTTAATTTACTGTAGCTGTTTGCTTGTTTTTGCATACTGAGTATTGTTATCCCTACAGCACCATACACACCATTGCAACATGTTAAAAAATTCAAAACTTGACAGTCCTGCCATGCTAAGTTCAGAGCTGCCAACTTTTCCAAAAACCTTGGAGTGAGATTTGGGGGGCCAACCCATATTTTGCCTCATACAATGCAATTTCTTTGGTTCTTTCAGCATCATTATCCTTCAGGCTTTAAATTGGGATTTGTTATGTATTGGGGGATGGGGGGCTCTCCCTAGGGGCGTCTGGGGGTATGCCCCCCAGGAATTCTTTTGGAAAAATAAACCATTAAATGGCACTTTCTGGAGAGCCTTCTGCCAAGGCTCAGTAATGTTTGGCCCTTGTCCTCTGTGCCCCACTTACTGTATTTACTTTTTTGGGAAATAAAGACTATTTGTTCATTTTATGAAACACTGAATGAATTATTTACAGTTACATTTAGAGATGCACCGAGGTTAGAGAAGCACAATAGTGGCCCAACGTTGCAGTATCGTATATATAGTATAGTATAGCTCAGATGTGTTTCATCAGATTTCTGCTCATGTTTACAACTTTGTGCACATTCAAAATATAACTCCTCCCATCTCTGTTGTCCGAGATTTGGAGAGTTGTAATATAGTCTGCTGTGCATGTCATTGCTCTGCTGATATGGTAGTATCTCATTCAGACCATCTGACAGACACAGAGGCCCATTTGGGTCTCTGGTCTCTGACAAAGTTTAGAGGAGGCTGTACGCTGCTCTTCATCGGAAGTCTGCACAGATGCAACGCGTCACTGTCCACAGCAGAGCGAATCCATTAAAATTAACTGAAGTTGCTACACTACCAGCCGCGCTGCTCACCTCTATTGTTACAGAGAGAGTGGAAATGAAGAGACGGACGGGTCTGTAATATTCAGAGCACATACCTGAAGCCGGGGAAGTGCACATGGGATGGATTTTGAAATTTTTTTTCTCAGTTTGCGACAATTTGAAAATTCCACAGACAAGGAGCGCTCTTGAACCCCCTCACAGTCTTTGAAAGCACAACTAGTCGATCATAAGTGGCTCAACAGGTAGATCTATAGATAAACTCATCTTTCAAAAATTTGACCGACCGGGTTGACACTTCAGCGTGAGACATCGGGGGTGTAGCGTGTGAGCGTGTGCAATTAGTCAATTGCGTGTGTCTCACGGCCAATGCGTAACTGTAACAGCCCTGTAAGTTACAGTTTTAAGCAATGTTTGAACAGTTGCTGGTGGTGGGGTAATGAACATCAAATTGATTTAAATGAAATGTGTGTCAGTGTAAGATTAACCTCAGTTATAAGCTGATACTCCTTTCTGTCCTTATTTGAGACTTTATGTCAGTATGATCTGATTAAGTGTTATATGTTGAACAACTTGGGAGACAAGTGAGGTTAGTCAAGGTGAAAGTGAAGGCCGGGGGTATTTTTCTTTTGTTTTCATGAATGTTCATTTTGGTATGTGCATTTATGTGTATTTTAGTGTGTTGTAAGATAATTGTCTTATTCACAACGCCAGAACATGTTTTACAACCATATGCACAAATCTCTATAAGCTATGTCTAATTCTTAATATCTTTGTACAATTAATGTTCATACAGAACAATCAGAATGGGACAAAAACTAGAAAAATAAGTAAGTGACTTCAATACACGCAGTGTGCATATATGTAAAACAATATCCATGTTTTTTTATTCTTCTGACAAGTAACAGCATCAAAATAAAAAGATTAAGAAGCATTTTGGTGTTCCCGGTGTGATGAAAGTAAACTACACTATATATGTAGATAGGCCACGTTATTGGTCCAGTGATGTGAGACTTATTGAGAAGGTTATGAAACCAAAGTAAGCTATAATTAAAAAAAACATTAGGCCTACATATTACGGAGTAACACAAACTGTCCTTTATTAGAGAAGGACATGCAACAAGAAAATGAGTCATGGATGTATTGGTCTCTGACCAGTCTGCCATTAATATCATCTGGGAATATCGCTGCATTTTTCCACTTAATCTTCGCAGCATCCTGTATGAACCTGAAGCTGCACAGACCACAGACACTGCACTGCTCATCTCTACTTTTACAGAGAGAGTGGACACTGATGTGATGCACAGGTCTGCCGGCAGGCAGCGGCCACCGGGCAACGGCCACCTGGCAACGGGCAACGGCCACCGGGCAGCGGCCACCGGGCAGCGGTCACCGGGCAGCGGTCACCGGGCAACGGCCACCGGGCAACGGCCACACGGCAGGCAGCCTCGACACACTACCGTCCCACCGGGAAAAATCCTGACTCTCCCGATTGCCGCTCCGCATACGGGTGCCAGTGCATCATTTCTAACTCTAAACAACTGCTATAGTAGGGTTTAAATCAAACTCGCGACAACAATAGTGACAAGTAATGCATGTTAATAAAAATAAAGCAGAACACATGCAGAAGACAACGGAATAACTGTTAAACACGTTTATTTCGGATCAGAGCGGCAGCTGATTTGACATGAGACTCCAGGATTAATCTTAGCCTGGCTGTTAGCCTGCTCTGGACCAGGCTAGCCGCAAAGAATAAATCTCCATGGTTTAATTCAATCTAGTTTTGTGCAACCTAGTCAAAGTTAAATTCATCCAGGATAACTTGAATATCCCGGCTTAATCCCTTATCCTGGTTTCGTGCAACAGGCCCTAGGTGTTTTGTCATTTCAACCATATACACAAAACGTTTCACCGTGGCTCAAGTGGTGTTACACATTTAAAATATATAAAACCAACATTATATAAAAACATACAAAACAGGCTACATTTAATGCACAAACATTATAGGCTCCGTAAAATTTAACTATTGCATTATTATTATTATTATTATTATTATTGCATTAATGCATTGGTAGCATTAGCACTTGTGATGTAGTGGAGGGATGTAAACACTGAGTATAAACACAGCCATGAATTTACGCAGGGAGAGCGGCAGGGTATGGGAGGGGGGAAGAACAAAAAGTCTAAGAATTCACAGGGCCAAGACTCAGGGGGCCAAGTAACCGGAAAGCTGAGAGCAGTCGTCACTGGGAAACTGGGGGAAAGGGCACTGGGGAACTGGGGACCGAGGGCACTGGGGAACCAAATTGACACTTAAATAGATCACATTCCTCTATTTGAGTAAGCACTAACATTATATGCTTGCTACAGTCATGCAAAGTGTAATACAAAAGATAACACAACATTTAAATATTTTCAATATAATTTTATTTAACGACAGTTCTGTGCTTATAGTTCTGCAGGCTCCACCGTAGCTAGTTGGATGGGGATAGTGACAAGAAGGTGGACTTCAGACTCTCCAGTGGATCCTTCTACGGTCTGATGGCTTTTGCCGCCCCTAAATGACGGACCTCTAGTCCTCATTTGTCCCTAAAGAGATGGATTATACAGTATATACATCAGATGGAGGCAGGATACGTTACTGCTGACGTTATTGGCAGACAATCAGCTGATTGCTATTTTGCTGAGCTAACAAGCTCACAAGATTGTTAAGATCACACATCTAACACACATCTTCTACAGTCGGACAATAGTTTAACACAGTTAACAGTATACCACATCACATGTAACGTTGGCTTATGACTTATTTGCCATGTATGGTTAAACTGTGCCGCTAGCTAAGATTAGCTTGCTAGCACGTCAAATTGCGGTACCAATTAACGTTATAATTCACGGTACAAAAATCATTGCCGACTGCAAAATTAACCAAATATCCAGTGGTGTGAAAAAGTGTTTGCCCCCTTCCTCATTTCCTGTTCCTTTGCATGTTTGTCACACTTAAGTGTTTTGGAACATCAAACCAATTTAAACAACAGTCAAGGACAACACAAGTAAACACAAAATGCAATTTGTAAATGAAGGTGTTTATTATTAAAGGAGAAAAAAAATCCAAACCATCATGGTCCTGTGTGAAAAAGTGATTGCCCCCCTTGTTAAAACATACTATAACTGTGGTTGTCCACACCTGAGTTCAATATCTCTAGCCACACCCAGGCCTGATTATTGCCACACCTATTCACAATCAAGGCATCACTTAAATAGGAGCTGCGTGACACAGTAAGGTCCACCAGAAGATCCTTAAAAGCTACACATCATGCTGAGACCCAAAGAAATTCAGGAACAATTGAGAAAGAAAGTAATTGAGATCTATCAGTCTGGAAAGGGTTATAAAGCCATTTCCAAAGCTTTGGAAATCCAGCGAACCACAGTGAGAGCCATTATCCACAAATGGCGAAGACATGGAACAGTGGTGAACCTTCCCAGGAGTGGCCGGCCGCCCAAAATTACCCCAATAGCGCAGCGACGACTCATCCAAGAGGTCACAAAAGACCCCACAACAACGTCCAAAGAACTGCAGGCCTCACTTGCCTCAGTTAAGGTCAGCGTTCATGCCTCCACCATCAGGAAAAGAAATGGCCTGCATGGCAGAGTTCCAAGGAGAAAACCACTGCTGAGCAAAAAGAACATCAAAGCTCGTCTCAATTTCTCCAGAACACATCTTGATGATCCCCAAGACTTTTGGGACAACATTCTGTAGATTGATGAGACAAAAGTGGAACTCTTTGGAAGGTGTGTGTCCAAGTATATCTGGCATAGAAGGAACACTGCATTTCATAAAAAGAACATTATGCCAACAGTAAAATATGGTGATGGTCTGGGGCTGTTTTGCTGCTTCAGGACCTGGAAGACTTGCCGTGATAAAAGGAACTATGAATTCTGCTGTCTACCAAGAGATCCTGAAGGAGAATGTCCGACCATCTGTTCGTGTACTCAAGCTGAAACAAACTTGGGTTCTGCAGCAGGACAATGATCCTAAACACACCAGCAGGTCCACCACCGAATGGCTGAAGAAAAACAAAATGAAGACTTTGGAGTGGCCTAGCCAAAGTCCTGACCTGAATCCTATTGAGATGTTGTGGTATGACCTTTAAAAAGGCCGTTCATGCTCAAACCCTCTAATGTAACTGAATTAGGACAATTCTGCAAAGATGAGTGGGCCAAAATTCCTCCAGGACACTGTAAATGCCTCATTGCACGTTATCACAAACGCTTGGTTGCAGTTGTTGCTGCTAAGGGTGGCCCAACCAGTTATTAGGTTTAGGGGGCAATCACTTTTTCACACAGGGCCATGATGGTTTGGATTTTTTTTCTCCTTTTAATAATAAACACCTTCATTTACAAATTGCATTTTGTGTTTACTTGTGTTGTCCTTGACTATTGTTTAAATTGGTTTGATGTACCAAAACACTTAAGTGTGACAAACATGCAAAGGAACAGGAAATGAGGAAGGGGGCAAACACTTACACCACTGTACACATACAGGTGGCTTATATGTTAAGGCGACCAGATTTCTCAGACAAATTCCCGGGGACATTTTCAGCTCGGAAGCGTATATACTTCCAAAACACGTCAAAAAAGCTCTGATCCTAGACTCTGCTGCTGCTGCTACTTCATACTCCACTCTCCACTCCACTCCACCTCAGAGGAGATTGTTTCAAGATACAAAGTCCTTATTTTTCAAGATAGAAAGTCTTAATATTTCAAGATAAAAAGTCCTAATATTTCATAATGTTGTGATGTTTACTGAACTAAATTTATTTGACAGCTTTTGCTTTATTGCTTCAGGCTTGTTTCTGCAACAGCTCATTGAGTATCGGATACAATAAAAACTATGGAGGAAATCATTTCCTTTAACAGTGATGCAGTATTAAACAAGATTGCTGCAGTCGGCAGAAACAAGCTACAATGGAAGTTAATAGGATAATTGTCCAGTTTATATGTACGTTCATAAGTGCTTGTTTCGCTACTGAGAGACTCAGATTAATATTCGAAGTGTCTGACAACAATTTGGAAAGGATTTCGAAGGAGGTCGACCTTTCTGTTAAAGATTAAGATAGTTTTTTTAAAACATAAATGTCCGCGATTGCGTTCGCTAAACCTACCAGACTCCATGTAAAGAATCACTGATATTAGCATCGTAAAATACGGCTTTCTAAAACATCTCTGAGCTCCGATCAGCTCTGGCTCTGGCTGTCTTGAGCCTGCGTGTGTAGGGTGTGCGACTATCGGCTACGTTTGGTCAGTGTTTTCTTTCTTTCATTCCAATTTTTCTCTGTCAGTCACAGTGAAAACCGGGGACATTTCCGGGGATAGATCCAGGTCACCAAAACCGAGGACTGTCCCCGGAAACCGGGGACGTCTGGTCACCCTATTATATGTTATACAAGTATAGCAAAAAGTTAGCTGGAACTCGTTCAGCATTTCCGCTTTAGTGCACACCGCTGTCGATGTCCCCTTACCCGGCTAGCGGCATTGGGAGACACCATAGGCTGAGGTGCTGGTCTCCGAAGCAGGCAAAGCTTGCGTAGTGTGAGTATTCCGTCTGTAATAATAATAGTAGTTTAAATGCACATAATTGTTTTAATAGTTTTCTTCTGTTCTTCTTCTTCTGAGCCAGGATAGTGAAGCTTCAAGATGGCTGACACTTGTTTGGCTTCGTCAATCTTCGGGTAAAGACAACAGTCCAACCCCTTGAAAACATGTGGAAGTAGTTCTTACTACTGGCTGTAGTCCATTACATCTGGGCAAAACATCTTCCGATGACGCAAAACGACAATTTTTGCGTCATCAAAAAGATTTTTTTCCAGACCCACAATACAGAAAAATGTAGTCCCAGGGGGACATGAGGGATGGAAGCACGGTCTTTCCAAAATACTGTCGGGTTTCTACTGATACAATGCTTAATGCTAAATCGGTAAAGTATCCCATTAACAACTACCTCTACAAATTCAATTTACTGTCTGGGAGGTTGTGTAGTCACTTTTTGATAAAAGACCTGAAGAGTCATATAGCAAAGGTGTATGACAAAATTGTCAACACATTCTCCCTCCCATCTCGTAAAATACGGACGTTTGGTCAGGTACCTATGTTATTGCTATTGACGCTAAAAGTAAGGTGACCAGATTTCTCAGACTAAATCCGGGGACATTTTCAGCTCAGAAGCGTATATACCTCCAAAACACGTCATGTTTTTAATTTTTGTAAAACTTAAAACGGGGACACTAGACCTACAGCTGAGTATCGGATACAATATAAACTATTGAGAAAGATTTTCCTTTGACATTAATGCAGTATGAAACGAGATCGCTGCAGTCGGCAGCAGAGAAACAAGTTAATAATTAATAAGATAATTGTCCAGCTTGTATTTACGTTCATGAAGTGATCGTTTTGCCGCTGACAGACTCAGATTAATATTCTAAGTGTCTGACAACATTATGGAAAGGATTTCTAAGGAGGCTGACCTTTCTGTTAAAGATTAAGATCATTTTTTAAAACATAAAAGTCAGCGAAATTGTGTTCGCTAACCCCACCAGACTCCATGTAAATAATCAGTTATTTTAGCATCATAAAATACGGCTTTCTAAAACATCTCAGAGCTCTGAGCAGCGCTGCTCGATCGGCTCCGTTTGGTCAGAGTTTTCTCTGATCAGATCCAGCTGGGGACAGGTCACCAAAATCGGGGACTGTCCCCGGAAACCGGGGACGTCTGGTCACCCTAGCTAAAAGTCTCCTTTAGCATATAACACGCTTTACCTAAACAGGCTTTGTCAGGAATATTGGCATCCCTTTTGACCCTGTTAGGTTAAGGAAAAGCCTGTGGGTGGTCTTACAGTTCCGTGACTCGCGGGTATAATAGGCCGGTTAAAGAAGAAAGCGGCAATAAAGGGACGGTTAAGGACACACGCGGGACACGAACCCCGCTCTCCTGGATGAAAGTCCTGTGTTTGACCCGTCCACCACCATGACCAACTTCCCTATGTGGAATTTCCCCTTTTACATACTACTCGCTAAACCCCTGTGGACGTAGCATCAGACAGCTGACAGCCATTGTCCAAACGTCCAAATTTTACGCGTCAGGAGTGATAACAGGTTGACATTGTACAAGCAACAAACACCAAAAGAAATGCGTAATGGAGACTTAACATTGTCACAATAAGGAAGCATTAGAATTACCACCTAAAGAAAGCAGCAAAACAAAGTTGATAACGAGAAAATCAGTTAATTTGCTGGATAACCAACCCCTCACATGGTGCTTTGCTTAGTTGATCTCCAGCCTCACTACATGCTCCTATGCTACATTTCATCCCAAAAAACACTGACTGCTGATGTTTTTTTTTTTTTATTAATTTACATCCTGGTAGAAGTAGGAGAACTGACAGTAGGATAGGCACCAGTATTGGTTGAAATATTGCATTTACATTAAGAAATACTGTAAGTCATTAACTTTATCTTAAACGGACACAGTTAAGAGGAAAGAAAAGCTTATTTCGATGAATGAGTCTCATTCATCAATCATACATTTAGGGGATTGCTCCGGTGCTGCTGCAAGATCTGCTTGATGTCCCTCATTTTCAACCAGATGTCCGTTACCTTCCTCTTTCTTTGTGTTGCCATTCTAAACTCTGGTGGATTTATGAGGGAGAGTATATATAATTATGTTTTTAACCTCAGCCTCTAGACAGCATTTTGAATTTTGACTGTAAGCAGTTTCTTGACAAGGCACAAATGAAATTAAAGCTGCAAGCAGCGTTGAACTTGCTGTTGGGGTCACTGGTGGATGCCACTCCTTGCAACCGTGCATTTGCGCAGCACTCAGACACAGCATATTGTCACCAATGAAAAGGGAACTCACTGCTGAGTTCAATGATACCTCACACAAGAGTCTACGTTGTTTATTAGCTGTGAAAGGGGGCGTGGCTTAAGAATAGGGTGCGGGCCAAGCATCACCAATGAAGAAAGAACTCTGCTGAGTTCAATGACACCTCACACATGACTTTACCCTAAATGGGTCAAATGTTATGAAAGGGGGTGTGGTCTGAACAAATGAGCGTGGTTATGTCCTCAGGCCTGGACTCTTGGTGATTGTGGGAAACTTCAAGCAGATATGACAATGTACACTGTAGTTACAGTCACTCACAAGTTTTTCTTTAATAACTTTTCATCGTTAAGGTCTTTAATAATAATTATACATTTTATTTAAAGGCGCCTTTCTCGGCACTCAAGGACGCCGCACAGGGTATTCCTATATTAAAAACAGCAAAAAAAATACTATACATAATAAATCAGCAAAACAAATACTATACAACAAAACAGCAAAACAAATACTATACAAGAAAACAACGGAAAAGGCAGAGCAATAGACATTTAAGTGGAACAGGCAGTTTTAAACAGATGTGTTTTTAGTTAAGACTTGAAATGGGGGAATGAATCAATGTTTCTGAGTTCGGGTGGTAATGAGTTCCAGAGACGGGGAGCAGAGCGGCTGAATGCTCTGCCTCCCATGGTGGTGAGACAGGCGGAAGGGACAAAGAGGTTTATGGAAGAAGAGGATCTTAGGGAGTGGGAGGGAGTGGGATGCTGGAGGAGATCAGACAAATATGGGGGGGGCGAGGTTGTGGATGGCTTTGAATGCTAACAGGAGGACTTTGAATTGTATACGGAACTGGCCTGGGATCCAGTGGAGCTGTTGGAGGACAGGAGTGATGTGGTAGATGGAGGGGGTTCGAGTAATGATGCGGACAGCTGAATTCTGGACCAATTAAAGTTTATGGAGGGATTTGTGAGGCAGACCGGGTAATTTTATGGATATGGGGTTGAAAGGATAATGTGCTGTCAAGGATGACACCCAGACTCTTAACCTTGGGGGAGGGTAAGACAGAGCAGTTGTCAATCGTGAGAGAAAAAACTGTCAATGCCAAAACTGCCAATGAGGAGAACCTCGGTTTTATTACAGAGCCCTGGGTCACATCTGAAGTGACCGAGGAGGGAATGGATTTACAAGACTTGAGTTGAATGAACTGGGTGCGGCCAGAGAGGTAAGATGTGAACCAGTCTGACGCAGTGTGGGTGATGCCGATGGAAGATAGCCTATTGAGGAGGGTGGTGTGACAGATGGTGTCAAATGCTGGACTCAGGTCGAGAAGGATGAGGATGGTGAGGAGTCCAGAATCAGCTGCCATGAGGAGGTTGTTGGTGATTTTGACGAGTGCTGTTTCAGCGTGTGCGCGCACACGCCAAGAGTGCACACACACACACGCAGACAGACAGACAGACAGACACACACAGATAGACACACAGATAGACACACAAACATAGACAGACACACACACAGACATACACAGATAATTATATATTACCATGTATTTTCTTCAAGAAGACATTTCAGTGGTGGCGCAGTGGTTATGCCACATGCCTTTTGTGCCAGAGACCCGGGTTCAATTCCCACAATGGTATCTCATCACCTACCGTACGTTCACACTGCCACCGACTTGAGCGTCTAAAGATACCGGAAGTCATTCATTTTCAATGGAAGCCGGCTTCTCTCAGCTGCAAGGAGCGGCAAATCTGTCGGCGTCGCGTTTTGGGCGTTTTGAGCGTGTTGAGCGTCAATCTGAAAGTTTAAATTTTTCAACTTTATGGTAATGAGCTATGACGCGGTTCAGCGGCAAGCAGCGGCTAACGCCAGCCGCCAATCGGAATATAGAAGTCCTTCACGCTGACTGATTCCGGAGAAACATACGATGTAATCTTTTCGTTCTTACCAAAACATTTGTTCCGAGGGAAATGGAGGAGAAGCTCATCATCGCCGTTGCTGGGTTTCCTATCATTTATGATATGACGTTGTTTGCGTATAGGGACCAGTTAAAAAAAACGAGGCATGGGATAAAGTAGCCGAGATAGTTGGTGTGTCTGGTGAGTAGGCAAAATGCGTGTTGATGATTCATAATCTTTTTAACGAGGGAAATGAGCAGTGCGCCGTAGCATGGTAGTCTTCCTTGCTTGCTGTGAATGTTACAATCTGTTTTGCAGATCATTTTACCCTTATTAAATGCGCAAATGCGATGATCCATAATTATCCAATGAAACACAGAGGACAAGCGCAAAATATTTATGAAAGCGAGAAGGCAATTCAGTTGCTCACAACACCAATTTGACCAATTGCGCTATACGAACGCCGCCACGTCAGAGCGGCTAAAGCGTCTGAAAGCTTCCCCGTACTATTTGACAAGCGTCCTTGGCGGGGCGGCCAGAGCTTTTTTTGCAGCTCAAGTCGGTGGCGGTGTGTACGTACAGCTAGTGTTAAAAAGGCTTTTAACACGGTTATGATTATTTATTATTCCATATGTCCTCTGCAGACTTTCTATTATTAAAACCATTCAACTTTTAAAATCTAGCTCTAGCTCCTTATGGTGCAGTGGTGTAATTCAACTTAATAAAAACCATTCCATTTAAGCTATTCAACCAGGTTAGCTTTAGCAAATCAGCTATTCAGCATTTTTTAACTGTTATCACTACTTCAACATCTTCTTACTGATTTAAGCTATTTCTCCAGTTTAGCTTTAGCATTTAAATTTTTTTTTATTTTTCCACATCTTTTTTTTACATTAATGAGGTTATTCTACTTAATTACAACCATTATACAACTATTCTTACAACTTTTACTGTTTTAAGCTATTCAACCAGGTTAGCTTTAGCAATTCAGCTATTCAGCTTTCCCACACATTTTCTGCAGGAAATGCATTTTCTAGTTTGGTTCTTTATTTATTCTTCCTTATTCCGTACGTTTTTTTGGCTCTCTGTAACTTCTGCATACTTTCAGCTATTTAAACCGTTCAACTTTTACAATCTTCAGCTCTTTCAGCAGATGATGCGACTTCTACTATTTTTCTACCATTTATACTTTTTCAAATATTAAGCTTTTAAACAATTTATTTCAATATTAAAGTCAATGAGAGCAAGCTTCAAATCCTTCAAATCTTCTTCTGCTCCCAAAATTTTCAGTGCCTTCATACTTTCACCTATAGACGTGGTTCAAACTTTAAAACTTTTTACAGTTTTTGTGAAAAAGCTGTTTAAGTAGAGTGTACATTTTAGGATTTTTCTGCATTTATAATGAGTGTGTATTGCGAGAAGTCTTGTCTAGTTTCTGTCAATGTGCTCATTCTTGCGATATGAATTATACTTTTCGCTCAGCGAGCTTTCAAAAGGACAAGAGTTTCAAATCTTCCTCCATTCACTGCCATGTTAAACATCGTCCACATTTCTGAGCAAAACGCAGAGCAAAGCACTTTTTTAAATCGCTGATACGGCCACATTTTTAAGTTTATCCAAATGAATTTTATATCAAAAAAGTTTAAAAAAGGCCTTCTGGTGCCCACGAGAACGTTATTTTATTATTATCTTGTATCCTTTTGGCAGAATGACCATTTGTTTGCAGCTATTCAGACACTGAACAAGCTCTATTTGCCAAAGGTGACAGTGTAGCAGCAGGTTCTCCGGTTGTTAACTGATTACAGATCAAAGAGATGACATCACAGAGATGAAAGGCTGTGTTTACAAACATGGCCACTGACAGTTCGTATGCATTAGCAACCATTTCAGTCTGTCTCTGTCAATTGCTTTGCTGTTGTCTCCACAACTCATTTTAAAACCGACAGAGTGAAAAAAAGAAATGTGTGTCCCTATGTGTGTCTGTGTGTGTGTGTGTGTGTGTGTGTGCGCGTGCACGCACCAAGAGTGCACACACACACACACACACACACACACACAGACAGACACACACACACATATAGACACACAGAGATAAATGATATATTATCATGTATATCTTATCAAAAAGATATTACAACCGTTTCCCTGACACTGCATTACTCTGTATGTCTGTCTGTCACCATCTATGTCTCATTATATATTACAATGTATAGCTTTCTCAGCAGAGCCTTTGTTGGTGGTGTACTGGTTATGACACATGCCCTTTGTGTGGGAGACCCGGGTTTGATTCCCACAGTGATACCTCAACCAATGTATTCCCCATGAAGACAGGTAACCCCTAGTGATCCCCGCTCAACCATGACAAATGCATTTAACCCCATTATGAATTTTTTCAAGTTTTTTTCAAGTTTTTTGATTGTATCTTCTGCAGACTTTCAGATATTAAAACCATTCAACTTTTAAAAATCTAGCTCTAGCTCCTTATGTTGTAGTGGTGTTATTCAAATTAATTAAAACAATTCCTAATTTTTCAACTATTCTTACTACTTAAGCTTCTTCTTACTGATTTAAGCTATTTCTCCAGTTTAGCTTTAGCATTTCAATATTTCCACATCTCTTTTTAGATTAGTGGTGTTATTCAACTTAATTAAAACCCTTCCTACTTTTTTCAACTATTCTCTTACAACCTTTACTGATTTAAGCTATTTCTCCAGTTTAGCTTTAGCATTTCCAATTTTTCCACATCTTTTACTGATTTATGCTATTCAACCAGGTTAGCTTTAGCAATTCAGCTATTCAGCATTCCCACACATTTTCTGCAAGAAATGCATTTTCTAGTTTCAATTTACTGACCATATCCAGATGGTTATCTCTAGTGCTGTCAAAAAAACAAATATTGAGTTTGGTATATATGGGGTATCCAATGGTGTGTACTGGTTCCAGGAGTTATCACTGCCTTGTTGGAAGGATTACTTCCCAGCTTTTGGAAGGATTACTACTATAAAGGATACTTTTTTAATATTTCAAGTCTATCGTAGTTCAAAAAACACCATAAGATGGGTTGTACAGTAAAGGAAAAATTCCGTCCAACAAGCTTAGCATGTGGAAATGCTAAAGGAATCCTTACCATAAAAGTTGTAAACCTCAAGTTTAGTGTGGGAACGCTGTTCATAAGATCTTCACATCTTTGAAAGAAATATTCTCTATCGTATCAAGACTATCCTATGAGGGGCCGTTTAAGACATTATTCATTCTTGTACTCTCACATACATACATTCTCCTTTCACATACATTCTCCTTTGACATACATATATTTTCAGTCTCACATATATACATTCTCCTTTCACATACATACATACATACATTTTCACTCTCACATACATTCTATTTTCACATACATATATTTTCACTCACGTTTATACAGTTTACTTTTCAACACATACATGCATTTTCACTCTCACATACATATATTTACACCTTCATGCACATATATTCTTTTCTCTTGCATACATACATTCTATTTATTACATATACCTATTTTCATACTCGCATGTATAAACCTTTTTCTCACATACCTATACATAGTATCTCAGCCACATACTTATATTGTCACTTTAGCATATGTATGTTCTTGATGCTCATCTTTTGTGGTAGCCATTACTTTCACTGACACCAGAAGTTCCTCCCTAAACAGGAAGTCACTCTCAAACCAAAAAATACATGTGCAAGACTTGTTTAGCTTGGTCCTAACCTGGATTTAAGGGGTCCACCTACACAATGATGCTATTCAAACTAATCCTATTTTCTTGTCAAGTTCAATTTCTCATTTTGGGAGTAAGTATCAATGAAAATTACATTAGACATTTTTTTATCAATATATTGGAATGTGTTGAAAATATCCAAAGAGGAGCTACAGTATCCTATTTAGTATCCCTTGAAATGAACTGGCAAAGCATCGCAACATGATTAGGAGTTAGCTGTCGGACCCTCTACAGGCACAGACAGCTGCTTGATATTCAGCCACTGACATATGCAATACTGTCAAATGACAACCTGAACAGAGTTGTTGCTGAAATTCTTCAGTCAACCACAAATGCAAGTGAACAATATGTTCAGGGGAGCTTGAGGTCACGTGGGCTACGCATTCAAAGGGGTGTGTTAGACAGAGTCTGCAAGAAATTGATCCCATTGGGCAATCCCTCAGAAGACGCCATGCAATACGCCGACAAATATGTAGTGTTCCCAATGAATTATGGGGAGTAAATTCCCAACACAAAACTAAGTGTAAATCAAAAAGCACAAAGTTAGTCACCCAGAATTCAGATTTCTTTCCCCATATTCCAGGGAAATTCAAATAACCCCTCGGAGGAAAATATACTGACAAATTATCTTACGATTTTCATTTTGCATTTCTGTAAATGTATTTATTATATATTTATTTATTTATTTATCTACACAGAATTCAAATTTGGTTAACTAGCAGCCAAAAAATGAAAGACTGTTTAGGGAAAATAATATATATTTTTTATTATTTTAATTTGATCACTGTTAAACACTCAGTAAAAGTAATTTATACAATTTTATTCATTCTATGTGGTGTGATGACTTTTCTGAAATCTCAGTGATGATGTTTTAGGGAAACAAACTGGGGATTTCTTGGGTAATTATGACAAATTTTAATCCAACCCTTTGAAAAGTAAGCAATTGATTAAATGTATCTCCAATGGCTAGACTTCAGAAAAATAACTAAGAATTTGGAGTTGGACTATTGGGAGGTCCTATGAATTTGAGAATCTAAATTTGACATTCTGTGGAATGACTACTGCTAAATTGAGTATTCAAAGCAAAAAAGAATTTAAATTTTTTTTTAACAATTGTTGATGCCTGATTTACAATATATTTCCCCCCCTTTTCCTAATTTCCTTAGGCACATTGATGAAAACCACAAACTTGTGAGATGGAGGATGGTGTTCCACAGCTGTGTAGATGATTTTAGTCGAACCATCATTTGTCTTGCTTGTCTAGACAACAACAACAGGGCCTCTAGTCACCAAAGGAGTGAATCTTATGCAGAGATAAAAACTTTCATTGTCCAGGCAGAGATGGCTTTCTGTGAGGTTTATTAATCCAATTTCTTGGTACACAAACATTTCACGTGAAAGATCAATGGCGTCTCTAGGCTCTGGTAAAAAACCATCATCCCTCCCCGGGGTCTACTTCCCACATACCTGTTTACCTCTATTTGTAGACTACACCTGGTGGCTAAGGCTGCCTGGTACCTTCAAAACAAAAGCACTAAAACTAACCCAAATAAAATACTAGTGATAAATAAATTTATGTAGCTGTATGATTCAAGGAAAACTGAAATTAAATAAATCAAATAATTAACTATTATATATAAAAAAATAATGAATAGCTTCAACATTCCGGCCCCTAATTGTGAAAAGTGTAAACTCACAATTACCTTTCTTTATTTCAATAAAGTGAGCTATACTCTCTAACTATACTCTAACTTCCCTATATCAATTATGTTTTCCTTCATCTGATTGCTGTAAGAGAAACAGACAGAAGACAGGATAGAATGAGAAAAAGAGAATAGATGTCCATGATGCTACACTGTGGCCTCCAGTAGCAGGCAGATCTTCCTTACAGGTCTCTCCAACACACTGGTCTTAGTTTGTAGGCACACAGAACGAACCAATCCCTTAAAGTCAGACTTGGTACTCAAAACTCTTGATCCTCTTGGAGCTGTAGCATCAGCAATGATAACAATATCACCTGGAGAGAAGCTTCTTCTTGCCTTAGCCCATTTTTGTCTTTCCTGCATCACAAGTAAGTACTCAGATGTCCATCTTTTCCAAAAGATCTCTGCAATATACTGTACTTGCTTCCATCGTCTTCTTATGTACAAGTCACTTTTGTCAAAGAGTCCTGGTGGGAGAATGGGTTTTACTTTCAGCAGAATGATATGATTTGGCGTGAGAGCCTCACGGTCATTGGGGTCATCAGAAACCTTTGTGATGGGTCTGTTGTTCAGTATTGCCTCCACCTCGCAAAACAGTGTCTGCAGACCTTCATCATCCAATACTTGCTGTCCAACAAGCTGGGAAACATACAGATCCTTTGAAAGGATGCTTGGTTTCTGCTGGTAGTGCTGACCTTTGTAAGCGACCACCAACTCTGAGAATGCCGTCCTCCAGTAAAGGATCGAGCTTGTACAATGGACTGTCCTTGAAGACATTACCTGAGCCATGATTTAATGAAGCAATTTCACTCTTGAACTTATCTTTCTGGCAAAAACGAAGTATTGCCTTCTCTGCTTCATCACAATTCTCCAATGTCAACTTTTTACTCCGAGCGTTGCTTTGAAGCTCTGAAGTTTCTGTTCTACACAAACTTTAACTCCTGTATCCTTGTCACTCTCAGCAGCTTTAATTTCTTGTCTCTTTCGGCTTAAAAGCAAAATAACATCCTTAAGCTTGAGGAACCAGGCAACTGACATTTTAAGTTTCCTCCAAGATGAGAAGTAGTTGATGGGATCTTCTGAGTTCTTGACAATGCTTCTCTTTTGACCTCTGGGTCATCATCTGAAATCACAATTAGATCCATGTCAGATACAGGCCACTCCTTCTCTGGCGAATAGAGAAAATCTGGTCCTTTTATCCATTTTCCACATAGAAGAAATTCTTTGGCTCTCAATCCACGAGATGCTTTGTCTGCAGGATTGACCTTGGAGCCCACGTACTTCCACTGGTTGACATCTGTGGCTTCTCTAATAAATGAGACTGTCAGGTTCAGGACACTTTATCTTACTAAATAACCATGGTCAAGCAAAGAAACGAGACGCAGACGGCAAAATGTGCAGTTTAAAAGGCTTTTGCAAAAGGGAAAGTTCCGCAAAAAATTTTTTTGATAAGAATTTAATCCTTTGAAGGTGTGAAACACCTTCTGTATCATAGACATCATCCCAGCTGTAGAGATGCTTCCGCCATGGCTCACCCTAGCGACCATATGATAAAAATTTTTAGGCAAGCAGGGCTTGTCATCTTTCTGATATAGGCCATCAACACAAGTGGCACCATCTGATAGCCAAACATCTTTCTCAGTTTTGGGGGAGTTGTCTTGCATGTTTTTCAGTACTTCTGTAGGGATCGGATTCTGTGGTTCCTCTTGAACTCGCTAAGTGCTCTGATCTTACAGCTGCTCTCTTAGCTTCCTCATCTGCTTTTGCATTACCTAAACTGACTGGATCTTGTCGTTTAGTATGCGCTGCACACTTGCAAATAGCTAATCTGTGTGGTAATTGAATAGCCTGAAGTAACTTCACTAGCAAGTCTGCATGTTCAACTGTCTTTCCTGTAGAAGTCATCATTCCTCGCCTACTCCACTGAGCAGCAAAACAATGCACTGTTGAAAAAGCATACTGGCTATCTGTGTAGATTGACAGAGAAATTTGTTTTTATAAGGGACTTATTAGACAATTCTCTGTAGTAGTGTCTTAGAATATTATATCTTGCATGCTTAAATTTATACATTCATATTCATATCATAATCACTGCCTTTCATGCTTATCATATATCCATAGCTTGCTTCACGTATATTCATGTATGCTTTATGTTTTATGATCTTATATGCACATTTAACCAACTATGTTTTCCTTAAAGCTGTTAGCACCGCCAAAGTCTACTCTGTTGTAAATCCTTTAGATAGTCTTAGGTTCGAGGTCAGACAGAGGGTCAGGTTGCCCCGGCAATCTGCACTCTGTCCTCCTTTTTCTGTGTAGGCATGAACCAAACACCAGATGCCTTAGACTCAACAACTGTAAATCTTTGTGTGTGTGTGCTTCAATAAAGAGACTTTGCTTTTAGTTTCTAGTTGCCAGAGTTCCGTGGGAGCAGCGCTGGCAGGAAGGTTGCTGTCACGGATCTCTCCCTTTTGCAAAAGCTTTAACTGTACATTTTGCCGTCTGCGTCTCGTTTCTTTGCTTGACCATGGTTATTTAGTAAGATAAAGTGTCCTGAACCTGACATAGATAGTCACTGATTTGTCTTTCGCCCATTTACAGGCTTCTGTGAGGGCAATTATCTCTGCTGCTTGGGCGGAGTATTTTGAGGGCAACGGCCCGCTAAGCAGCGTCTCTTCTTGTGTCACTACTGCATATCCCACTTGGTTTTCTCCTGTTGACGACCTTGAGGCAGATCCATCAACAAACACGTGAATACTGTCTGGAATTGGGTCATCTTTCAAGTCTTTTCGTGGTTTGCAGTTCTCATTTGTCCGATCTACACACACGAATGGGTGTCTCCATCGTCCTCTGTGGGGACCAGTGTGGCGGGGTTTAGTGTGTTACATCTTTTTATCTCTAAATGTGGTTGGGAGAGCAAAGTGGTCATGATTGATAAGTGTCTCGCTGGAGACAGAAAAGTCATCCGGGTTTCGGTTATCAGCATGTCCACTGCATGCGGGACTAGCAACGTGGTTGGATGGAACAACACTACTTCTGCTGAGCTTTGTACCGCGAGGGCCGCGGCACAAACTGCACGCACACAAGGGGGAAGTGCGCATGCCACTGGGTCCAGCCTTTTAGAATAGAACGCTACTGGCTGGAGTTTTGAACCGTGCTTCTGTGATAGCACTGAGGTCATGAACTTGGTCCTGCAGTCCACTGACTGGACGAAGGGCTTGGTGTAGTCGGGGAGGCATAACACTCCTGTGTTAGCGATTTGGTCTTTGAGAGCATTGAACGCGTCGTCTCCTTCCGGAGTCCATGTGAGCTCATCCTTCAGAGCTAGGTTTAGCTGGTACATCATGTCTAGGAGAGGTTGAGTCATTTGGGCATAATGGGGTATCCAGCTACGGCAGTAGTTGCAGAGCCCAAGAAATGCCATCATTTGTCTTTGTGCGGGGCTTTGGGCTCTGTAAAACAGCTTGTTTTCTGTCCGTCGTGAGGGCTTTTCCTGTTTGGGAGATCTTGTGGCCCAAGAAGACCACTTCTTACTGACAGAATTGGAGTTTGTGTTTTGAAGCCTTGTTCCCACAGTTAGCAAGGTGTCTGAAAATGCTTATGGCGTCTTTCTCGTTGGCCTCCTTTGTCTTGGAGGCGATCAGGATGTCATCCACATCGACCAGTACTTGCGTCTCTTCACTGTACTTCGCTCCTTCCATGCACGCCATTATCTCCTGAGAGAAAATGGTGGGGCTGTCTGTGAATCCTTGCGGAAGTCTGGTGTAAGTATATCTCTTTCCCTCAAAGGTGAAACCGAACCAGTGTCGTGAGTTCCTGTGTAGTGGTATCGAGAAGAAGGCGTTGCTCAGATCCACTACAGTGAACCACTTGTGTTCAGCTTTCAGATTGTTCAGCAAGGTGTGAGGGTCTGGTACACATGGGGCTCTAGTCTGGACTGCTGCATTTACCTGTCTAAGGTCGTGCACTAAGCGCCACGACTCGTCTGGCTTCTTAACTGGGAAAATGGGGGTGTTACATTCACAAGTTGGGTCCTCAACTAGAATTCCAGCTGCCTTCATGTTCTGCACTACAGGGGCAATTCCTTTAATAGCGTCTGGCTTTAGGGGGTACTGTCTTACTCTTGGCCTATAGGATGTCTTGGGGTGTACTTCTACTGGTTTAGCAGTCTTAAGTAAACCTACATCTGTTTTACCTGTAGACCAAAACGTTTGAGGGACTGCTGAAAGGGGATCGACTTTTGTTTCAGCAGCGAGGAATTGCTGTTCAGTTCATGCGTCGAGGTGAATGGTCGGCTTGGCAACCGTCACCCAGTGGACACCTGTCCGGGTCACTTTCCCTATGCCTTGTATTGTGCACTCATCTCCATGGGGTCCTGGACTCCACTTTTCCTCCATGAGTCCTGACATTCTGGTCACAAGGCGTCCAAGCTGGTACCATTCTCTGGTATCTGGTGATCTGGCCAGTGAGACGTGTGGCTTTCCACTTCCTTTGTAGAGGGCTTTGATCGGGTCTGGTAGTTTCACTGTAGCACCTACATCACCGTTCTGGGTGGCAGAGACATAGTCTATTGTGGTTTGTGGTTTGTGGCCCTAGCTTTTTGAACTGTTCTTCATAGCTAGCCACACTGTTGATCATATCCTCAAATGGGTTGTAGAGGAAGGGGTCTACATACACAGGGGGGCGTGGCTTTTCAGGCCTCTCATAATACATAGTCACATGCAATGGCCATTCATTTTGGGGAACAATGTCTGTTTTATGTGGCACGTGTTTCAATAGGTGGCTTACAACGGACCTAGGGCCCGTGGTGGCAAGGTCCAGGGCGAAGAACCGCTTTGGCGTTCCTCTGTTACGGGACGGGGAAGTAAGGACCCAAGCGCAGAGATGCGGAGACAGGCAGGAGCAGGTACACAGGGTTTTATTGGAAGGACGGTTCACAGCAATGGCAAAATGGCACAAAAGGCAAAATCCTGGTCAAAAACCAAAAGGGGCAAAAACAAGGCCAAAGTCCAAGGAAAACACAAACGCCAAAGTCCACGGGAGTCCAAGGGAAAAAAGGGCAAGGAAAAGGCGAGGCAACACACAGAGAAACACTTACAGGGAACACTGGAACGGACAGCTGACAACGGGTCGACGGGCAGACAGAACTGGAATGAACCAACAAGAGGCAGAGGAAACACTGGGGTTAAATACATGAGGTAATGAGGTAACGGGGAACAGGTGAGACATCAGGTGAATCACAATAGGGCGGGGCAGGACAATCAGACAAACAAAGCGAAGCTAGACAAGACAAGACGAGACAGGAAGCCAGACTACCAAAATAAAACAGGAAGGAGAACAAACAGACACAGCAAAACACAAGACAGGACCAGCCACATAAGACCAGGGAGAAACAAGGACAAAAACACAAAAAGGCCAAAGAAAGAGAAACACAACCCCAAACAAAACCCCAAACCACAACATTCCTCGTCCTTCATGGACATAAGCTGAAGTCATCTTTTCTAGCCTCATTCCTTTTTCAGTGGGGATTAGTGCTATTTTTAGTTGTTTCATTAGGTCCCTCCCTAACAAGTTCACTGGACAGTCTGGACTGATCACTAATTCTGCTGTATGGGCTTCGCCATCTTCATCTAATACAGAGATAGGTTTAGATATTCTAGCAACTGAGTTTTACCATTAGCTGATACTACTGCTATCCATTTGTGGCCTGGCCTTACTGTGGGGACTTTGTCTTTTAACACTGTCCTGTCTGCTCCTGAGTCACATAAAAACTTTATTCTTTCTCCTCCAATGTTGAGAGTGTAATAAGGTTTTTCTTCTTCTTTCAGGGACAGGGAGAATAATTGAGTCAAGTCCAATATTTCTATGGGGTCTCCTTGGTTTGGCAGATCGGCTTGAATCCTCAGCTTGGCGTCATTCCTCATAACTATCTCTGTGGTCTGGATTATGAGGTGGGGGACGAGCGAAGCGTCGCTTTCCTCCTCTGTTGTCTTTTGGTGGATCTGGGCAATCTCGAGCAATATGGCCTGATTTGTCACAGTTGTAACATCGGTCGTGTTTTGGCCGGCGGCTTTTCTGTTGGCGTCTTCCATTTGCTCCTTTGTAGTTAGCCATGCTGCTAACCATAGCTTCGGCCACCGCCTGCAATTTTATGTCAGACTGTTTATTCTTCTTATTGTGCAGAACTTCCTGCGCATGCTCTGCCCATTCCATTAGCTGGACGAGGGTGGCTGTTCTCCAGCCAACCTGATGTTTTCTGACAAAGTCGGCCAAGGCAGGTCTCATGTTGTTCAAGTGATGTTGTTTTAACTGACTTTGGTACGTTCCGTTCTGATCTCCATCATCTATCAGCCCGCTGTTTGCTTTGAAAACTTCTTCCAGTCTTCCTCGGAACTGATAGACATCCTCTCCGTCAGTTTGTCTTGTGCTTTCAATCCTTGTGTGGTCTGGTCGTTTTTTCCACACTGCAGTAACTCTATCACCTACTCCGGTAATCTGTACGCTCAGAGCGTCGTTCCCTGCTGGCAGCCATACTTCAGCTTGATCCTTTCCGGTGTAATTTCCCTTCACTCTGGTCCAGTTATGACCTAAGCAGATTTGCAGGGCTTTTTTGGTTGTTTCATAGCCGTTCAATTGGTATGAAGCCATTAGCTGTTTGAAGTTGATCACCCATTCTTTGGCATTTGTTGTAGGGTCTCCTAACCCTTTACATGCTTCAGTCATTTCTGTGTTAGTCCATGGGCGATACACTCTAATAGTGCAGTCTTGATCTCCTCCTTCTCCATAGTGGGGGTTTGCCACTTCCATCATGGGGAAACTGTGACTAACTTTTTTTTCTAAATGGTGTTCTGCTATATCTGGGGGTGGGTTATTGGTCAATAGGGGGCGTTGTAGAGGGCTGAGATCAGGGTAGAGTCTCTTATTCTTTTGATATAGACAGACCTGTACGTTTGCTTGGGTGCTGGCTTGTTTGGGAGCTGGCTTGGGTGCAACTGTCTTTTCCTGTTTTAATTTTTTTTCACCCCGCCTCGTTCTGTCCTTCAGAGGCGTGTCAGGCTTCTGCTGCCCACCCGCGGCACCGCCCTCTGGTTCCTCCTCCTCGGCTTCACTGTCCTCCTCTTCCTCCTCGGCCCCGTCATCATCCGGTGCAGGGGGACCCGCCTCCTCCCAAGCAGCGGAGGGGGGGGCTGCTGTGGGGGCTTTTTCCGTTTTTTCACTCCAGTCTCATCATCTGGATGAATTTTCAAAGCTGCTACGGTGCATTCTGTATCTGGACCTTTTTTTATCTCTTTTTTTTTATTATACTACATTCTGCATCTTGTAGTGATAATAATTGTAACAGGTCCTGCTTTTAGCTCTTTCTCTGTTGTACTACATTCTGCATCTGGACTGTTGTCTTCTGTAGTAGTAACTGTAACAGCGTCTGTTTTTAGCTCATTCTCCTCATTCTTCCTCTCAATCTCCCTCTCTCTCGCTTGCCGCCTGCTCTCTCCACATTCCAGCAGCACTCAGCTCTCTCAGTATCCTCCGTCTCTTTTTCTCCGTCATTACAACTCTCTCCTCCACCTGCAGTCGCTCTAATAAACTAGTAACAGACGTCATTCTAAGTTCACCATCAAAGCCGTATTTCTTTATCCAATCTTTCACAAATTCTACACTTCCCGGGAAGTTTTCTTCCATGAATTTTACGTCCTTCGGAACGGCTGTACTCTGATTTTGACCCATCCTGCTCTGTTTCACAAATCACACAATTTCCACAATAAAACACTGCGACAATAAAGCTTCACAATATTACGCTGCGCTACACCAACCTGTGTCCCTGTCCTAAGCAAAATCTCACCAAGAACCACAAGTTATCACAATAAACCGCTGTGCAGCAACACTCTTATTGTCTCTCAATGAAAAATAGGCTAACAACAAACAAAAAGTGATGACAAACAATACACTAACCCGCTGCGTGCAGACACACAGCGCTTCCGACGGACAACCGCTGTGACAAACACACACGGCGTGTCGGGCAACAACACAAATCCGCTACCCACTCTGAGTCAGCACACATAGCGTAACAGTAAGACACAACATAAAACACAAAACAGCAAAACAGTGCACTGCAACAATACACAAACAAACACTGACCCGCTGTGACAAGACATACACAGCGCTTCCGACTGACCACCGCTGTGACAAACACACACACGGCGTGTCGGGAAACAAAAAGCCGGTGATCACCCTTGCCGAACTCCTGAACCCAATCAGGATGGCATTCTAGACACCCGGTCTCCCCGCACGGGGAAACGTGTCGCTCGGACGTCCCGGAACTTATCAGAACCAACTGATAGCTCCCGTTTTAAGCTCAGCTATGTCCCAGACGGGAAAGTATTCATCAATAACAACCTGGCTCCGAGCCTTATAATCTGCCCCTAGTATCCACAACAAATCACTAAAAAAAGTCCCAGACCGTAAGACACACAGCCGTTACGTCAAGCTTTCGTATGTGCACACAGGTAAACAGAATAACAGACTCAATAAAGTCCTAGACAGCGGGCTATAATCAATAACACTTTCAAATTTGCCACTTTCAAAGTACAAATTTTAGCTAGCAAAAACGTGCACCACACTTTTTTTTTACATGAGAAACTCAGAACTGCCACACTCACCGTGTCTGTCCGCTGCTCGACCATGGGGAGTCGTCACCGAGGGATGCAGGGCAGCACCGGACCAACCTATGGCCCCGTCCCGCGAAGGGGTGGACGGCTGTCGACAGATTCTCAGGCCTTGATCGAGCGCGGTCCTGGACTCCTCAGCTGTTGACTCCCGGGTTTCGGCACCAGAAAATGTCAGGTTCAGGACACTTTATCTTACTAAATAACCATGGTCAAGCAAAGAAACGAGACGCAGACGGCAAAATGTGCAGTTTAAAAGGCTTTTGCAAAAGGGAAAGTTCCGCAAGAGCAACCTGCCTGCCAGCATTGCTTCCACGGAACAGGCACTAAGATACAAAAGCATAGGCTCTTTATTGAAGGTTGTTGAAGACACACACACACATACGAAGATTTACAGTTGTTGAGTCTAAAGCATCTGGTGTTATGGTTTATGCCTACACAGAGAAAGGAGGGCAAAGAGCAGGTCGCAAGGGTAAGGTGCTCTCTGCCTGACCTCGAAGTTAAGACACTTGGAGACATTTGCTATCTATATGATATGCAGCCGTGGAGACATTTTACTGCCTGGAGGCCCTAACAGCTTTAAAGAAAACATTGTTGGTTAAATGTGCACATAAGATCATAAAACATAAAGCATACATGAATATACGTTAAGCAAGCTATGGATATATGATAAGCATGAAAGCAGTGATTATGAATGTATGAATTTAAGCATGCAAGATATAATATTCTAAAACACTACTACAGAGAATTGTCTAATAAAGAACATATAAAAACGAATTTCTCTGTCAGAGACTCTTTTAGCAGCAAAAGTATGGAAGTGTTTAGTTTCGTTGCCAATGTACTTGAGAACAATTGTGCTGTCGGTCCAAAACCTTGACTTCTCCAACTGACACTGCATCTCCCTATGAAGCATTTGATCCATTCGAACAGCGAGAACTGCTGCTGTCAGTTCCAGCCAAGGAATGGTGATTGACTTTAGAGGTGTAACTCTGGCTTTTCCCACAAGAAATGAAACATGCACATTGTTACCATCTTCTAGTCTCAGGTAAGCCACCGTACCATAACCAACTAAACTGGCATCAGAAAAATTATGAATTTGTGCTGTTACAGATGCATGACGTTCTGGGGTTTAATGCAACTATCCACCTTGAATATTCTTTTGAGGTCACTCAGCCAATCAGACCATTGTTTGGAAAAGAAAGGTGGAATTTGTTCATCCCACTTCAGTTTTCTCCTGGAGAGCTCCTGCAACATTAAAATGCTGGCATGATAAAGGGGGCCAAAATCCTAATGGATCATACAGTGAGCTCACCACCGACAAAATACCTCTCCTGGTCTGAGGCCGTTCCTGCAACAAAGCCCTGAACCCAAATTTGTCAGATTCAGCACACCATTGCAGTCCAAGTGCTCTTTCCATAGGAAGCTGGTCTATGTCCAAATCCAACTCTTTCATCCCTGTTGCTCGGATGTCATTTGGAATTGACGGAACGTCTGTTAGTCACCCATTTTTGAAGACTAAATCCGCCTCTGTCACAAAGTGCAGTCAAGTCCTTTACAATATGAATGGCATCTACCTCTGAAGCTGTGGACTTCAGGCAGTCATCCACGTAAAAGTTGTGGTTGACTGTGCTGATCACTTCAGGAGGAAAATCAGATGCATTGTCCTCTGCAGTTCTCCTCCAGGCATAATTTGCACAATTTGGGGATGATACAGCTCCAAACAAATGTACTCTCATTTGGTATTCCACTGGTTCCTGGTCAGTGTTGCCAGTGGGCCACCAAAGAAAGCGCAGGAAGTTCTTATGTTTTTCAGGCACTCTTACTTGATGAAACATGGCACTGATGTCAGCCATAACTGCAACATGTTCTTTCCTAAATCGAATAAGGACCCCAATAAGAGAGTTGGTGAGATCTGGGCCCTGTAAAAGCTGGCAGTTCAGTGACGTTCCTTTATATGTGGCTCCACAGTCAAACACAACTCTTAGCTTTCCTTTGGTGGGGTGATGTACCACACTTTTCCATCATCTTGTTCCAACTAATCAATGGGTACCATTTCAGCATAGCCTTGAGCCAACATATCACTGAGAAATGAGGTGTATTCATCCTTATACTTGACATTTCTTCAGGCCTTGAATCCTCTGCACTGCAACACAGTGATTATTTGGTAGGACAGGGTCCTTGGCTCAGAAAGGTAAATCAATGAAATAATGTCCATCTATACGTTCTGTTGTTCTACTCACAGTTTGCTTGAATTTGATTTCCTCTCTTGACATTTCCAACTGCTCCTCAGAAGTTCTTTCATTGAAGTCGTAATTGTATTGTTTGATGAGCATGTCTTCCAAATGTTCCACAGAAATCCGGTTGGTAGTAACAACAGGGCAGCCAGTCTTGACTCCATTGCTTTCTCCACAGCGCAGTGGTCCATTAATTACCCAGCCAACTCTTGTTCGGACTGCGTAGGGTCCTTCTCCTTGGCTGTTAATCACTTCCCAAGGTTCCATCACTTTTGCTGCATCAGTCCCAATGAGCAAATCAATGTCTGCATCCACATCATGAAGCTTTATCTTCCTCAGATAGGACCATTTTGCAACATCCTCCTGTCGTGGAATGTTCAACCTTGAAACTGGCATAGTCTTTTGAGTTAGGACGTTAGACAACTCTATAAAATCATCTGTGTCCATACCAGAAACTTCCAAACCAGTCAGTACAGTGGTACAATACAATGTTAGCTGGTTTGCCTCCCAAGCCCAGTCTCTTTGCCAAACTGACAGTACAGAATGTACCTGAACTCCCTGGATGCAAGAATGCATATGTATGCATCACTTTATTACTCTTCTGGCCTTTAACCTGAACTGCAACAATGGAGAAAACAGCATTGTCCTCATCACCGGCCCCTATATGACCACATGTCTGTGACAGTCCAGGTGACTCTCTTAGTGGAGGGCTCACGGCTTTGGCTTCTTTAAAGGACTTATTTGTATCCCTTTCCTCAATGTGAAGGACTGATGGATGCTTCTGGTGACACACACTACAATCCAAACGACTCCTGCAGTCTTTGCTTATGTGACCAGGCTTTAGGCAACCAAAACAAATTCCATTTTCCTTTATGAAACATATCTTGTCCCGTTGAATCTTCATCTTGAAGCGTGAGCATTTATCTAGTGAGTGAATTGTTTTCTTGACAAAATAAACAGCATCTAAGTTTGATTTCAGAAGAAAAAGACTTGATCTTATTGTCCTTGTAGACTTCATTTCCTTCTTTTACTGCAGTGAAATTCCAAACCATTTTCAAAAGCGCGAATAAAGGATTGAAACTCAAGAGGGTCACCATCAAACACAGGAATATTTCTGCCTGGCAGAGAAGTTGCCAAATTTTGCTGAACCAAAAGTGCAGTGATGTCATTCTGTCATTGCATTATATTTATAATGTCATTCTGGCTGTTTTTGTTGCTTGCTTGGTTCACATCAGGTCCATGTTTTGTATGTTGAGCATCATAAACAACCTATGTCATTTGTGCTTGGGTATTTCTTATTACTGGTCGGATGTCAGTTAGTGTTATTGCAGCTTGTTTAGGCTTCACAGTCACTGCTTGTGTCCCAAGGTGAGATTGGTCTTTGACATTACTTTTATCATCCCTTTCTGGTACAAAATAAACCGCATTAGGATTTAATCCACTTGTTCTTTGGGCACTGTTCTTTTCAAAATATGAGTTCATTCCATCAGACACTTTAGAACCAGACTTTGAGTTCATTTCCAGTACATGAAGTTTTGCATTAGCTGCAGCCAGTTTTGTTTCCAGAGCTAACTTTTACTTTTCCATTCTTAGCTCCTCCGCTTTGGCTTCCAATGAATGTTTCTCTTTTAATGCAGCCATGTGCTCCTCAAGTGCTGCCTTATTAGCTTCTATTTTAATTCTTGCAGATGAGGTGGATGACTGAGAGTGTGGCCTGGAATTAATGTCAGTCACACATGAAGTGTTTGAAGCACTGTCCTCAGGATTAATATCATCAGAAGGCACACTTTGGTTATCAGGGTGTTCAACATCATTGTCCTTTAATTCCACATATGGGTGGTCAGCTTCAGCACACCAACTCTTTACCTCTTCAGTAAAGTCATAAAACATAGTTCTTTACTCGTGAAAATATTTATTTTGTCTTTCAACGTCATCCTCTGGTAAATTCAGATTTAAGATGGACATGCATGTCATTTGCTTTCTCATTACATTTCATGAATGTAGCCAGTTGTGATTGCACACATTTCACATCGTCAGGGGATTCCATCAAATCACGCACTTGTTTCATGTACCTCTTGGCTTGTTTGCATTTTAAAGACCTCTTTTCTTGACACGTTTTCACATAAAATGCCAAGCCTTTTACTGTGAGTTTGACGCCCCGCTTTCCAGAGCGTGCAGACGCTGTTTCACTCATGGCACCCGATGCAGTGTCGGACATTATCTCCTTAATTTGAACCTTTAAGACTCATTTAACGTCTACACTTTATTTGCAGTATTTCAGAAAATACAGGGAAACATTTTTCAATTCATGATATGCCTCCATACGCATCGGAGATTTTATGAATGCTTGCAGTTCTAGTGAGCTTTGCGCAATCTGACTGTGCGCATCATCCAAACTACAACTTTCCTAACTTTAAAGTCCCAATGTTCATCAATATGCAGCGAAACAATGACTCAAGTACTCCAATAGTAAAACCGTTTTCCAATACAGCATCCTGAGTTAATCTTTTCACATACCGATGCTGTTGCGTGGCTCTAAGCGTTGTCCGTGTTGGAGCTAAATCCTGCTCCGGTCTCAGGGATCAGTCAATTAGTAGTCAAAATCTCAGATGTTGATGTGTGAATCCTTTTTAATACTTAGGATATCCTGAGACAAAGTTAATTGGATCAAGCTATCACAGCTCTCCCCTTCCTTTGCCTGGCTCTTTGGCTCTTGCACCCCTAGTATTATTCACAAAGGGTGGGGTCTCCAGGTCACAGTGATGTGATGTGTTTGTGTGCTTATTCGTTATCTTTCAGTTGGAATGTGACTGAAAGTTTATGACCCTCAGTTTAGGACTTGCAGAGCAAAAGATCAGTGGGCTGTAAAAGTGGGACTGAAACCAGATTCAGGAAGCGTCCCTAACAATCAATTCTGCTTCCGACACATTTAGGAGAAGCTGGATTATAATGGAATGTACCAGAACATCTTATGTTATAGAACAGAGTATTGCAAAACAACTTAATGCATGAACAACAAACTTAATGCATGACCGACATGTCTTCATTTATGTTGAAATAATGCTTTTGCCTTTTAGCTAAAATGTATAATGCAAATCACACACAATGTTTAAGCACATATTCCAACAGCAGCTGGCTCTCCATGCGCATCCATTCACAGAAAACTCCAATAGTTGTCTTTTCCTCTTGAGCAATCCAAAACTTCCACCAAATCCATCAACAAAAATCCACTTCAAGGGCGGGTTTTTTACTTGTGTATTGGCCAATTGTCGTTAGATTGAACAAAACAAACTAAAATCTCAATGTACAACAGCCACTGAAGCACCGAAGGAGTTAATCTTACGCAGAGATAAAAACTTTCATTGTCCAGGCAGAGATGGCATTCTGTGAGGTTTATTAATCCAATTTCTTGGTACACAAACATTTCACGTGAAGGATCAATGGCATCTCTAGGCTCTGGTAAAAAAAAACATCAGCCCTCCTCCGTGTCTACTTCCCACATACCTGTTCACCTCTATTTGTAGACTAAACCTGGTGGCTAAGGCTACCTGGTACCTTCAAAAAAAAAACTAAACTAAAACTAACCCAAATAAAATACTAATGATAAACAAATTTATGTAGCTGTATGATTCAAGGACAACTGAAATTAACTAATCAAATAATTAACTATTATATATAACAAAATTATGAATAGCTCCAACAAACAGGATAAACAAAATCTAACAATAATGAATTGGGAATTTGCAGAAATGGAAATCAAGATAAACAGATTTTAGTAGTCAAAGAACAAGACTAACAATAATTTTGTCACTAAATTACAATCTGTCAACATAATGCCGGTGTGTAGATCAGTTTTAGTAAACAATTCCTTACCCAGTGCACCATATCAATATTTAATGTTATTAGACAATATGTCAGGTCAGCCAGTGTGTCATCTATAGGATGCTTGTACACTTTATCCAGCTATCTCAACAGTAAGATTTGAACTCTTGAAGCTCAAAAATACTTGCTGCAACAAGTTTTTGTTTTAATGGTCCATGCAAATAAATGTAGGAGTATGTAATGCAATCAAGCAGAGATTATTATAGCAGACACTATCAAATTAAAATACCAATTGCATGCATGCATGAATTATCACTGAAAACAAGCAGTTTCAATATTACTGGCAAGATAATCCTGGCCACAAAACCAAGCCTAATTCAAAATGTTAAGCTTACTCCAAAATAGATTTCTGCATAAATATTATTTTACCTTCATTGAACTCTGACAATCTGAACCTCAGACGTCAGACGTTACTCAACAGTTACTCACTACTTGAGTAGTTTTTTTCATCAAGCACTTTTTTTCTCTTACACAAGTAATTATTTGGATGACTACTTTTACTTTTACTTGAGTCATATTATTCTGAAGTAACAGTACTTTTACTTGAGTACAATTTTTGACTACTCTACCCCCCTCTGGTTATGTGCAACGCGGTTACAGAACGCGGTACCAGACGACGTGTGTGTGGGTGTGCGTGTATGTGTGCATGTGTGTGTGTGTCCGGCTGGTTGGCCGTACTTAGGGTGGGCTGTCACTTCACTCACCTCTTGCTGCCAACAACAGAAGAGAGGGGTGGGGGGCATGTCTGGCATCAAATACTATATGTACTTATTCAAGAAATACAGTGCCTTGCGAAAGTATTCGGCCTCCTTGAACTTTTCAGGCTTCAAACATAAAGATATAAAATTTTTATTTTTTGTGAAGAATCACCAACAAGTGGGACACAATTGTGAAGTGGAACGAAATTATTGGATATTTTAAACTTTTTTAGCAAATAAAAAAGTGAAAAGTGGTGCGTGCAAAATTATTCGGCCCCTTTACTTTCAGTGCAGCAAGCTCACTCCAGAAGTTCAGCGAGGATCTCTGAATGATCCAATGTTGTCCTAAATGACTGATGGTGATAAATAGAATCCACCTGTGTGTGATCAAGTCTCTGTATAAATGCACCTGCTCTGTGATAGTCTCAGGGTTCTGTTGAAAGCGCAGAGAGCATCATGAAGACCAAGGAACACACCAGGCAGGGCCGTAATACTGTTGTGGAGAAGTTTAAAGCCGGATTTGGATACAAAAAGATTTCCCAAGCTTTAAACATCCCAAGGAGCACTGTGCAAGCGATCATTTTGAAATAGAAGGCGTATCAGACCACTGCAAATCTACCAAGACCTGGCAGTCCCTCTAAACTTTCAGCTCAGACAAGGAGAAGACTGATCAGAGATGCAGCCAAGAGGCCCATGATCACTCTGGATGAACTGCAGAGAACTACAGCTGAGGTGGGAGAGTCTGTCCATAGGACAACAATCAGTCGTACACTGCACAAATCTGGCCTTTATGGAAGAGTGGCAAGAAGAAAGCCAGTTCTCAAAGATATCCATAAAAAGTCTCGTCTAAAGTTTGCCACAAGCCACGTGGGAGACACACCAAACATGTGGAAGAAGGTGCTCTGGTCAGATGAAACCAAAATCGAACTTTTTGGCCACAATGCAAAACGATATGTTTGGCGTAAAGGCAACACAGCTCATCACCCTCAACACACCATCCCCACTGTCAAACATGGTGGTGGCAGCATCATGGTTTGGGCCTGCTTTTCTTCAGCAGGGACAGGGAAGATGGTTAAAATTGAGGGGAAGATGGATGCAGCCAAATACAGGACCATTCTGGATGAAAACCTGTTGGAGTCTGCAAAAGGCCTGAAACTGGGACGGAGATTTATCTTCCAACAAGACAATGATCCCAAACATACAGCAAAATCTACAAAGGAATGGTTCACGAATAAACGTATCCAGGTGTTAGAATGGCCAAGTCAAAGTCCAGACCTGAATCCAATCGAGAATCTGTGGAAAGAGCTGAAAACTGCTGTTCACAAACGCTCTCCATCCAACCTCACTGAGCTTGAGCTGTTTTGCAAGGAAGAATGGGCAAGAATTTCAGTCTCTCGATGTGCAAAACTGATAGAGACATACCCCAAGCGACTTGCAGCTGTAATCGCAGCAAAAGGTGGCTCTACAAAGTATTAACGCAAAAATTTTTATATCTTATGTTTGAAGCCTGAAATGTGTCAAAAGGTTGTAAAGTTCAAGGGGGCCGAATACTTTCGCAAGGCACTGTATTTACTGAAATGTCTCAAATATAGCATAATGAATATAAATAGTTAAAGTGCTGGAAATGAGCTTTCATCTTTGCTGTTAGCAGGGGTGGGTAGTAACGAGTTACATTTACTCAGTTACATTTACTTGAGTGTATTTTTGAAAAAAATATACTTCTAGGAGTAGTTTTAAATCACTATACTTTTTATTTTTACTTGAGTAGATTTATGAAGAAGAAACTGTACTCTGACTCCGCTACATTAGGCTACAATGAGCTCGTTACTTTTCTTTTTACCTCTGTGGTATTCTACGCGTCATTGTTTTTATCCCCCCGCGTACCTCTCATTTTAATGTTTTATTTTGACAGAGAGAGAGAGAGACTTCCGCAAAAGGCTCTACCACGTGACTGTGTTTCACCAATCAAACGGCGTTGTGCAGTCTCGTCACGCGGCCGCGGGACATGTTAGCTTGACAGTCGTAGCATAACAAGAATCAACCGAAATGCAGACACACGAGGAGGACGCCCCCGGTCTCATATTGAAAGCATGTTTACCTTTTAATAAAAGTGCGAAACAGCAGCTACATTATGCGGCGCCTTCTGTGTCGACCAAAACAAACGGACATTTCAGCGTCCAACAACTCAACATCTAACTTGAGAAAACATGTAGCAGTTATTTTTGTTTTTGCTGTGGATAGGCTAATGTTTGTCTTTTACACATGTTTTGAACATTTCATATATATATATATATATATATATATATATATATATATATATATATATATATATTATCCATCAATTTGATGTTTAAGTCTCTTCACTTAAGCTATTTTGTAATAAATTAATTTTAATTTATTCTATTGATTGGATGAACTATAATTTGCCTAAAGATGATTATTTTGTATCTTTGTCTGATTAATGCTTGTGTTAGGAAATAAATCAGACGTTACTCAACAGTTACTCACTACTTGAGTAGTTTTTTTCATCAAGGACTTTTTTTTACTCTTACTCAAGTAATTATTTGGATGACTACTTTTACTTGAGTCATTATTGTGAAGTAACAGTACTTTTACTTGAGTACAATTTTTGGCTACTCTACCCACCTCTGTCGATATCTCTCAAAACAAAGTCAAGATCTCGCTAAAGTGTTGGTCCCCAGTACATGTATTTCTTTTTATTTTTTTTTTCCCCCTCTATGTCACCTCAAGGGCTCCGTACATTACTCTCATAGCCACTGAAAGCTGCTTTTTACAGAGAACTCCTGAATGATTTGTGTTTGTGAAATGCAGCATTTAGGCAAGTTAAAACAATACTCTTAAATATGGACAGAGATGAATTTATCGTAGGCCTGTTATCCACCACACACGCACATACACACACACACCTCATCTGAGGGTTGTGCAATCAAGTAATCGAAAAAAAACAATTATTCACTTTGTTATACAGCTAAACTCTTATTGTATCTTGTGTTCTGAATAAAGGACACACTACTTCATGCATTGGTATTGATACACACGCATCAACACTGCACAGACATGCTGCAGAATTGTCTAATACAAATGTAATAATCCCTCGGTATACTAGGCAGGGTTACTATATTTTGTAGTTGGTGATCTGGAATTTGTCAGAGTATAGTTTTTTAGCATCTCTCACCACCTTGCTAGACCTGTATTTTGACTCTTTAAACCAGTTCCTGTCTCCAACAGCAGCTAAGTGAGTTGTTCTTCATATGAAGAGCCCCTGGTGATACTTCAAGCAAAGTTTCATGTTGTGTTGAGCCTTCTTAGTGTTTTAAAAATAGTTATTTTGATGCTTTCATAGTAGTAACCCTAGCTCTCCCATTCAAAAGGCCTTTACCGAAAGCAAAAATACGGTCAATCTTAAAAGTGGCGCTTCCGTCCTAATTATGCTTTTAAACTAAAGTTTGACTCACGTACATTTGCAAAAAGACCCTATGTTGCATTTTGGCGAGTTACGCTTTTACTGTCTGAGTTTGGCTGTGAACCAGTGCTTGTCATTGTTGAACCTCTTATTGGTAAGTGTTGGTATATAGCTGTCCTCACAGAAGCTGATGTATGATGTCACAGTCTCTGTGTACTCATCCAAACTGTTGGCAAAAAAAAAACATCCCAGTCTGTGCAGTCCAATCATGCCCGAAGATCCGCCATTACCTTCACTGATCCACTTCTTAGATGTCTTAGATGAATTAGGTGGACCATGGCATGGTCTGTGGGTCTCAGTGCAGTGCAACTGTGTGAGATACAGTACATTGCTGACTGTTGTGTAAAAGTAAGCAAAAATATTCTCATTCCGGTAGGACATTGTATAAACTCTGTATTTGGGGAGTTGCTGACTGAGGTTACCTTTATAGAAGTCACTGAGGACAATGACAAGAGAATTCTGCTCCACACACATTATCTGGTCGGCAAGTGCGCGCTGTGATTCCTGCACTTTGGTCTGTGGTGGAATGTAAACACTGGCCAAGATGAATAAAGCAAACTCACTGGGGGAGTAGAAGGGTTTGCAGTTAATTCCCACTATTTTTTGCATCTTCTGTGGATTTATTGGACATTTTGGTCAAAGGTATATTGGCCGTGGCTCACAGAGTGACTTTTCTACACATGGCTCGGTGAACTGATACCAGACTCAGCACTACAGCTGGATGGCTGGCTTCCAGCTGTTCTGGCAAATGTTTTTAAACCAACAGTGGCTGGTATATGGTAAAGTTGCATCTGGCCAGTTCTCCCAAAAATCCATCCAAGGTGACAAGGGGCTTTTGGGCTTTGCCCCCAAATTTGGGATTTGTGCATTCATCACACGCATTTTCACGCTCTATCCCTATTTCTTTTTTTATAATTCAAATTCAGTATGTTTTTTTTGGTGGATAACAATTATTGTAAAAGCAAGTATATGACTATATAGTATATATATATATATATATATATATATATATATATATATATATATATATATATATATATAAAATCAACAAGATCTAGCTATCAGCCATGTCATTGTCCCAAAACAATGTTTTTTTTCAAAAGTTTTTGTTCCTTTAAGATTTTCGTTGCTTTTTTGTAAAGTGTGTGCTTTTTTTGAAGTTTTTGATGCTTTTTCTGACATTTGTCGCCTCCTGACCTTTTTGCCTCTTTTTTTTCGAGTTTTTTTCCCCACAAATTATTCAATGTTTTTGTCACTTTTTTCAATACTGTGCCGGGACCTTCCTAGATAGTTTGAGATCTCAACCACCCCCCAATGTTGAACCCAAAGTTACGTCCTTGCCAGCCACAAGCAGTTCAGAAAGTTGGTGGTAATGAAGCACATTTATAAGTAGTGTCCTCTGCTTTAAACTGTGCCATGTTCTTTCACAGTCCAAAGGTGTGCAAAGGTTACACACTAAAGCTTTAAAGGAATACCTCTATACCTTGTTGGTCAGGACCTGTAGATCACATTTCATATTTATTTTTGTCTCAAGATTCCGATTCAGTTTCATTTAAACTATATTTAACATGCTTACTGCCTTACTTAGAATTTGGCAATTTCAAAATATTCCACCTACCTGCACATCATGTTTAAATCAAAACGAGTGAGCAAAAGTTTTGATTTCACACGGGACCAGAACAGCGTGTTTGAACCAGCCTAACCTCCTACCTACAGACTTTGGTGCTCTTCATCTTTGCGGACCCTGTCCCTCTTTATAATTGGCGCTGTTGTCGGAGCCCTGTGCGTTGAAAGTTTTTCATTTTAATGCCAGAATTTGCCTCCCCATGTGCCCATGTTCCACCAGAACAACTTCCCTCCCGACACTATTTTGCAAAGGCACCATTGGCTTAGCACCGCCTTAGACGATTGTGATTGGTTTCTAATTAATACCTGTTGATTGGTAACTGCTTGGATTCTCTGTCGGCTTTGTTTTCAACACTTTTTCAGAGAAGAAATGCAAGTGCTACTGTATTATCTGTGCTTCTCTTTTTATTGCCAGACAAATCAATATGCCAAGACATTGTTAATGTTAGAATATCTTGCTTCCTGCTGCTGTGTAGCTTCGTGCTGGTTTTTTATTTGGCAGCTGGGTGATGTTAAAGAAAACCTGAAAATGAAATGATGCCTCTGGTAGCTAACACACACATGCTGCTGTGTGTGTGTGTGGTCTGCGAGAGGCCCATGGATTCTGTCACTCTTCAGTTTTTGATGTCTTTGATCACTATATTATCATTATCATCATCATTATATTAATCCACGTCACATCAGTAATTTAGAAATGTAATTACCAAAACCCATAAACTGTGCCAGGCAGACAACTGCTTCAGCAAAGAAGAGCAATACTGGAAAACTAAAACTAGCACCTCATTGACAAAGACAGACTGATGATTGGTTTGCTAACACACAAACGTTAAATGTTTTTACAAAGAAATGTGATAGTTTTCCTATTTTTTTATTTGTGTAAGTAAAGCAAAATTGACTAGTTGTTGGGACCACTTAAATAATGTGCTATCATTTGAGATGTTAAAAAAGGCACCACTAAAAACTGTAGCAATAAAATTTCAGTTTTACTTCATCAATTACAAAAGAATTTAAGAAAAGTGGTGTTTTTAAATTATTCTGATTCATACAAATCAAAATAGTACTTTTTTTTATAATTTATTTTTAGAGGATCTGAGGTCAGCTTTCCTGTTGTAACTTCGATTTGAGATTTTGAGAAATATGTTGAGTTGCCGATTTAGATTTTAGATGAAGAGTATGCTATTATAACACCAGAGGAGGTAAACTGACTGATCTTATGTATTAGTATTGCTGTTCCTCTTGCTTTAGAATTAAAGCTAGAGTGAAAGATTTGTCCCGCCCACTGTTTCTTCAAACGTAGTTGGTCAGATTTACGCAGGTGAGTTTCTTGAAGAAATATAACATGAGTTTTTAAATTCTTAAAGTGAGAAAATACTTTAGATTGTCTTACTTGGACCTTTGAGCCCTTTAACGTTCCATGATGCAAACCTGATCGTTGACCCCCCACAGTCATAGCCACACAATAAAAAGTTGTAAATGTAGTGGGGGGTTCCTTATTGGCTCCAGTATTAGAAAAGCTGTTCTTGCCTTCCCTGTTTGACCATCCACCACCCCAACCAAGCTCCCAGCGCAGAATTTATACCTCACATACTACTCCCTAAACCCTGTGTAGCTGCTGCTCTCCCCAGTACATTATACAAACACGCCAAGGGGCACCTTTTTGTCCCTTTAGACACTGACAGCCACTGTACAAACGTCCGTATTTTAAGACTTCTGAGTGAAAACGGGTTGGTTTGCCTTACTACCGATCAGCTTTGGTAAAAGCCTAGTTTTTCTTCTGAATATGTCACCCGGATTGTTGGTCTCCGTTGATCACACCTCTTGTGCAGTAGAAAATACAGAGCAGACTCCCCAGATTAATATTCAATCTTAAAAGATTGAGTTTGGTCTGGTGATAGCAAGACTATGAAATCACCCTTAACTGACATTCTCTTTAAGGTTGCTTTCAGATTTCCTAAGGTTCAGATTAAACAAAACCTTTGATTTGGTTGGTTTAGGCTATTATAGAAAGTGAAAAGCATTTCAAATATACAGTGGGTACGGAAAGTATTCAGACCCCTTTAAATTTTTCACTCTTTGTTTCATTGCAGCCTTTTTCCAAAAATCAAAAAAGTTCATTTTATTTCTCAGTAATGTACACTCAGCAACCCATCTTGACAGAAAAAAACAGAAATTTAGAAATTTTTGCATATTTATTAAAAAACAAAAACTGAAATATCACATGGTCATAAGTATTCAGACCCTTTGTTCAGTATTTAGTAGAAGCACCCTTTTGATCTAATACAGCCATGAGTCGTTTTGGGAAAGATGCAACAAGTTTCTCACATCTGGATTTGGGTATCCTCTGCCATTCCTCCTTGCAGATCCTCTCCAGTTCTGTCAGGTTGGATGGTAAACGTTGGTGGACAGTCATTTTCAGGTCTCTCCAGAGATGCTCAATTGGGTTTAAGTCAGGGCTCTGGCTGGGCCATTCAAGAACAGCCACAGAGTTGTTGTGAAGCCACTCCTTCGTTATTTTAGCGTTGTGCTTAGGGTCATTGTCTTGTTGGAAGGTAAACCTTCGGCCCAGTCTGAGGTCCAGAGCACTCTGGAAAAGGTTTTCGTCCAGGATATCCCTGTACTTGGCCGCATTCATCTTTCCCTCGATTGCAACCAGTCGTCCTGTCCCTGCAGCTGAAAAACACCCCCACAGCATGATGCTGCCACCACCATGCTTCACTGTTGAGACTGTATTGGACAGGTGATGAGCAGTGCCTGGTTTTCTCCACACATACCGCTTAGAATTAAGGCCAAAAAGTTCTATCTTGGTCTCATCAGACCAGAGGATTTTATTTATCACCATCTTGGAGTCCTTCAGGTGTTTTTAGCAAACTCCATGCGGGCTTTCATGTGTCTTGCACTGAGGAGAGGCTTCCTTCGGGCCACTCTGCCATAAAGCCCCGACTGGTGGATTGCTGCAGTGATGGTTGACTTACTACAACTTTCTCCCATCTCCCGACTGCATCTCTGGAGCTTAGCCACAGTGACCATTGGGTTCTTCTTTGCCTCTCTCACCAAGGCTCTTCTCCCCGATAGCTCAGTTTGGCCGGACGGCCAGCTCTAGGAAGGGTTCTGGTCGTCCCAAACGTCTTCCATTTGAGGATTATGGAGGCCACTGTGCTCTTAGGAACCTTAAGTGCAGCAGAAATTTTTTTGTAACCTTGACCAGATCTGTGCCTTGCCACAATTCTGTCTCTGAGCTCTTCAGGCAGTTCCTTTGACCTCATGATTGTCATTTGCTCTGACATGCACTGTGAGCTGTAAGGTCTTATATAGACAGGTGTGTGGCTTTCCTAATCAAGTCCAATCAGTATAATCAAACACAGCTGGACTCCAATGAAGGTGTAGAACCATCTCAAGGATGATCAGAAGAAATAGACAGCACCTGAGTTACATATGAGGGTCACGGCAAAGGGTCTGAATACATATGACCATGTGATATTTCAGTTTTTGTTTTTTAATAAATATGCAAAAATTTCTAAATTTCTGTTTTTTTCTGTCAAGATGGGTTGCTGAGTGTACATTACTGAGAAATAAAATGAACTTTTTTGATTTTTGGAAAAAGGCTGCAATGAAACAAAGAGTGAAAAATTTAAAGGGGTCTGAATACTTTCCGTACCCACTGTAGTTCTTTTGTTTATTTTAGCAGTTCCTTCCAATAAAAGATTAAACATAGTGACCACATTCCAACTGCACAATACACAAGCAATGTACACATTTTCTAAATTAATTGGGGAAAGAAATGTTTTGCTCAGGTTCCTTTTGAAATACATGACAGGACTGGCGCATGTGTTGGTGTGTGTTTGTGAAATGTGTATGTGTCTGTGTTGGAGGGTTGTATGTGTAGTGATTGAAAACAGGTAAGTGTCCAGAACAAACCGGGACGGGAGGCCAGATACAAAATATAAATGGAGTTTATTCACACAGTTTGCATAGATTAAAAACACTAGTAGAAAACGGCAAACAACGCCAGCGTGGACGCAGTAGCAACTTTAGAAGAAAGAGAAATAAAGTGCAATATGGCACCTGCGCAATCACTTGATATAAATAGCAAAATTTCACTGGAATAATTTAGAGGCTATTAAGATGCGTTAGGACCCAATACACACAATAAAAGAGCAATATAACAAAATACCACTGCACACCTTAAAAACTCATACAGTAATCACATGCAGGGAATAATAGAAGGCAACACCTCAAAACGACACTAGCAAGCAATAAGGGGTCTCTAAAGCTATCGTTCAGCCTATAACCAGCCCTAAGATTGAACCGCGCCCGTCCGCGATATTGCACTTTACCCTTAAATAATAATATTTCAAAAGAACAAAACAAACCCAACTAAGCACAGAAAACAAGTTATAAAAATAAATGCCCGTTACTTTAAATGGATGTGGGGAAAAAACAATGACAGACAATTGCACTTGCAGACAGTCCTATAAAAGAATCAAAACAATATTAAACCACTTTCCAGAATATATTAAAACAGTCGGACAGTCTGCCGTACCTTCAAGTCATTTAGGTTTCATTCAAACCCGCAGCATGTTTTTAATGTCGTTATGACCGTTACTAGACAGGGGAAAAACAAAACATTTAACATTTCTGTTACATGTTTGATACATTTCACGGTACATAACTTACAATCATTACCTCTGCTCCAAGATTGAGCTCATCTAAACATCTAAAATGTTTAGTCTGCACGCGTCACATACACTCCGCTACCCTTCCTAAACTGCGAGCCGAGAGAGAGAGAAAGAGAGAGAGCGCAAATTACCTGTGTCCCTAAATAACCTCGCCCTTCACAGGGCCATGACGTCACACCCCTTACAATTGCCCCAATTTTGAAAGGTCACCGTCCGGGTGACAACTACTGCCATGGTCTAAACACTTCTTGTATATTAATACTAACATGGGGCACTGGTGATGCTCTGTCTAACGTGACTAGGCTTGGATTTACTGCCCTTGGAAGGTGGAAAGGGTTAGAATGCTGCCCTGCTCTGCTTCTCTGAGGCCGCTTTTGTACCATGCTAGACTCCCCTGTTGCTACTACATTTGGATTACTGCTTAGGTCATCTCCCTGTCCATGATTAGCTGATGGTGGGGTGCTTGAACTACTTAATTCTATGGTTTTGGCTTGACTAGCCAACTCCAGAACAGCAGGGGAGGGGGCCCTGACTCGCTGTTGCTCGGGCGCCACGGTGATTACGATCCCCTCAGAGTCGTTATCATCAACTGTGTTGGAGTTTGACTGTGGATGTTGATCCGCCGGCAGTCCAGGGTCTGAAACAGGTTGAGTTTGTATCGACGGCATCTGGGTAATAGCGGTAGGTAACACTCTAAGCTCCGACCTGTTAAGATTCCTTTCTGGACCAGCACAGTCTCTGGGGCATATTTTGTAAACCCTTCCATCCTCATCCATGTGCTTTACAACCACATAGACAGTTGGATCCCAGGCGGCTTGAATTTTATGTCGACCTGTAGGGTGACTTTTCCTATAGACAAGAGTTCCTGGGGCAAGCAGGGATGTTTCTGTTGGCTGGTAGTGTCTGTTTCTTTGTTCCGCAGCCCTCTGGAGCTGCTCCTTCACCCGAAGATAGACTGAGCTCAGACGATTTGTATGTTCATCCATCCAGTCCTGTGCTGAACTAGCCCTCGGTTCTTCTTCTAATGAGCCCAACAAAAAATCCACTGGCAGTTGAGCTTTCTGACCAAACATAAGTTCAAATGGGGAATAGCCTGTAGATTGGTGTTCTGTTGTGTTGTAAGCATAGAGCACCTGAGGTAGGTATTGTGGCCATTTTCTTTCCTTCTCCTTTGGAAGGGTTCGCAACAAGTCATGCAATGTCCGATTAAATCTTTCACATTGCCCATTGCCCTCTGGGTGGTAGGGGGTGGTTCTGCTCTTTTCCACTCCATACAAATGGCAAAGTCTTTTCATGAGGTCCCCCTCAAAACTTCTCCCTTGATCGCTATGGATTCGTTTTGGTACTCCATAAATGTAGAACCACTTCTCTGTCAGCACACGAGCCACTGTGCTCGCCCGCTGATCTGATGTTGGGTAAGCTTGTGAAAATTTAGAGAACACATCTGTAACCACCAATACATTCTCCCGTCCATCATTGGCTTTCTCCAAGAGGGTGAAATCAATGGCAATAATTTCCAAAGGTTTAGAAGCCACCAAACCCCCTCTGAAGGTACGTACTTTTGGTTGTACTGCCTTTGCCAGTGTGCAGCGGTTACACTCCCGACAATATTGTTCAATGTCATTCCCCATAAATGGCCAGAAACACCTCTCCCTCACGAGCCTCTTGGTACATTCGATGCCTTGATGCCCGTGGTCGTCATGGAGACTTTTAAGGACCTCTGACTGTAAACATTGGGGCAACAACAGCTGGAACAGGACTTGTCCTTCCCCCGGTATCTGTATTTGCCGATACAAGATACCATCTCTTGATTTTATCCTAGCCCACTGTTGCACCAACTTCTTCACACCCTTGCCAGCACTGGCCATTTCTTGTCTCACTGGGGGTTTTCCTCTTTTCCAGTACGGCAAAAATATGCCAATCACTGGATCTGTGGCTTGTAGGGCCAATAGGTCCGCTTTCGGTCGTGATGGAAAAGCAGCTATTGTTTGACAGGTGGCTGCGGCAGCATTGGCAACTTGAGAAGTGTTTTCAATTTGTTCGTGGACTTCCTGTGGTACTTTCACGCCAGGAAATATAGAGAAGGTGCTCTGGGAAGGAAATTGGCGTGACAAAGCATCCGCATTACGATTAGCGGGTCCTGGTCGATATTTGATTTCAAAGTCGAAAACTGCCAACTCTAAGGCCCAACGCTGTTCCACAGCTCCTAGTTTTGCCGACTGTAGATAGCTTAGGGGATTATTGTCCGTGAACACCACAAATGTATTCCCCAGCAGATACTCTCGAAATTTTTGGGTGACTGCCCATTTCAGTGCCAGAAATTCTAGCTTTCTGGAACTATAGTTGGACATATTCCTTTCTGTAGGTCTGAGGCCTCTACTTGCAAAGGCAATGGGGCAACGTTTACCACCTTGATCTTGGGATAACACTGCTCCAAGTCCAGCATAACTAGCATCGATTTCAAGGACAAAGGGTTTGGCAAAGTCAGCATATCCAAGAACTGGTGCACTAACAAGCAACCTCTTGAGTGTTTGGAATGCATGTTCACACTCATCACTCCAGCTGTCACCAATGACACTTTTCCCCAGGGCCTTGTGCTTCTTCTTGGTGCCCCCCATTTCAGCCACCAGCCGGTGGAGTGGAGCAGCACACTTTGCAAAGCCTTCCACAAAGCGACAATAGTAGGAGGCAAACCCCAGGAATGATTGTAGCTCTTTGCAAGTAGTGGGTCTTGCCCATTCGGCTACTGCACTGATCTTTGAGGGGTCAGTGGAGACACCATCCGCTGAAATCACATGGCCCAAGTAACTGACCTCAGATTGGAAGAAGTGACATTTCTGCAACTTTAACTTCAGCTTGTGTTCTTTGAGACGGGTCAGTACAAGGTCAAGACGTTTGAGGTGCTGGTCAAAGGATGAGGAGAAGATAACAATGTCGTCTAGGTACAATAGTAGAGATTGAAAACTCTGATCTCCAAAAATCCGCTCCATCAACCTTTGGAAGGTACTGGGGGCATTACATAGACCAAATGGCATCCGATTAAACTCAAAGAGTCCAAAAGGTGTGCAAAAGGCAGTCTTTGCTTTGTCCTTTTCTGCCATGGGTACTTGATTGTACCCACTGGCTAGGTCCAATGTTGAAAACAACTGGGCACCGGTGAGGGCATCCAAGGACTCCTCAATCCGAGGCAGAGGAAAAGCATCCTTTCTTGTCTTAGCATTGAGCAACCTGTAGTCCACACATAGCCTGATTTCGCCATTTTTTTTAAAGACCACCACAATTGGAGAGGAATAGGGGCTACAGCTCGACGTACCACACCTCTATCCAACAACTCCTGGATGTGGGTTTTGACTTGTTCATACTGTGATGGCGGGAGCCTGCGGTAACGTTGCCGCACTGGGGCATCATCCACTAAAGGAATCTCATGTTCTACCAAGGTAGTACATCCCAGATCACCCTCTCCCTGACTGAAAACTGTGCTATGTTTCTGCAAGAGCGTCAGTCCTTGTTGTGTCTGTGCGGAGGAAAGGTTAGGCCATGACAAGCTGGAGAGATCAAGGGCAGGGGAACTCTGAGCAGTCACTTGTTGAATCACAGCTACCGCGCTCTGATTCTCTGTCTCCTCAACAAAAACTGTGTTTTCCGATTGCTGTGGGTCAACCATGTGCAGTTCACCTAGCAGTGTGTGGGGCGGTAGCCAAACATCTTCACTGCCCACATTGACTACAGGGATTTCAATACGGCCCTGATGGACAGCAAGAAGGGCTGAAGACACAAGGATGCCTGCCGGAAGCGAATTCCCAGTGACCAGCGGCTCAAGGAGTACTGAGGGGAGAGTGAGGTTGGCAGCAGTGGGACAGGCAGTGCGAATCCACTTTAATTAACCCGCAGGGACCCGGATGGCTCGACCATGAACCTTGGCTTTACCCAAGTTCCCCTGTGAGTACAAAGCTTCCATGCGTTGACACCTAGAAAAGGTTTTTGTCCACTCCTTACTGGCAGCTTGGAGAACAGGTGATTCAAAAAGACTACTACCAAACTGTTCAAACAGCAAATGGTAACAGCGGCCAATGATGTTCATTCCTAAGAGGCCAGGTACAGCTTCTTCCTGTTGTCTGGACTCACCCGGTTGGTCCTCTACAACTAACACGCCCATTTGTGTCAGGGTCTTACCCTAAACAGTGACATCAAGCTCCATGTAACCTTTATAGGGAATGTGCAGTCCATTGGCAGCCTTAAGACTGAGCCAACGACATTTCTTCAGCGGTCCAATGCCCATTGACTTGAAGTGTTTCTCAAAAAAACTTTCCCTGATCGTGGTTACCATTGAGCCGGTATCCAATAAACAGGGTACCAAAACACCACCCATGCTGATTTCCACAACAGGACAGTCTCCAATTAGTCGCGAGGGATCTTCCATTTGATCTTCAGGTGAGCCCATGAGACCCTTTTCTGGTGCCTGGCTCTCTGCACCAGAAAGGTTTAGTTTTCCGACGGCTGGGAGTCAAGGCCCGCCCCCCCCCACCTGACTGTGTACCCGAGCTTCAGGGCCAGACCCTACCTGGGACTTAGGGGCTGCTAGGTTAACCCTACAAAACCTGGCAATATGGCCGGCCTTATTACAGCGATGGCAAATTAACTTGCCATCTGTTTGAAAGCGAGAACGCTTAGTTGAAAAAGGAACAGCTTCACTTTGAGTTGGCTGTAAGGCCTGGACAGTGACATGCTTCATAATAGTATCTAACTGAGCTTGCTGTTTACGGAGGCACTCTTTAATTTCAGCAATTTCATCTTTAGACTTAGCAGTGACTGTGTTTGTGCTCCCCTCAAAACTATCAACTGCCTGGGAGTATGTATCGCACGAATAAGCTCGAAGCTTACTTCTACCTCCCTGTCTGCTTGTTTCTGACCACCGAAGAGCAATACCCCGAAGGTCAACAAAAGAAAAAGCTGGTTCCTGAAGAAAACTTTGTTTTAACTCTCTACGTAATGCATCGTCTAGCACATGCTCAATGAATTGATCTCGCAACAGTGCAGAGTTATTGATACCACCTGGTGTTTTACGTATAGCAACATCCATTAAGGATTTGAGTGCATGTGAGTAATCTCGTAAGGACTCCCCCTCTCGCTGAACACGTTGGAACAGTTGCAACTGTGCCGTTACATAGGACTGAGAGCAACAATAATTTTCAGTCAAAATAGCAAAGATTTTTTCTGGTGTATCTCTATTGGCATTGGGGTGAAAATTTACTTCAGCTTTTGCACCTCCATCTAAATGGTCAATTATAAACAATAATTGTTCAGCTACTGACATATGCCTGACATCCAGACATCTACGCACCTCCTCAATCCATTTCTCAACAGTTAGCAGATCAATTGACAGTTTACCAGTAAACTTGGGACATTTACGTTCCCTAGGTACATACAGGTAATGATAGTTAGTAGTTTCACTTGCCAAACTACTAACTGGGACCACATTAGGAGATGCGATGGAAGGCCCAGGCAAGGCATCTGGTACCTGAGATCGTTCCCCGCAGTTGCTCCATCAAATGTTCATTTGTTGCTTTCAGCTGTTGCATCTGCTCCATGAGAGCCTGGAGATCCTCCATCCTTCCCCTGGACAGAGTCCGTTGCTGAGAGCAGGTAGATAACCCAGATTGTGGTCCCCCGTCGCTGAAGACCTGTCACTGTTTTTTCCCACACCAAACCAATCAAAAAGGGCAAAAAGCAACAACAACAAAAAAAATACTAAAAAGAAACAAAAAAGTAAAATGCCTCCCGATCCTGCCAACAACGCCAATTATGTAGTGATTGAAAACAGGTAAGTGTCCAGAACAAACCGGGACGGGAGGCCAGATACAAAATATAAATGGAGTTTATTCACACAGTTTGCATAGATTAAAAACACTAGTAGAAAACGGCAAACAACGCCAGCGTGGACGCAGTAGCAACTTTAAAAGAAAGAGAAAGAAATAAAGTGCAATATGGCACCTGCGCAATCGCTTGATATAAATAGCAAAATTTCACTGGAATAATTTAGAGGCTATTAAGATGCGTTAGGACCCAATACACACAATAAAAGAGCAATATAACAAAATACCACTGCACACCTTAAAAACTCATACAGTAATCACATGCAGGGAATAATAGAAGGCAACACCTCAAAACGACACTAGCAAGCAATAAGGGGTCTCTAAAGCTATCGTTCAGCCTATAACCAGCCCTAAGATTGAGCCGCGCCCGTCCGCGATATTGCACTTTACCCTTAAATAATATTTTCAAAAGAACAAAACAAACCCAACTAAGCACAGAAAACAAGTTATAAAAATAAATGGCCGTTACTTTAAATGGATGTGGAAAAAAACAATGACAGACAATTGCACTTGCAGACAGTCCTTCAAGTCATTTAGGTTTCATTCAAACCCGCAGCATGTTTTTAATGTCGTTATGACCGTTACTCTGCTCCAAGATTGAGCTCATCTAAACATCTAAAATGTTTGGTCTGCACGCGTCACATACACTCCGCTACCCTTCCTAAACTGCGAGCCGAGATAGAGAAAGAGAGAGAGCGCAAATTACCTGTGTCCCTAAATAACCTCCGCCCTTCACACCCCTTACATATGTAAAGGTCAACCAAGACCCCATCGATTCAGTTATTTGCATGGTGACTCTGATGGGGACATTAAGACCCTTGCTTTCATTATGCCTGCTCAGTTTTGTCAGAGGCTAGAAACAGCTGTGTGTGTGTGTGTGTGTGTGTGTCTGTGTGTGTCTACAATAATACATGTGTCTTACAAATCTTAATAAGTGTGAGATGCCATTCCAATGTCGTGATAATTGCTACTAGCACCTATTATGCAACTCCAATTGGAAATTGCATAGGGACAGGTAACACACACACACACACTCTTGACAATTTTGTTGCTCAGGTGAGAGGATGTGTCTGTCGTCTTTCACCTAGCAAAGTGCCCAGGATGGGGACACCATGTGTGATGCATTTATTAGGCAAGGCAAGGCAAGGCAGCTTTATTTGTATAGCATTCAGCAACAGGGCAATTCAAATTCTTGTGTTACACAAAAACAGTTAAAAAATAAAAACAGATAAAACACAAGAATAAAAGTTACAGTGTAGTATAAGAAATTAAACATGAAAGAAATGAACAACCATTTAAAAGGAAGGCAACATCCAAAAGAAAGGTCTTCAGCCTTGATTTAAGAACAGAGTAGCAGCAGATCTGCAGTTTTCTGGAAGTTTGTTCCAGATATGAGGAGCATAGAAACTGAACGCTGCTTCCCCCTGTTTAGTTCTGACTCTGGGGACAAAAAGCAGACCTGTCCCAGATGACCTGAGAGGCCTGGGGGAGTCATAGTGTAGTAGCAGATCAGAAATGTATTTTGGCCCTAAACCGTTGAGTGATTTATAAACAAAAGTACTTTGAAATCAATTCTTTGAGGCACAGGAAGCCAGTGTAAAGACTTCAGAACTGGAGTGATGTGATCCACACTCTTGGTCTTAGTAAAGACTCAAGCAGCAGCATTCTAAATCAGCTGCAGCTTTCTGATTGATTTTTTTAGGGAGACCTGTAAAGACACCGTTACAGTAGTCAAGTCTACTGAAGATGAAAGAATGGACAAGTTTTTCCAAATCCTGCCTTGTCGGAATTAGAAAGAAAATGGAAAGAAATGAAAAGTTCAAGCAAGAGTACACACAGTTTCTTGAGGATGTTATCAGCAATGGTTATGCTGGAAAGGTCCTAGAGGATGAATTACGTTGTGGTGAGGACAATGTGTTTTACAGTGGTGTGAAAAAGTGTTTGCCCCCTTCCTCATTTCCTGTTCCTTTGCATGTTTGTCACACTTAAGTGTTTTGGTACATCAAACCAATTTAAACAATAGTCAAGGGCAACACAAGTAAACACAAAATGCAATTTGTAAATGAAGGTGTTTATTATTAAAAGGTGAAAAAAAATCCAAACCATCATGGCCCTGTGTGAAAAAGTGATTGCCCCCCTAAACCTAATAACTGGTTGGGCCACCCTTAGCAGCAACAACTGCAACCAAGCATTTGCGATAACGTGCAATGAGGCTTTTACAGCGTCCTGGAGGAATTTTGGCCCACTCATCTTTGCAGAATTGTCCTAATTCAGTTACATTAGAGGGTTTTCAAGCATGAACGGCCTTTTTAAGGTCATACCACAACATCTCAATAGGATTCAGGTCAGGACTTTGGCTAGGCCACTCCAAAGTCTTCATTTTGTTTTTCTTCAGCCATTCGGTGGTGGACTTGCTGGTGTGTTTAGGATCATTGTCCTGCTGCAGAACCCAAGTTCGTTTCAGCTTGAGTACACGAACAGATGGTCGGACATTCTCCTTCAGGATCTCTTGGTAGACAACAGAATTCATAGTTCCTTTTATCACGGCAAGTCTTCCAGGTCCTGAAGCAGCAAAACAGTCCCAGACCATCACACTACCACCACCATATTTTACTGTTGGTATAATGTTTTTTTATGAAATGCAGTGTTCCTTCTATGCCAGATATACTTGGACACACACCTTCCAAAGAGTTCCACTTTTGTCTCATCGGTCAACAGAATGTTGTCCCAAAGGTCTTGGGGATCATCAAGATGTGTTCTGGAGAAATTCAGACGAGCTTTGATGTTCTTTTTGCTCAGCAGTGGTTTTCTCCTTGGAACTCTGCCATGCAGGTCATTTTTGCCCAGTCTTTTCCTGATGGTGGAGGCATGAACGCTGACCTTAACTGAGGCAAGTGAGGCCTGCAGTTCTTTGGACGTTGTTGTGGGGTCTTTTGTGACCTCTTGGATGAGTCGTCGCTGCGCTCTTGGGGTAATTTTGGGCGGCCGGCCACTCCTGGGAAGGTTCACCACTGTTCCATTTCTTCGCCATTTGTGGATAATGGCTCTCACTGTGGTTCGCTGGATTCCCAAAGCTTTGGAAATGGCTTTATAACCCTTTCCAGACTGATAGATCTCAATTACTTTCTTTCTCAATTGTTCATGAATTTCTTTGGGTCTCGGCATGATGTGTAGCTTTTAAGGATCTTCTGGTGGACCTTACTGTGTCAAGCAGCTCCTATTTAAGTGATGCCTTGATTGTGAACAGGTGTGGCAATAATCAGGCCTGGGTGTGGCTAGAGAAATTGAACTCAGGTGTGGACAACCACAGTTATAGTATGTTTTAACAAGGGGGGCAATCACTTTTTCACACAGGGCCATGATGGTTTGGATTTTTTCTCCTTTAATAATAAACACCATTTACAAATTGCATTTTGTGTTTACTTGTGTTGTCCTCGACTATTGTTTAAATTGGTTTGATGTTCCGCGAAACACTTAAGTGTGACAAACATGCAAAGGACCAGGAAATGAGGAAGGGGGCAAACACTTTTTCACACCACTGTACATTCCACATCATGGTGTCTACCATCCACACAAAAGCAAGTTGCGGGTTGTTTTTGACTGTGGAGCTGAGTTTAAAGGAACTTTCTTAAATGAGAAACTTTTGCAAGACCCAAACCTTACAAGTTCCTTATTAGGGCTACTCCTAAGGTTCAGTCAAGAACCCATTGCCTTTATGTCTGACATAAAATCTATGTTTTACCAAGTCAAGGTAGCAGAGAAAGACAAGGACTTTCTGTGATTCCTATGGTGGCCCAATGGGTAGTTGACATTGTTCATAGAAATTTCTACGTTGACGAAAAGCTCACCATCTGTGGAAAAGCAATACAAATAGTTAAAGATCTTGATGACCTTTGCCAGAAGGGACGCTTACATCTTACACAATGGATCAGCAACAATCGCAAAGTCCTGCAAACAATTCCAGAGAAGGACCACTCTAAAAAGAACAACAGGCCCAGCAAGCTGAGTGACTTCTGACCGGTGGCACTCACTTCACTGACACTGTGGTCAGCAGCACTGGAGCCCCCCAAGCTCCAGAGCTCCCCCCTCTTCTCTTCACCCTGTACACCTCGGACTTCTGTTACAACTCAGAGCTGTGTCACATAATCAAGTAAGCAGATGACACAGCCATCGTTGGGTGTATTAGGGGTGACAGGGAGGAGGAGTATCGGAGTCTGGTGGGGGACTTTGCTTTCTGGTGTCACATTAACTGCCTACAGCTCAACACCTCTAAGACGAAGGTGCTGGTCGTTGACTTTGGGACGTCCAGGCCAAGACCACGACCGGTCCTGCTAGAGGGAGTTGAGATGGAGGCAGTTGAATCATACAAATACCTCGGGCTGTGGCTGGACAGCAAACTGGACTGGACAACACACAGCAGCCATCTATACAGGAAGACACAGAGCCGGCTGTACTTCCTGAGGAGACTGCGCTCCTTTAACATCTGCAGCAAACTGCTGTGGATGTTTTACCAGTCTGTGGTCACCAGCGTCCTCTTCTACACTGTGGTGTGCTGGGGGAGGGGCAGCATATCGAAGAAGGACACCCACAGGCTGGATAAACTGATCAGGCGGGCCTGATCAGTTTATCTGTGGTTGGCATGAAGCTGGACTCACTGGTGACGGTGGCAGAGAAGAGGACATTGGACAAACTGGTGGACATTACTGAAAATGCCAGCCACCCCCTGCACACCATCATCAGCACCCAGACGAGCCGGTTCAGTGGAAGGCTACTCCTTCCCAAGACCAACAGACTCAAGGACTCCTTTGTCCCTCATGCCATCAGACTATACAACTCCTCACTAGGGGGGGAGGAGGAAATAGGGCAGAGAGGACCATACATACATTCATACAGTATACATACATACATACATACAGTACGTGCATACCTGGACTTAAATTCACAACTGGTCACTTTATAATTTTAACACTGGACTCAACACTGACACTAATAATAATTTATGGTCTTTTCTTTGTTTACTTGACGAATGTTCTTATTGTTGTTATTATTTTGTTGTCTTTATACTGTCTTTTTATCTATTTTTTATTTCTTTTTTCTTGTCAAAACTGCTGCTGGAACTTTCAATTTCCTCGCGGGAGTCATCCCAAAAGGATTAATAAAGAGAAGTCTAAGTCTAAGTCTAAGTCTAAAAAAGTGAGTGAGCTCAATTTGGACAGGGACAGACTCCCTAATGGAAAGAGCCTTGGGGCTCCAATGGTGTATGTAAAGTGACACCTTAAACTTCCGCATGGACTGCAAGAAAAGGATGCAAACTTGATGACGGATTTTATCTGTTGTTAGCTCAGTGTATGATCCCTTGGGGTACCTTGCATCAGTTACTCATCCAGCCAAGCACATTTTACAAAATATGTGCAGAATGAACTGTGGCTGGGATGAAGAAATTACGCAATTCCTAAGACAACAATGGATCAAGTTGTTGATTGATCTTTAAGGGATTTTGATGTCCCAAGTGAACAGGTGTTTAAAACCATGTGACTTCGGAACACCTGTCGACGCCCAATTGCACCACTTTGCTGATGCTAGTGAAGTAGGATACGGCACAGTAACATACCTGAGGTTACAGAATGAAGAAGGTGGTGCATGTGTCTATCACTCTTGGAAAAGCCAGAGTGTCCCCACTAAAACCAGTAACCATCCCTCGTTTGGAGCTCACTTCTGCTGTCAGCTCTTCGGGTAGACAAGATGGTAAGAGACGAATTACAGCTTCAGTTGGAAGAATCCTGTTTCTGGACCGACAGCACCACAATCTTGAAATACATCCACAATGAGAACAAAAGATTCTGGACATTTGTGGCCAACCAAATATCTGTCATTAGGCAAGCTTCAAACACAGATCAATGGCGGTATATCAACACGTCACAAAATCCTGCAGATGATGCATCTAGAGGTGTGACAGTCCACAAACATGGTTGTCAGCTCCAGAATTCTTGAAGCAAGGAAAGGAAACATGGATGCACTGCAAGGTGGAGCCCACTATTGATGAAGGTGATCCAGAGGTCAAGAAGGAGATCTCTGCAAATGCAATAAGTTTACAGAACAGTGCAACCAGCCAGCTGATCATGTATTACTCTGATTGGAAGAGTGAAAACTGCTGTATCAAGGATACTGAAAATCAAGAAGGCTCTACTAGAATTGAGTTTAAAAAGAAAGAAACTTTAATTGCATACTCCTCTGGATCCCAATTACGTGGATCTGGACATGTCGAAAGCCAGAGGCTTAATGGGAAAAATTTGTCAACTGATGACCTGTGAATGGCATAAAGTGCTATCATCCAATTCTGCCAAAAGGAAAGTAATAATGATGAAATTTGCACTTTATTGTCTGGAAAATCTGTGAAAAAGAGTAATCCCATCTACAAGCTCAACCCTGTTGTAGGAGATGGACTGCTGAAAGTCGGTGGAAGGCTGCCCAGGGCGGCTATGCCAGAAGAAAGCATACACCCAATTATCCTGTCAAAAGATCAGCACATCTCAATGTTAATTCTCCGACATGCCCATAAACAGATAAGTCATGGGGGGAGAAGCCACATCCTCTCCAGGTTGTGAGAATAATATTGGATCACACATGCCAATGCAGCAGCAAGAAAAATCTTGTCAAGTTGTGTGTTTTGCAAGCGTCACAAAGGACAAATGTGCAATCAAAAGATGGCCGACCTGCCCAAAGAAAGAACTACTCTAGACTTGCCTCCATTCACAAATGTCGGGGTGGATTACTTTGGACCAATAGAGGTAAAGCAAGGCCGTTCCTATGTGAAACATTGCGGAGTCATCTTTACGCGTATGGCAAGCAGAGCTGTTCATTTGGAAGTGGCACATTCACTGGACACAGACTCTTGCATCAGTGCCATTTGTTGATTTATATGTCGGAGAGGCCAAGTGGTCCACTTCTGCTCAGATAATGGCACAAACTTCACAGGAGCAGAGAAGGAACTAAAAAGAGAAATTGCTAAATTGAACAATGGGACCATGACCTTATTGTGGTGGAGAGGTTTGTGTGTCCCTATGAACCTGAGGGCTGTGTTGTCTGGAGCTGTGTGTAGGGTCTCCCATGGCAAAGTGGTCTCAGGTGAGGGGCCAGACAAAGAATGGTTCAAAAACCCTATGAAAAAGGGAGGTAGAGAGGGAGTGACCCTGCCCGGAGGAGGCCCGGGGCCCCCGTCTGGAGCCAGGCCCAGACGGAGGGCTCGTCAGCGAGTGCCTGGTGGCCGGGTTTGCCACGGAGCCCGGTCGGGCACAGCCCGAAGAAGCTACGTGGCCCCCCTATCTCCATCCCATGGGCCGACCACCTGTGGGAGGAACCGCTGGGGTCGGGTGCGCAGCCACATGGGTGGCGGCGAAGGTCAAGGACCTTGACGGACCAGACCCGGGCGGCAGAGGCTGGCTCTGGGGACGTGGACCGTCACCTCTCTGTGGGGGAAGGAGCCGGAACTTGTGCGGGAGGTGGAGCGCTACCAGTTAGATCTGGTGGGGCTTACCTCTACGCACAGTCTCGGTTCTGAAACCGTACTCCTGGATAGGGGTTGGACTCTGTCCTACTCCGGAGTTGCCCAGGGAGTGAGGCGCCGGGCGGGTGTGGGGATACTCACAAGCCCCCGGCTGAGCGCCGCTGCGTTGGAGTTTACCCCGGTGGACGAGAGGGTCACCTCCCTACGCCTGCGGGTGATGGAGGGGAAAACTCTGACTGTTGTTTGTGCATATGCACCAAACAAGAGTTGGGAGTATTCGGCCTTCTTGGAGACCTTGAATGGAGTCCTGTATGGGGCTCCAGTAGGGGACTCCATAGTTCTGCTGGGGGACTTCAACGCACTGCAGCCTCTGCCGTGACAGAGGCAAAGCAGCGGGTGTGGGAGAAGTTTGGAGAAGACATGGAAAAGGACTTTCGGTCGGCACCAAGGTGCTTCTGGAAAACCGTTCGCCACCTCAGGAGGGGGAAGCGAGGAATCATCCAAGCTGTTTACAGTAAGGATGGGACGTTGTTGACCTCAACTGGGGAGGTAATAGAGCGGTGAAAGGAGCACTCTGAGGAACTCCCAAATCCAGCTGGCACGCCCTCTGTGGTAGAGGCAGAGCTGGAGGATGATGGGGGATTGTCGTCAATTTCCCTGGTGGAAGTCGCTGAGGTAGTGAAACAACTCCACAGCGGCAAAGCCCCAGGGATTGATGAGATCCGTCCAGAAATGCTGAAAGCTCTGGGTGTGGAGGGGATGTCTTGGTTGACACGCCTCTTCAACATTGCGTGGAAGTCTGGGACGGTGCCTAAGGAGTGGCAGACCGGGGTGGTGGTTCCCCTCTTCAAAGGGGGACCAGAGGGTGTGTTCCAATTACAGGGGTATCACACTTCTCAGCCTCCCTGGTAAAGTCTACTCCAAGGTGCTGGAAAGGAGGGTTCGGCCGATAGTCAAACTGAAGAGGAACAATGCGGATTCCGTCCTGGCCGTGGAACAACGGATTAGATCTTCACTCTCGCAAGGATCTTGGAGGGGGCCTGGGAGTATGCCCAACCAGTCTGCATGTGTTTTATGGATCTGGAGAAGGCGTATGGGGTGAGGGGGTCCCTTCTCAGTGCCATCCAATCTCTGTATGACCAAAGTGAGAGCTGTGTCCGGGTTCTCGGCAGTAAGTCGGACTCGTTCCCAGGTGAGGGTTGGCTTCCGCCAGGGCTAAGCTTTGTCACCAATCCTGTTTGTAATATTTATGGACAGGATATTGAGGCGTAGTCGGGGCGGGGAAGGGTTGCAGTTCGGTGGGCTCGGGATCTCATCGCTGCTTTTTGCAGATGATGTGGTCCTGATGGTGTCATCGGTCTGTGACCTTCAGCACTCATTGGATCGGTTCGCAGCCAAGTGTGAAGCGGCAGGGATGAGGATCAGCACCTCTAAATCTGAGGCCATGGTTCTCAGCAGGAAACCGATGGAGTGCTTTCTTCAGGTAGGGAGTGAGTCCTTACCCCAAGTGAAGGAGTTTAAGTACCTTGGGGTCTTGTTCGCGAGTGAGGGGACCATGGAGCGTGAGATTGGTCGGAGAATCGGAGCAGCTGGTGCGGTATTACATTCTGTTTATTGTGGCTGTAAGCAGTCCCAAAGAGTGCTGCCGCGAGGGGCTAAACGCTGAGAGATGCACACACCTGTGACGCGCTCTTGATTGTATCGCAAAAATTATTCTTCATCAAAATTATTCTTCATCTTCCATATGTACAAAGTACTGAATATTGCTATTGCTTTAGGTAATTGTTTACTGGTGGGTAGAAATATTTACATTATACTGTGCTGCGTTGTGAGCGGTGCGCGATGCGGTCAACAAAAGTGTTCGCGCCCAGCTTCACCCCCTCTCCGCTTCCGTGGCTATGCTGCTTGCGGCCCGGTCCATTGTTTTCGGAGCGTAATTGGATGGCACCGCCATCCAATACAGCGGAGTTCCTTGCCTTCCATATTTCCTCCTCCGACAAATATATTCCGTTGTGATCCGAAGAATCCGCAGAGTATATTCCATTTCCCTAGATCCACATTATACTGTGCTGCGTTGTGAGCGGTGCGCGATGCGGTCAACAAAAGTGTTCGCTCCCAGCTTCACCCCCTCTCCGTCAAAGCCCAAAAAACACCCAGGTGCACAGGTGAAGCAAACAAATATATCACTTCCGCTCAGACCGTCATGAAAACGTCCACCACCTACAATATTAGCGCACAACACAATAATCAATAAATTAAACCATAAACAATATAATGTGGCTCCTACACTGTTTATCGCACCGTTGTGACGAAAAGGGAGCTGAGCCAGAAGGCAAAGCTCTCGATCTACTGGGCAATTTTCGTTCCTACCCTCACCTATGGTCATGAAGGCTGGGTCATGACCGAAAGAATGAGATCGCTGCTCCTTCCCGTCGAACACCTCCATAGGGAGGCGCCCAGGATGCCTCCTGGGCACCTCCCTATGGAGGTGTTCCACGCGCGTCCAGCTGGGAGGAGGCCTCGGGGAAGACCCAGGACTAGGTGGAGAGATTATATCTCCAACCTGGCCTGGGAACGCCTCGGGATCCCCCAGTCGGATGGTTGATGTGGCTCGGGAAAGGGAAGTTTGGGGTCCCCTACTGGAGCTGCTGCCCCCGCGACCCGACTCCGGATAAGCGGATGAAGATGGATGGATGGATGAACAATGGGACAGTTGAAAAGGCTTTACTGCATGAGGACATCAAATGGAGTTTCCATCCCCTAACAGCTTCACATCATGGCGGTGCTTGGGAAAGCATGATCAGGCTGGTTAGGAAGGTGCTGTTATCTGTTCTACATCAACAAACCTTAACTGATGAAGCCTTGGTCACTGTCTCATGTGAAGCTGAAGCAATATTAAATGATTTACCATTACCAAAGTCTCTGCAGATCCTAACGATTTGGAACCTCTAACGCCAAAACATCTACTCACATTGAAAAGAAAACCAAGTTTGCCTCCAGGTCTGTTTAATTAAAAGGACCAGTATGTAAGAAGATAATGGAAACAGGCACAGTACATTTCAGATTTATTCTGGAAAAGATGAGCAAAGGAATATCTTGCTTTGCTACAGGAAAGGCAAAAGTGGAACAAAACAAAACGTAATCTTGCAACAGGAAACATTCTTTTGATTGCGGTTCCTAGAAAATTGGAAAAATAATCAAAACATTCCCAGACAGGTCCGGCATGGTCAGATCTGTAAAAATCCAGACGAAAACAAACATTATTGAAAGACCATTGACAAAATTGTGTCTATTAATAGAAAATGAATTGTCTACATAACAAGTTGATGGCTCCATATATATGTGTGTGTTTGTGTTTAATTGTTATGTCTTGTGTAGCCATATACAATTAGGGGTGTTGTGTTGTAGTTGTGTTGGAGCCATTTCATTGGTTGACCAGCATGCTGGAGGTGTAAAAGTTTATTTAAATGTGGCCTAATTGATTCAGTTGTGTTGCGCACAGCAAGGTCACAGTTTTTTGACCATGGTAAAGTGTAGGATAATGATTAAAAGAAGAGCAGTTATTTTGTTTGATTAATTTATTGTTTACTTTAAATAAACAGATTGTCATATCCAATGTAACTGGAGTGCCGTCTTGGCCAGGACTCCCTCGAAAAAGAGATTTTAATCTCAAGGGACTTCCTGGTTAAATAAAAGGTTAAAAAAAGGAACAAGTAACTCAACAAGACAACAAGTAATTCACTGACAATTCTTATTACAAAGACATGCATTTACACAGATGCCATGCGTTAACTTAACAAACAACAAATATGCGCCACCAAAAAGGTTATGTAAATTTGTGTGTCATCCGCATAACTATGGTTACTTTTTTTGTTGTTTTCCATAATCTGAGCCAGTGGAAGCATGTAGATGTTAAACAGAAGAGGCCCCAGAATGGAGCCTTGGGGAACTCTGCACGTCATATTTGTATGCTCAAATGCATAATTACCTATTGACACAAAGTAGTCCCGATTCTTTAAGTAGGTTTCAAACCAGTTTAGTAATGAGACAGAAAGGCCAACCCAGTTTTCCAATCAGTCTAGTAATATGTCATGGTCGACCCTGTCAAATGCAACACAGAGATCAAGTAATACTAAGACTGGAATTTTGCCACTATCTGTGTTAAGGTGGATGTGGATGGTGGATGGATAAAGCACCTTTGCCGAATACAAGTATTATACAAGTAATACGAGTCAATATCTGTGCTCAGATTGAATAAAAATCTGAATTGGGTCGCTGACCATGTCTGCGTTCTGTGATAGTCACAGCACCCCTCCTCTACACACACGCTCTGCTCAATCACACGCAGAACACGGAGAAGTGAACAGCGCTCTCTCTCTCTCCCTCTCTCTCAGGCACTCAGGTCCGCAGGTCTTTTCCATTAACATTCAGGGTTTCTTCAGCTTCAGGTTTGATTTTTACTTTGGTTTGTAGTACTTACTTAACCAGTAGATTGCTGGTAAACGTGGGTTTTGTTCAGACATGCTGCTTGGTAGAATGCAACTCGCGTTGCGTCTCTGCCGTCAGAGTTATTTTTTTTTTTTTTTAATTCTGCTGGTTTTAATTTATTCAATCTATTTTATCCGTAGAACACAGTACCCCCCGCCCCCTCTCTCTCTCTCTCTCATTCCGTGTCTCTCTCTCTTACTCACACACACACACACACACACACACACACACACACACACACACACACACACACACACACAGACACACACAAACACATACCTGGAAATAAAAATAAAAAAGAACCAAAAACAGAAAAATCATAAAAAAATTAAAAGTTAAAAGAAGAAAGTTATATTGAGAATGAAAACTCTTGTTCATTACATTTTAATTCATAATTGCAACCGCATGTGTATTCGTTGTTGCAAAACTTCTGTATATAGTTTGTTACCATGACAACACCATTGATCTGAAGCTCAATGCTGATTCTGTCATGTAAATAGTTTTCTAATCAGCAATAAATATAACAATTTATGATTAACCCATATCAATTGCATTCTTAAAATAACATACTGGCTAAAGCCCCGCCCATTTCAAGACAACCCGACCCACGTCCGGGTTAAATCCTGTCCACTTCCGGGTTAGGCCCCGCCCAGTCCGAGTACAGATACAGATACATATTCATGTGGTAAACAGATACAGATACAGATACAGATAATGCTGTCCTCGCTCATCCCTAATTGTTATTCTGTTCTTTCTTTAATTGTGGGAAAGCTTCAAATCCTTCAAGTCTTCTTCTGCTCCCAAAATTTTCAGCTCCTTCATACTTTCAGCTACAGATGTGGTTCAAACTTTAAAACGTTCACAAAATATTCAGATTGATACATTTTTACAGTTCTTGTGAAAAAGCAGTTTAAAGTCCATGTTGCAGGTTTAATTTTACAACGAATTTGTGCAATTTGCTTGTTGGTAGTAAATATTTGAACTGTTATCCATTGTTTTTGATGGTGTTGGATATCGCAAAACTGAATATATATAGAAAAATGGGCACAATTTTACAGTGTTTCATTTTCCCCCCACAATGCATTGCATGACGTCACGCTGGGGAGATAACAGAGCAGCCTGCGTTGTATTTACCACTGGTCTGGCCTAATGTGGCTTCTAGTCTTTTAATATTAACAGTCTATGGTCTCGATCAAGTCCATGTGACTTTATTATATTTATAATAATATTGGAGGGAAAGTGAAACACAGCTTAGACAGGGGTGTTGTTCGGCTTTGCACAAGTTTAGACTGCTAGCTAACGCTAGCTAACGCTACGCCGCCGGACGTTAGCACAACAGCGTTAGCCTAGCCTGCTAGGTAAATACTACGACTGCCTTTGGTGTTGCCTATATATGCGTCCATGTTGTCAACATCATACATGTGGCATTAGTGCACCTGTTGTACCATAATTGTATTGAACAAAATAGTAAGCTTCGCTCCTACGAGATGGGGGGGTTGTTACACACAAAGCTAACTGGCTATAGTTAGCCTGTACAGATGCTAGCGGATATAGCTAACGTCGCGTAGCCAGCCAGCAACTTCGGCAGTAGAGTTTCGGTAAGCTAACACGACCGTGTTGTCGCCCACAATCAACCTGCAGTGATGTTTGAAATATAAACAATTAAAATACTGGTGCGTGCTGGTTGGGGATGACCATGATTCTGTCTGAAATGTCACAAACTGATTTAGGCATCTTCAGATCAGCTGATCGCGGGGCGAGCTCCCCGACCGGAGGCGCTCGCTCCCCGACCGGAGGCGCTCGCTCCCCGACCGGAGGCGCTCGCTCCCCGACCGGAGGCGCTCGCTCCCCGACCGGCGGCAGGCTCGCCTACAGCACCCGCTCTCCACAGCCACATGTTTGGCCGCCACACACACAAGCACCGGCCAAACAGCGACACGTTTTCACCGGAGGAAGAGGTAAGCACTTAGAAATAACACTCGGGGATGCCTTCTATTACTATATCTAGATAAGTGTACCAGTACTTATCTGAACTAACGACAGGATCCCTGTCACTAGATCGAAAGAAAACGTTGACGTTCACTCGGTGCTATTCACTGACAGTAAAAAGTAAAGTCATTGTATTCACTGCTGCGTTGCTAAAATAAAGGAGATAAATGAAGGAGATAAATGAAGAAGACTTCCCCACAATCTTGACAATTCCTCATTTGCCCTCTCACGTCTGGAAGGTTCGTAATTATTCGGCTGCTGGCCTTTCCTCCTCGTCCACATCCCAGTCAGTCACCGTAGTTCTAGTGCCAGGCTGAGACTTAACTCCCCACGATGACGTCATTGCCGAATTCACTTCATAAACCCGCGAACACCAAAAATGACCAAAAACTAACTTTTAACACTATTTGGAGACATTTTTAAAAATGATATACAAGTCTTGAGTGTTTTTTGTACCCAATAATCAACAGTGGTGGTTAACTTGCAACATGGGCTTTAAGTATAGTGTACATTTTAGGATTTTTCTGCATTTATAATGAGTGTGTATTGCGTGAAGTAGAGTGTGGAGTGATGTCACTAGAGTGGAGCAATTGAAAAAAAAATTCTTTGTTATCTCTCTATAACTTGCTCCCACGCCAACAATTCTAACTTGTCATGGACAGTTTATAAATCAAAACGTAGGTATTCTTGTCTAGTTTCAGCGAACATGCTTATTTATGCAATATGAATTATACTTTTCGCTCAGCGAGCTTTCAAATGACAAGACTTCCAAATCTTCCTCCATCCACTGCCACGTTAAACATTGTCCACATTTCTGAGCAAAACGCAGAGCGATGCACTTTTTTAAAATCACTGATATGCCCACATTTTTAGGTTTATTCACATGAATTCTATATCAATACGTTCACAAAGGCCTTCTGGTGCCAATGGGGAAGTTATATTATTGGTATCTCTTATCCATTTGGCGGGATGACCGTTTGAGAGCTTGTTCAGTGTGTGAATAGCTGGTGACACAGGTGACAGCTGCATCGTTAACTGATTACAGATCAAAGCGATGACATCACAGAGATGAAAGGCTTCCTAGCTGTGTTTACAAACATGGCCACTGATCATATGTAGCCATGGCAACCGTTTCCCAGACACTGCAATACTCTTTATGGCTGTCCGTCTCCATCTCTGTCTCATTATACTGTATATTACAATGTATAGCACACCAAACAGACGCTTTGGTGGTGGAGCAGTGGTTGTGACACATGCCCTTCATGTGGGAGACGCGGGCTCGTATCCAACAGCGATACCTCAACCAATGTACTCCGTATCTTCTGCAGACTTTCAGTTATTAAAACCATTCAACTTTTAAAATCTAGCTCCTTATGGTGTAGTGGTGTTATTCAATGTAATTAAAACCATTCATACTTTTTCAACTATTCTTACTACTTCAACTTCTTACTAATTTAAGCTATTTATCCAGTTTAGCTTTAGCATTCAAAAATTTTGTTTTAATTTTTTCCACATCTTTTTTTACATTGTTGTTATTCAACTTAATTAAAACCATTCCTATTTTTTCAACTATTCTTACTACTTACTAATTTAAGCTATTTATCCAGTTTAGCTTTAGCGTTTCACATTTTTTCTACAACTTTTACTGATTTAAGCTATTCAACCAGGTGAGCTTTAGAAATTCAGCTATTCAGCATTCCCACGCATTTTCTGCAGGAAATGCATTTTCTAGTTAGTAATGATCCAAATGATCCACTCCAATTCTCATGCATTCCGGTTTTGTTCCAAAACCACACCTGGAGCATCTCAGAAGCGGAACGTTTTGCTGCCCAAATCGCAGATTTTATGGATCTCTACTTTGTACTTTACAGTAACAACAATCGTGTGTTTATAAAGCTAGTATCTACCTTCCACTCCAAGCCCTCCTGTAATTAAACTCCATGCCTTTTCTTTTCTGGTGTTGTCCTTTAAAATAAGATATGTCCATTATGATTTTCCACCTCCAAGATGAATCTCTTGTTATCCATGGTGTTGTAGGGAAGACATAAACAATATTTGGGGGTGTTATTTGGTAAATTGACTGGATAGTCTCACTGTTTCACTTCACACATGGCTGTCTTAACAGCCTGCGGCTTGCCTGAAAGTAAATCTGATGCATTTCTTGAGTGGAGTGGAAAGCCACTTCACGCACGCTTCTGAGACATGTGGCTAGTGTAATATCAAGCGTTGACTTTAAATCGTTGGAAATTGGTGAAAATAGTAAATCATGTGGTTAGTGCAGCTTAACCAAGTCTACAGTTTTAATCCAATATATAGTTGTTAGTAGTAGTGATGTTACATTGAATGGGGTGGTTATCTTGTTATGTGTTGGCTACTACCTACAGCATAGAATTAATGATAGTATTAAAGGGTAAATACCATTTTTTTCAACCTGGACCATGTTTTTCTATGTTTTTGTATCTAAGTGACTGATGGGAACACCAATCTTTGACATTGATCCAGTATTAAGCAAGATTGCTGCAGTTGGCTTGTATTTATCGTCACACAAGAGCTTGTTTTGTCATTGACAGGCTCAGATTAATATGCTAAGGGTTTACCAACATCATGGAAATAAATCCCTTCAGAGATAGACCTTTAAAACTTCTTTGAGACCTTTTTTGTTTAACCAGAAACAGCTCTGAGGTTTGCTTTTGCTTAACCCACCTGACACCATTTAAAAAAGCAATAGTAGTGTTGTCTGTACAGTCAGTGAGGCATACATACAGTCTTTAGCTCATGGCTACCCCAGCCACAATTATCTGCCGCCACTACTAGTGAGTGACATTCTATTTGTTATTGCTCTGTGCTCAGTGGTTGGAGCTTTGTGCTCTTTTCTGATCCATATGATTGGTTGCCTACATGGTGGCCTGTAATTGGCTGTTAAGTTCCATACTTCAATAAACATCATGCTGTTTTTTTTGTGGTTTGGCTTTTTCACGTGTTAATGATTTTTATTTTCATTCATTATTGGATAGTTCAGTGTTTCCCACAGGTTTTTGTGAGACTATGTGGGGTGGAAGTCCGACGCCTCTCTTACAATTCCACCCATCGTGACTTTTGTATCTTCGCTGCCGGGCTCACTGACAAATCGCCCCTGACAGCTGTTTTGTTGGATGTCACAAGTGGTGGCTGGTGTACTGATAATTCAATTCAATTCAATTTTATTTATAGTATCAATTCATAATAGTTATCTAAAGACACTTTACAGATAGAATAGGTTTAGACCACACTAGACCACGTAATTTACAAGGACCCAACCATTCTAATAGTTCCCTCCAGAGCAAGCAACAGTGAGACAGTGGCAAGGAAAAACTCCCTTTTAGGAAAAAACCTTGGACAGACCCAGGCTCTTGGTTGATCAAAAAATAAATCCTACATTTCTGACAGTAGTGCTGGAGGCCAAGGCAATACCATCCAGAGTAGCTATATCTTTGGAGGTGTTTAGGGCCCAGCACAATAATTTCAGTTTTGTCTGTGTTTAACATCAGAAAATTGTAGGTCATCCATGATTTTATATGTTTAATTCATGCTTGAAGTTTAGCTAACTGACTGGATTTGTCTGGGTTGATTTATAGGTAAAGTTGGGTGTCATCCAAGTTAATTGAGTATTTCCTAATAATATCGCCTAGAGGAAGCATATACAGTGAGGAAAATAAGTATTTGAACACCCTGCTATTTTGCAAGTTCTCCCATTTAGAAATCATGGAGGGGTCTGAAATTGTCATTGTAGGTGCATGTCCACTGTGAGAGACATAATCTAAAAAAAAAATCCAGAAATCACAGTGTATGATTTTGTAACTATTTATTTGTATGATACAGCAGCAAATAAGTATTTGAACACCTGAGAAAATCAATGGGAATATTTGGTACAGTAGCCTTTGTTTGCATTTCCAGAGGTCAAACGTTTCCTGTAGTTTTTCACCAGGTTTGCACACACTGCAGAAGGGATTTTGGCCCACTCCTTCACACAGATCATCTCTAGATCAGTCAGGTTTCTGGGTTGTCTGTGAGAAACACGGAGTTTGAGCTCCCTCCAAAGATTCTCTATTGGGTTTAGGTCTGGAGACTGGCTAGGCCACACCAGAACCTTGATATGCTTCTTCCAGAGCCACTCCTTGGTTATCCTGGCTGTGTGCTTCAGGTCATTGTCATGTTGGAAGACCCAGCCTCGACCCATCTTCAATGCTCTAACCTAGGGAAGGAGGTTGTTTCCCAAAATCTTGCAATACATGGCCCCGGTCATCCTCTCCTTAATACAGGGCAGTTGCCCTGTCCCATGTGCAGAAAAACACCCCCAAAGCATGATGCTACCACCCCCATGCTTCACAGTAGGGATGGTGTTCTTGGGATGGTACTCATCATTCTTCTTCCTCCAAACACGGTTAGTGGAATTATGACCAAAAAGTTATATTTTGGCCTCATCTGACCACATGACTTTCTCCCATGACTCCTCTGGATCATCCAAATGGTCAACTTAAGACGGGCCTTGACATGTGCTGGTTTAAGCAGGGAAACCTTCCGTGCCATGCACAATTTCAAACCATGACGTCTTAGTGTATTACCAACAGTAACCTTGGAAACGGTGGTCCCAGCTCTTTTCAGGTCATTGACCAGCTCCTCCCGTGTAGTTCTGGGCTGATTTCTCACCTTTCTTAGGATCATTGAGACCCCACGAGGTGAGATCTTGCATGGAGCCCCAGTCCGAGGGAGATTGACAGTCATGTTTAGCTTTATACATTTTCTAATGATTGCTCCAACAGTGGACCTTTTTTCACCAAGCTGCTTGGCAATTTCCATGTAGCCCTTTCCAGCCTTGCGGAGGTGTACAATTTAGGCTCTAGTGTCTTTGGACAGCTCTTTGGTCTTGGCCATGTTAGTAGTTGGATTCTCACTGATTGTATGGGGTGGATAGCTGTCTTTATGCAGCTTACGACCTCAAACAGGTGTATCTAATTTAGGATAATAAATGGAGTGGAGGTGGACATTTTGAAGGCAGACTAACAGATCTTTGAGGGTCAGAATTGTAGCTGATAGACAGGTGTTCAAATACTTATTTGCACCTGTATCATACAAATAAATAGTTAAAAAATCATACATTGTGATTTCTGGAATTTGTTTTTTAGATTATGTCTCTCACAGTGGACATGCACCTACGATGACAATTTCAGACCCCTCCATGATTTCTAAGTGGGAGAACTTGCAAAATAGCAGGGTGTTCAAATACTTATTTTCCTCACTGTATAAGGTGAAATGAATTGGTCCAAGCCTGAGCCTTGTGGAAAACAATGGCTAACTTTAGCTTGGAGGATTTATCGTTAACATTAACTAATTGGGAGTGGCAATAGCTCAGTCCGTAGGGAGGTGGGTTAGGAACCGGACGTGTGTGCTGGTGTATGCTGGATCAAGTCCACATAAGGACCAAAGTATGGTGCTGGATTGGTAGCTAGAGAGGTTTACCTCCTGGGCACTGCCAAGGTGCTCTTGAGCAAGGCACCAAACCACCAACTGCTCAGGACGCCTTTCCATGGGCAGCCCCCTCAGTCTGACATCTCTCCATTAGTGCATGTATAGTTACTGCGCTGTGTGTAATTCAGGCCTGTGTAACAACAGAGTGTAAATTGTAATTTCCCCTTGTGGGACTAATAAAGGATACATTATTATTATGAAAAAATTGAGATTGATCAGAAAAATAAGACTTGAACCAGCTTACTGCAATTGCTTTAATTGCCAACTAAGTGTTCCAGTCTCTGTAACAGGATGGTATGGTCAATGGTGTCGAATGCAGCACTAAGATCTAGTAAAACAAGTGCAAAGACAAGTCTTTGTCTGCAGCAGTTAGAAGGGTCATTTATAATTTACACCAGTGGCATCTCTGTGATATGATGCTTTCTAAATCCCGACTTAAAGACCTCAAATAAACTACTGCTATGTAGAAAATCACATAACTGATTAGCAACTACCTTCTCAAGGATCTTGGAGAGAAAGGGAAGGTTAGATATAGGTCTATAGTTGGCTAAGGCATCAGGAATGAGGGTAAGTTTTTTTCACAAGAGATTTTATCAGAGCTACTTGAAATGACTGCGGTACATAACCTGTTAATAAAGACATATTGATCATTTCTAGTAATGAAGTGTCAACCACGGGTAAAGCTTCTTTAAGAGAAGAGACCTTTAACATTAATTGTTGAAGGTCAGGTCTTGTCGTTCTTTCTAGCAGTCCTGCGTTTAAAGGTGAACCGTTAAGTGCAAGAGGTGATGAATATTATCTATAATTGTTATAATTTTATAATTAAAGAAGCTCATGAAGTTGTCACTACTCACAGCTATGGGAATAGATAGAGCTGTGACTCTGTCGGTTGCAGTGCTGAAAAGAAACCTTGAGTTGTTCTTATTTACTTCTATTAGTGATGAGTAATAGCCTGATCTGGCATTTCTAAATGAGATTCTTCCAGTTTGGTGGAAGGCCATTTACATTAAAGTTTTCGCAAGGTTTGTTTTAATTTGCGAGTTTGGGAGTTATACCAAGGTGCTAGTTTCCTTTTAATTCATCATCATCTTTTTGAGGGAAGCAACAGAGCCTAAAGTCATCCGTAGGCAAGGCTCTCACCGTCTACAAAATTCTTACTTCTATCAGTTAAAACAATAAAAAAGTTTTATACTGTTTTAAAGATAATTTTTAGGGCTTTTCCCTTCATTTGATAGTGACTGTGGGCAGACAGGAAAGGTGGCAGTGAGATGGGCAATGACACGCAGTAAAGGTCCACAGGTTGGAGAGAAATTGATTTTAGATAGCATAAAAGCGGTGAACAAAACAGCAGCAAGAATGTAGAGAGATAATACTATTCAAACAGAGGCTACAGCAGGATGATAGGATATCACTGGGCTATCGGATAGATGAGATCAGCTGAAGAAAAAAGCTGATGAAAGCAGCTGATAACTTGATTGACCGCCCCAGACAAGACAGCAAGGAATAATGAACAATGCGTGAGAGAATTGAATTGCAGATGTGTGAGCAATAAAACTTAAGGCCTAAGCAGGCCCGCCAATCGGTATTATGGGGACAGAGGGGACGATATTTTCAAGTTTGTGTCTGTCCGGTTTGGAGGGCAGTATTACTATACAGAGTTAGTTACTGTAACAGGTCAACCTGTTTCTGTCAAGAACAGAAGTCAACTAGAAAATTCCGCAAGAAATTTTAAGTGTGCACATCCAACTAACGACTACTTTTGTTGACACTTTTTATCAATGTTTTTAACTTTTTCTTAAGTCTTTGTCCCTTTTTTCAATTTCTGTCACTTTATTTTTACACTATGTAACACTAACTTATTAATTTTAGTTTTACAGTTATTTTTGGAATTGATGGTCAATAATTCAAATAATTTTTAGGAAATTTTACCTATCTTTGAGTCAGAAAAGCAGAAATTAGGAATTATTTTGACTAAAATTAAAGGAATGGATGTTGTTAGATAATCACAGGCTGGAATATGTCAACTTTTACTCAATGCTATTTCAAAATCACTTCAATTGATATGAGCACACCTTTTAGAAGTACTGTTAATGATATATAGTAATGTCAACTTTTACTCAATGCTATTTCAAAATCACTTCAATTGATATGAGCACACCTTTTAGAAGTACTGTTAATGATATATAGTAATATATTAAAGTTGTGGGAAGTTTATATGGCTTAAACTGTATGTTTCATTCGTCCCCCCCATGCTTTTTCCTTTGTCCCTTCCAGGAGGGACAGATGAAACATTATGCGTGTCTCACTTTTGCTGTAATAATTCCTTTTTGTTCAAAGCTGAAAATGAAACTCTATTTGACAGATGACAGGTGTAGGTTGCTAGTGACAAAATATTAGCTTTCAATGTGATACCACCGCAGTGTAAATTACATTTAATTAAAAAGTAAAGACCAAAAATGGCTTTTCATAGTTTTATTTGGTTTCTGTCAACTTTACATTAAAAGGTGTGTGTTACGATGCTAAAAATGTATTTACATGGAGACTGATGGGTATGGTCCATCGTGACATCATGTTAGCTGACAAATAGTGTGAATGGTGTGAACCAAGGGGGTAAGCCTCTCCTCTCTAAGCGTAGCTCCCATGTGCCATTTTAATGCTACGAAGCCATCACCTGCACTTTGGCAGTGAATTACATCTGAAGCGTTTAGAGACTCTATTTTAGAGACTCTATTTGTCCATTGTTTATTTCTAAAGAAACTCGACATTGTATAAAAGGCTCCATTACCTTGTAGCTCACGTTATGGATCTGTAGCAGACGTTTTTGTAAAAATAGGCAAACGATTGTGTCATAACCATGCGACTTGCTGTCGCATAGTCGACAAATCACTGCCAGGAGAAGCTTGCAGATAGTTTCGACTTGCTGCTGTTTAGGTTTAATTACTAATGTTAAGTAGCATGTTAGTTAGCAGTAATTAGCCTGTGTCTATGTTATCTCCTAACATATACCTACGCTCGCCGTCTCTGCAAGATTGGGAATGATTGAGATTTCTCTTGGCACAGCTACCAGAAGACATACAACTTTCAGACACGTTGCCCACATCACACCTACATCATCAAGCTCAGTTGGAGGCTGCGCAGTAAAGCCTAGCCGTCACTGGAAAAGTGCTTCTATTTTCCTTCACTGGTCTCTGTCCAGAGCAATGGGATCTGTTGGTCGATTTCTTTAACTGTCTATGGTGTGAACAGAGCAAGAAGTTTGCGTCCGATGGATTCCATAGTTACATGTCTGCGACCTGCACAAGATTTCCTATATTTTGACCAACTATGATGTATGAATAGTGAAAACTGTAGGAGAGAGAGCAATTTGTTTGGAAAGAATTCAGAGAATCGTACTGCAGCTCCCCCCTCTATTCTCTACCTCTCACCATTCCGGCCACATACACACACAATCTGAAACGGTCTAAAAACTGGACGATACAAGTTGGGAGAAACCCCAATAAAGAGAAAAGAGAAAGCCCAATAAACACCAGTCTTGTCTTCCGTATAAACTTTTAATTATGTTCATACATTAAAGTATGCTGATACAGCATGGCCCCAAAGAGGTGTCATTTTGAGCGATGTTGAGCGATTTCCCGAAGATTTCCCAATAAAGTCTATAAGAAATTTTGCACCATTTTTTGCAGATTTTGTGAAAATTGCACGGGACATCACTTTGAAAATGGATAGCCCACCATTCCCGGTCAATACACACGTTTTGATGTATTTTGTGTGCACGTGTTGGCAACACTCCGTGACTAGTAGTGGGACAAAAATGTGGCGGAAGATGAAGAATAATAATAAGTGTGAGAAATAATAGTCATTCTGCCCATTGCTGCTATTGCAGCACATTGGTACACTGAATAACACGTACTGTACATGTAAAAGCTCATGGTACATATCTTCACATGATCTGGGATTGCTCTCCTGTTGGTCAGTTCTGGAACAATATTGCATCCAAAATATCTGCCCTGATTAATGATACTGTACCTGTACATTTTGAATGATCTGTCAGTCCCTCAGCTCTCTAAAACTAAAAAATGTGCTGTTTTTGCTGGACTTACAGCGGCCAAGAGAATGATAGCAAGCCGTTGGAAACAACCTCATGACTTGTCAATGTTGAGAACCTTTTTCCTTTTTGGATGATGTATATATGGATCTCTCCATGGCTCAAATAAATGGAGTGCCAGGAAAGATTTTGGACACTTGGCTCAGCATTGCTGAATCCTTGAAATCGATGCTGTAGATTTGTGCTACAGCCTTTTCACTTCTATCTGTGTGTTTGGTCCCTTTTGTCTTTTTCTGGTTTCCCAGTCAATGCCTCTTGTTTGTTTGTGTGTTTGTCTGTGTCTCTTTCTATCTGTCTTGTTTGTTAGCTGCAGGCATCGTTCTTGCTGTTGTGTTTTTGTTGTGTCGCCCTCCTTCCTCTATTTCCTCTTTGTTTTGGTGTGGAAACATTTGATTGCAAAGAAGGATTGTGGTAAAGATGCACTGTGCCTTCTTCAGTATGTGTAGTGTACTTTCCTATATATAGTCATCATTAGACTAATGTTTTGCACTTTTACCTATTTTTTTAAATAAAAACTTTGATCACAAAAAATAACACTTACATGTACAGACATTTTACAAACATGTACACACATTTTACAGACAGGAAAATAAAGGAAACAATTACATTTAAGGTTCTGTACTTGACATTTAGGACATTAATATAGCAGACTTATGCTACAGCCTTCTCACTTCTAGCTGTGTGTGTCCCTTTTGTTTTATGCTGGTCTCCCAGGCAAGGCCTCTTGTTTGTTTGTTTGTCTGTCTCTTTCTGTCTGTCTTGTTTGTGAGCTCGCTATTTGCTATTTTTTCAATTACATTTTTATAGTGTCAAATCATAACGTTATCTTAGGAAACTTCACAGATAGAGTATGTATAGACTACACTTTATAATTTACAGAGACAAACAATTTCCCAAAAAGCAATTTAACTTATTGCAACAGATGTTCTCTGATTTGATACTGCGTGCTTGTTTGTGCATCTGCGGCAGATGCACAAACATGCACTCTGCATCAGATACAGAGGGCCGTGACAAAGCGTCAGTAATTGATGAGTTGGGGAACAGCCTGTAAGAGCTGTGCGGAGGCAGTCCCACAACACTTTTTTCAGTATTTTGAATACATCCCGTTTAAGAAATACATTGTGTGTGTGTGTGTCTGTGGGTGTGTGTTTGTGTGCATGTGTGTGCGCGCATTGTACAGTATGTACAGTATGTATTTCTGTTGATTCTAAATTGTCCCTGTGTGATATGAAAAGGATTAACTAAGGCTAGTGAACCATTTTATTACCCTGTACTACTGACATGCACTGATTGGTGGAAGCTTATCCTGTGTAATAATGATAATAATATTCTGCAAGCCCAAACCGGTTAGCTTTTCTATTGAAATAATAATAAAGCAAGCACATTATATTGGCCAGTCTAAGACTTTTTTTGGACTCTATGCTTTATTCTGCTTGTCTAATTTTGACATGTTTATCATTTTGATGACCACACGGCACATTTGTTGCACCAGTTCTATAAAGCTAAGTGAGCCTGAGGAAGCTTTGTGCGAGGTAAAAGGCTTCATCTCCACCTCTTAATCAATAGAAATGAGCGTTCTTAGCTGAAGCGGATAATGCTTTTGTGGAAATCTGACCAAGTGTCCCTTCTTCCCCATCCTTTTCTATTTCTTGCCTCCTCTTTCTCTCCTCTTGTCATTATTCTTTCTACCCATCTGTATCCTTTGCAGGTTTTGGCTTTGTGACATTTGAAATTGAGGATGTGGTGGAGAAAGTCTGCGAGATCCATTTTCATGAAATCAATAATAAAATGGTGAGTGGGCTCCATTGCATTTCAGAATGTCTGACATAGATCTGGATTCATATTTGATTTTTCTCAGTGTAGCAATGAAAGTGATGGTGGAAACTGATACTGGACCAGCCATGATGGAAACTAATGTGCACACACACACACACACACACACACCACACCAGTGAGATGCTAAAGGGATGAAAGAAGTGGAGGTCAGCTGTCTGTTCTGTGCAACTGATCACTAACCATGAAACTGTGTGTTGAAATGGTATGTGATGCCGAAGCACATAAAAGGGCAGAACAACCTGGCCCAACCTCTGCCCCCTTGTCCACTTTCCACGCCAGGATGCTCTGCAAATTAGACTAGAATGGTTGGCCATGACTGAAGGTTTGTCATGGTAAGAGATTAAAAGAAAATCACAGTGAACATGGGGGCCCAACAGAAGGTCCCATGCTAGTGTTTGGTAAGTGTATCCGCTCCAAAACTACAGCTCATATGCTCAGAGTATTATTCAGTGTTTTGTTTATTTGTTATTATTTTTTTAGCCTTTAATGTTTCAGCCCAGAACGTTGTCTTGGTGGTTTCTGAGCAACCCGTTCGACTTAGATGTTAACTGTCCCCCTGTATAATGAATGAAAGAGATGGGACGCCATGGGTTAGCTTAACAACAACTCTTATCTGACCGAAAAACCCGGGAAGCCCTTACATTGTATTATGGGTACTGTAATCTCTACCGCTACACCTCCTCTTTTTAGTTCAGCAATAGGCTTTTAAACATAAGCCATACTTTTAGCTTAACTGTGTAGGCTTCTTTCCATTACTTCATTATTTTATTTATTTAAACACTTAGGAACAGTATTGCCTGTTAAACAGTTTACACCTTCACATCCGCCAAGTGGGAACGCCAGCAGAGCAGCTCAGGCAATCACAGACTGTGTCTGTCGTCATCTACAGAACAAACCTGACGCTCCCATGCTAATACTTGGCGATTTTAACCACTGCAGTTTGAATAAACTTTACCTGGTTTTCATCAATATGTTAAGTGCAACACCAGAAATGACAACATCCTTGATTAATGCTATGGCAATATCAAGGACGCCTACACAGCTAGAGCCAGACCTCCCCTGAAGAACTCTGACCATAATGTTATCCAGCTCCTCCCCACATATTGCTCAGTTTTTAAGTCCAGCAAACCAGTAACCCAGTCCGTGAAGGTATGGTCCAGAGACAAAATGGAGGAGCTGAAGGGATGCTTCTACTGCACAGACTGGGATATCTTTTTCAAGGACTCAGACATTGACAGTGCTACTGAATCAATCACTGCCTATATATCTTTTTGTATTGATTCTGTTATACCCCAAAAAACTGTTAAAAGATATCCTAATAATAAACCCTATATCACAAAAGGTATTAGGGATTGTATTAATAGGAAGAAAACAGCTTTCAAATCTGGAAATAAGGCGGAAGTCCGAGCTGCAAGGACCTCAATCAGCAAATGAGAGCGGCACGGTAGCAGCATAGGGAGCGGGCAGAACAAGAACTGTTAGAATCCAACACAAAGTCACTTTGGGACTCTATCAGACATATGACCAACATGGCCACTAAAAGGAAGCCTCTGTTTGCCCACAACGAAATTGCAAAAGCAAACGAGCTAAATAATTTTGATATATCTTTTAACACTGATAATGCAAGGGAATGTGCTGTAGTGTTAGAGAATGTAATTTGTAATGTGAACTTGGATAGAATCATAATTGAACCGCACGCTGTTACAAAGGTATTCAAAAAAAATACAAACAACCAAAGCAACCGGCCCTGATAACCTGTCTGCTTTGCTTTTAAAAACTTTTGCAGAAGAACTGTCACCAGCCTGGCATAAATTATTCCAGCTTTCTATAGATACGTTCACAATACCAAATCTGTGGAAAAAATCTATTATTATTCCAATACCCAAAAAGGTCTGTCCCCAGGAGAATAATGATTATCGGCCGGTGGCTATCACCTCTAATGTTTTTAAATCAATGGAAAGGCTTATGATAGAGAAACTCCATACTGATGTGGATCTATTGTTAGATAGATACCAATTTGCGTACACAAAAAATTGTAGTACAAGTGATGCAATATCAACAATAATGCACCTTACTCTGAAGCACCTTGAAAGTCCTGATGCATATGCCAGATTGCTTTTTGTTGATTTCAGTTCTGCCTTTAACTCAATCCAACCAGATATCATGCTTAGGAAACTAGTTCAGTTAAATGTAAATCCTTTTTCAATTAGGTGGTATCACTCTTTCTTGTCAAACAGGCCACAGCAGGTGAAGTTTAACTCCGTCCTGTCTGATAACCATGTGCAGCACTGGCGCCCCCCAAGGGTGTGTCAGTTCTCCCCTCTTGTTTACATTGTACACCAATGACTGCATCAGCTCTGAGCCAAACCAACATAAAGTAAAATTTAGGATCCAGTTTACTTGAAGGCTGGGATAGTGATGTGCGCAGGTTTCTTCACATCTGTAACTGCGCTGGTAAGAATCCATGCTCTAATGGTGTGGCTCTGTAAGCCAGAAATGCTCTGACATGGTTGGTGTCTTTTTTCCAAAGGCTCTTAAGCATCTGGACAGCATGTTCTGCCTCGCCATTTGCTTTTGGGTAACAAGGACTGCTTGTTATGTGGGTGAAGCCACTTTCTTTTGCAAATGTGCTGAATGTCTCTGACAAGAACTGTGGCCCGTTGTCAAATACTACAGTCTGTGGATATCCGTGACGGGCGAAAGCCTCCTTCCCAGCTCGAATGGTTGCCTCAGCTGATGTGACCCTGAGCTCCGCTACCTCAATGTAACAAGAAATGTAGTCCACAATTAGCAGGTACGTCTTTTTTGACAACTCAAACAAATCCATCCCCACCTTTTGCCACAGCTCAGGGACTGCAATCTGGATTAGTGGCTCTCTGTACTGTGTTCTGTGTCTTTGGCATATTTCACATTAGTCCACTGTCTCTCAGATCAGGCCACCATTCTGATTCCTGGGCTCTGGCGCAGCACTTGGAGATGCCTTGATGACCTTCATAGAGTTCAATATGTCCCCTCAGAGTACCTGAGGTATAATGAGCCTCTCCCCTTTCATGAGAAGGTCTCCTGCAAGATGCAGCTCCATTCTGACCTGCCAGTAGAGGGCCACGTCTGGTCTCAAACCACGTTTCTCTGGTCACTCTGTTAGACAGTAGTGTGCAACGGTTTTGCATGTTTCATCTGTTTGTTGCATTTGTTTGATTTCCTCCAACCGCTTGTCTGTAGTAGGGAGGAAGACACAACAGCATCCACAAACACCTGGACCTCTTTCCCCAGTTGTAGGTCGTCAGAGGACGGCATGTCTCTCAGTGGAGCTCTTGACAATGTGTCTGCAGTGATAAGGCTTTTACCTGGGATATGGACATGTCAATGTCATAGTCATATCTCAGGAGTCTCAGATGAAACCCTGGGTGACAGATCATCCACACCTCTTGTGCTCAACAGTGAACCAAGGGTTTTATGGTCTGTTAGCAGTGTGAAGTACAGACCCTGTGCATAAGAGTTTAGTCTTTCACACGCCCATGTCACTGCTAGAGCCTCTTTCCCGATCTGCGCATAGTGTTTCTCTGTGTCTCTGTGTCCCTTCTGCACTTCCAAGGTCCGGTCTGAGATGCTGCGAGACAGTTCACTGGACTGGTCAGCCCTCAGATGTAAAACCTTCATCCTCTCAATCACTCCATGTAGGCACTGCTTAAGTTCCCCAGACAGCAGGTGGGTAAATTTACTGGCGGCTGTCTGCAGGGAATGTTCCACTTGGACATGACGGCTCCCCTGGTGAAGCATGTTTGGGTGAAAAAATCTTGTCAATAGCGCTGAGCGACCAGTTGATCAATTCCATGTTGAATATTTCAGGAAAACAGCAGGCAGGGGACAAAGAGAAAAGAGAAAAGTTTCACAAGACAAGCTAGACAGACAGGGGAAGAAGCCAAGCTGAGATAAGAGGGGCGAGGAGGAAAAACACGACTGCTCTCGCCAGAAGCAGGAAGAAGAATGGTGTATTGAATGGTGTAAGATCTACACAGATCCTGAGCTTGTCTTTCAAAGGTTTTGGAACAACCACCATCCCTGAACACCAGGCTGTTGGTTCAGTGACTTTTGAGATGACACTTATGTTTTCCATTCTAGTTAGTTCCTCACATACTTTTTCTCTCAGGGGTAGAGGAACTCGTAGAGGCCATAGGGTGTAGCCCCCTGTTCCAGCTCAATGTGGCACGGCTCTTTCAACTTAACAAGCCCTTGAAACACAGCTGGATAAGCTGCCTTAAATTCAGTCTCAGCCTGTGTCACAGTCCCTTCATCAACACTGTGTATAAGTCCCATTGCCACTATTGCTGGTAAGTCCAATAGTAATTGTGTCAGTCCTGTCACAACATACACATCTTGATTAGTGTGCCCCTCTGTCATCATCTTGCTCTGAAACCAGCCTTTTACATTCAGTGGATTGTGACCCAATCCAAATAGTCTTTTAAGTGGTCTTCCCAGTTTATCATCTCGCTCTGGTTTGAAGACACTTTCTGGTGTGGATGTGACATCTGCTCCTGTGTCAAGCTTGAAATGAATGGCTTCTCCATTCAGATAAACTTTTTCCATCCATGGCGCTCTACTTCGTGAATTAACTTCACCAAGGAATGCATAGTCCTGCACGTCACTGTCTTTTGTGTTTTGTGTGACAGTTTGTACAGGCTACGGCAGGCTACTGCACAATGTCCTTTTCTGTGACACTTTCAACATTCCATGTCTTTAGCTGGACAGTCTTTCCATGCATGTTTGCGTCCTTTTCCACATCGGCCACACTCCTTTTCGCTCTGAGTATCTGATCTTTGGCCTTTGTTTATCTTCTGTCCTATGTACTAAAACTTTTTTCATGTGTGTTTTAATGGCGTCCACATTCATTTTGGGATCTCCTCCCACCGCATTGTTGTGCAGTATTGTCTGTTGTCTCATACTAGTCTCGCGTTGTCTCACTTTTTATATTGCCTTTGCTAGTGTTAATTCGGAGTCCATTTGTAGCTGTTCTGACACTTCTTGTCTTTTATGCCAACCACAATTCAATCTCTTATCAGTTCGTCTTTAAGAACTCCAAAGCTGCAGTGATCTGCTAACATGTGTACTGATGTAATGAACACTTCTGCACTATCTAGCTGACATCTCATGTTAAAACTTGTCTCTTTTAAAAATGACATTGTGTTTGCCCACACAGTGTTGTTCAAATGTAGTTTTAACAACATCATATTTCTTTTTATTTTCGTCAGTCAATGGCAAAACTCCCAAAATATCATTTGCTGCATCTAGGTGTATATAGGAGTGAATTCACCTGATAGTTGTCGGGTTTGTCCTTTAATCCTGATGTGGTACAAAATCAATTCCATTCAATTAAATTTTATTTATATAGCGCTAAATCACAACATCAGTTATCTCATTGCGCTTTTCATAAAAGAGCAGGTCTAGACCGTACTCGGTGATGTTATTTACAGAAACCCAACAATTCCCACCAAGAGCAAGCACTAGGCGACAGAGGCAAGGAAAAACGTCCTTTTAAGAGGCAGAAACCTCGAGCAGAATGATTGCTCAGGGTGGATAGTCATCTGCCTCGACCGGTTGGGGGAGAGAAAGAGACAGGGAGAGAGAGAGACAGACAGACAGACAGAGAAGAGATGAGAGAGACATGGAGGCAGCAGTCGACTCCAACAACAGATCCAGACTCCACAGCTCCAGAGCCAGAACCACCTGCAGGAAGTGATAGAAGGTGAAAGGAGAGGGGCGAGAGTGCACAAGACTCCGGGGGCGATAGAGCACAAGACTCGAGTTATTAACATGCATTAATGGGATGAGGTTGCGTACAGATGGAGAGAAGGAGGAAGAGAGAGGTGCTCAGTGCATCATGGGAAGTCCCCCAGCAGTCTAGGCCTATAGCAGCGTAATTAAGGGATGGTTCAGGACTCTCCTGAGCCAGCCCTAACTTATAAGCTTAATCAAAGAGGAAAGTCTTAAGCCTACTCTTAAATGTGGAGACGGTGTCTGCCTCCTGAACCCAAACTAGAACCTGGTTCCACAGGAGAGGAGTTTGATAGCTGAATGCTCTGGCTCCCATTCTACTTTTAGAGACTCTAGGAACCACAAATAACCCTGCATTCTGGGAGCGCAGTGCTCTGGTGGGATAGTAAGGTACTATGAGCTCTTTAAGATAAGATGGTGCCTGACCATGAAGAGCTTAAAAGGTGAGAAGAAAGATTTTAAATTCTATTCTGGATTTTACAGGAAGCCAATGCAGAGATGCTAAAAGAGGAGAGATGTGATCTCTTTTCCTGGTTCCTGTCAGAACACGTGCTGCAGCATTCTGGATCATCTGAAGAGTCTTTATGGACTTTTTCGAGCAGCCTGATGATAAAGAATTGCAGTGGTCCAGCCTAAAAGTAACAAATGCATGGACTAGTTTTTCTGCATTATTATTAGACAGGATATTCCTGATTTTTGCAATATTACGTAGGTGAAAAAGGCGATCCTTGAAATTTGCTTTATGTGAGAATTAAACGACATGTCCTGATCAAAGATAACTCCAAGATTCCTCACAGTGGTGCTGGAGGCCATGTTGATGCCATCTAGAGTAACTATCTCTTTGGATAATGCTTCAAGGAGGTGCTTGGGCCCCAGAACAATAACTGTAGTTTTATCTGAGTTTAACATTAGAATATTACAGGTCATCCAAATGTTGACATTCTGAAGGCACATTTGAAGTTTAGCTAACTGATTAGTTTCATCCAGCTTGATCGATTGATATATATAATTGAGTATCATCTGCATAACAATGAAAGTTTATGGAGTGTGTTCTGATAATATTGCCTAAAGGAAGCATATATGAAGTGAACAGGGTTGGACAGAGCACAAATCCTTGTGGGACTCCATGACTAACTTTGGCGTGCATGGAGGATTTATCGTTAACATGTACAAACTGAGATCGATCTGATAAATATGACTTAAACCAGCTTAGAGCAGTTCCTTTAATGCCAATTAAATGTTCCAATCTCTGTAATAGGATATGATGGTCAATGGTATCAAATGCAGCACTAAGATCTAATAACACCAGTACAGAGATAAGTCCTTTGTCTAATGCAATTAGGAGGTTGTTAGTAATGTTCACAAGGGCTGTCTCTGTGCTATGATGAACTCTAAATCCTGACTGATCTGATCCTCAAATAAGCTGTTATGCAGAAATTCACACAGCTGTTTGACGACTGCTTTCTCAAGAGTCTTAGAGAGAAATGAAAGGTTGGATATAGGTCTATAGTTGGCTAAAACATCTGGATCAAGAATGGGCTTTTTCAGAAGAGGTTTGATTACAGCTACTTTAAAGTACTGTGGTACATAGCCTGTTAATAAAGACAGATATGTTATATGTAGTAGAAAAGTGTTGACTAAGGGTCAAACTTCTTTAAGTAGCCTAGTCGGGATGGGGTCTAAGAGGCAGGTTGATGGTTTAGATGAAGAAATAATTGAATTGAATTGATAAAGATCAAGTAAAGCAAAGCAGTCTAAACATATATCTGGTTTTACAGCTGTTTCTAAGGTTACTGAGTTTAGAGATAAGTCAATGGCAGTTAAAGGCAGGTCTTGGTGAATTTTGTTTGAAATTGTTATAATTCTATCATTGAAGAATCTCATAAAGTCGTTACTACTAAGAGCTATAGGAATACTTGGCTCAGTAGAGCTGTGACCTTCCGTCAGCCTGGCTACAGTGTTGAAAAGAAACCTGGGGTTGTTCCTATTTTCCTCTATTAATGACGAGTAGTACGCTGCTCTGGCATTATGGAGGGCCTTCCTTAAAAGTTTTAAGACTATCTTGCCCAATTAAACAAGAATTTTCCAGTTTGGTGGAACGCCAAATCTTCTCAAGTTTCCGTACTATTTGCTTTAATTTGCGAGTTTCAGTGTTATACCATGGAGCTAACCGTCTTGGTTTTATTATCTTCTTTTTTAGAGGGGCAACAGCATCGAGTGTCACTTGCAGCGAGCCTGCTGCACTATCAACAAAACGATCGATTTCGGAGGGAATGAAATTAGCATAGGAGTCCTCCGTTAAAAGCTGATGGAATCACATCCTTAAATTTAGCTACAGCACTATCAGATAGACATCTTGTATAGACGTTTTTGCCTAATGGCGTGTAGTTCAGAAGTATAAACTCAAAAGTTGTCAGATAAAAAGTGATTCTCTGGGAACACTATTAAATGTTCAATTTCAACACCATATATAGTGAGGAAAATAAGTATTTGAACACCCTGCTATTTTGCAAGTTCTCCCACTTAGAAATCATGGAAGGGTCTGAAATAGTCATTGAAGGTGCATGTCCATTGTGAGAGACATAATCTAAAAAAAAAATATTCTGAAATCACAATGTATGATTTTTAAGTATTTATTTGTATGATACAGCTACAAATAAGTATTTGAACACCTGAGAAAATCAGTGTTAATATTTGGTACAATAGCCTTTGTTTGCTATTACAGAGGTCAAAAGTTTCCTGTAGTTTTTCACCAGGTTTGCACACACTGCAGCAGGGATTTTGTCCCACTCCTCCACACAGATCTTCTCTAGATCAATCAGGTTTCTGGGCTGTTGCTGAGTTTGAGCTCCCTCCAAAGATTCTCTATTGGGTTTAGGTCTGGAGACTGGCTAGGCCACGTCAGAACCTTGATATGCTTCTTACAGAGACACTCCTTGGTTATCTTCGGGTTATTGTCACGTTGGAAGACCCAGCCTCGAACCATCTTCAATGCTCTAACTGAGTGAAGGAGGTTGTTCCGTAACTTTGCACAAGAGGAATGAGCATTAGATATGCTCAAGAAGAAATAAAGATCAGGGAAAGGTGACAAGGAAAGAAAGAAAGGTGAAATAATTAAATAAAACACAGGGTAAACATTCATATACAGAGAGATATAAGATCAGCAGACAATAAACATTTCACATTCCTCTGATGTAACCTTTCTCTTTATTTAGTGATGATCGCTATGTAATGTTTGTTATTTAGTTGATTTATTTCATTCATCATATCAATGTCAATATTTCAGACTTCCAGCTTTTAGCTCATACATATTTTGTTTAAAATATGAAGAGGTCATGATTAGATTTGACTGATTTATTTCAACATTTTAACAGCTTCTATAATAATGTAGTAATTCTTGGTACATAGAATTAAATATTAATTTAATTTTAGGAAAGGGGTTAAAACAGATGTTCAGGGTGGGAGGGACTTGCCCTAATTCTCCTGCACTCCTGGTTCTGGATAAGTCTTGAGGAGATGGCAAACTGCAGCTGAATATCTTCTCTGTAGACCGGATGATGTTATGGAGCCTGTCCTTGTCGAAAATGTTGCTTTTTAATATTTTTCTAATACATGGCCCTGGTCATCCTCTCCTTAATACAGTGCAGTCACCCTGTCCAATCTGCAGAAAAATACCCACAAAGCATGATGCTACCACCCCCATGCTTCACAGTAGGGATGGTGTTCTTGGGATGGTACTCATCATTCTTCTTCCTCCAAACACGGTTAGTGGAATTATGACCAAAAAGTTCTATTATGGTCTCATCTGACCACATGACTTTCTCCCATGACTCCTCTGGATCATCCAAATGGTCATTGGCAAACTTAAGACGGGCCTTGACATGTGCTAGTTTAAGCAGAGGAACCTTCCGTGCCATGCATGATTTCAAACCATGACGTCTTAGTGTATTACCAACAGTAACCTTGGAAACGGTGGTCCCAGCTCTTTTCAGGTCATTGACCAGCTCCTCCCATGTAGTTCTGGGCTGATTTTTCACCTTTCTTAGGATCATTGAGACCCCACGAGGTGAGATCTTGCATGGAGCCCCAGTCCGAGGGAGGTTGACAGTCATGTTTAGCTTCTTTCATTTTCTAATGATTGCTCCAACAGGGGACCTTTTTTCACCAAGCTGCTTGGCAATTTCGCTGTAGCACTTTCCAGCCTTGTGGAGGTGTGCAATTTTGTCTCTAATGTCTTTGGACAGCTCTTTGGTCTTGACCATGTTAGTAGTTGGATTATTACTGATTATATGGGGTGGACAGGTGTCTTTATGCAGCTAACAACCTCAAACAGGTGCATCTAATTTAGGATAATAAATGGAGTGGATGTGGACATTTTGAAGGCAGACTGACAGATCTTTGAGGGTCAGATTTCTAGCTGATAGACAGGTGTTCAAATACTTATTTGCAGTTGTATCATATACAATAAATAGTTAAAAAATCATACATTGTAATTTCTGGATTTTTTTTGTTATTATGTCTCTCACAGTGGACATGCACCTACGATGACAATTTCAGACCCCTCCATGATTTCTAAGTGGGAGAACTTGCAAAATAGCAGGGTGTTCAATACTTATTTTCCTCACTGTACCAGAACAAGATCAAGGGTGTGGTTAAAACTGTGAGTCGGTTTATGAACACTTTGAGAGAAGCCAATAGAATCTAACAGAGAGATAACCACAGTACTAAAGCTATCATTCTCATCGGCCACATGAATATTAAAATCCCCTACAATAAGAACTTAAGGACTAAATTTGACAAAAACTGCAAATTCTGATAAGAGTATGGACCAGGTGCTCGGTACACTATAACAAATAGAACTGGTTGCAGTGATTTCCAACATGGGTGTGAAAGACTAAGAACAAGACTTTCAAATGAGTTATGATTTAGTTTAGGTTTAGAGCTGATTAGTAGACTAGATAGCTGCAATTTTTAGTTTTAGAAATTTTGCTCAAACCAGAGCTGTTTGGACCAATCCAATTGTCAGGGTGGGCTTTATACAATGGACAGATAATCAACAGCAACGTAATCAATCACGTCACCAAAGAGCGCTTGGGTTGAATTTGTTTACAAAAAAGACGGCTAGAGAATTGAGATGTATAGATTCCGCTATTGCGTACGTATGTTATAGAAGATATTGACAGCACATAATTTTAAAAGAGGAACACAGCATTTGTCGATCTGAAAGATGTTTTTGCCGTCCTTCGATTCAACATACGTCACATACTCCGTTGCTCTGATTGGTTGTAGATTTATCCAATTGAGTGCAGAGAAATTTTCTTTCCTGGTTCGGTTGAAACACGCTCCATAATCACAGCCCAATGGAGCAGTAATGACCACCGGCCCTCGTGATTAAAAAAAAACTCCTTCTCCTGGTGCTCCCAATTAGCCAATTCAGGCCTGCAAACACACACACACACACACACACACACACACACACACACACACACACACACACACACACACACACACACACACACACACACACACACACACACACACACACACACACACACACACCTTTCATTAAATAAAAGACAATCCTGTTCTGCTGTCAATGTGAGCTTCCCCCCGTCTAATTATTGTCACTGAGTCAGCATCTAACTGATATCATCCAAACTACTCTGATAATTTGACAGTAGGAAGAAGCCCTGCACCTGCTTGCTATTGATTTTTACATGATAGCACATCACATGATTTTATTGTTTGGGGAGCTCAACAGTGCTGACAATAATTTCTTTATTTAAGTCAATATCTCCCCACTGAGACCCTGCAACCCCCATCTTCCTTCCACAACTCTCATTGACTGGCCTGCTTTAAATAAGCCTGCAGGGGAATTACATGCACCGTTTACACCAGCAGGAGAGTGCAGCAAAAGGAGGGGGTAATAGAAAAAGATAGAGGGAGATGAAGAAATAAGGCTTGGAATGTGCCCTTGAGCAAGGCACCGAACCCCCAACTGCTCTGCTCACCTGTCATAAGCAGCCCAGTCTGACATACAGTATCTCCATTAGTGCATGTATAGGTCCTGGGCATGTGTGTGTGTTATAGCCTGTGTCGAATAACCAACAACAAAGTGAAAAATGTAATCCATCCATTCATCTTTGTCCGATTATCTGGTGTCAGGTCGCGGGGGGGGGAGCAGCTCCAGCAGGGGACCCCAAACTTCCCTTTCCCTAACCAGCTCCGACTGGGGGATCCCGAGGCGTTCCCAGGCCAGGTTGGCGATACATTCCTTCCACCTTGTCCTGAGTCTTTCCTGAGGCCTCCTCCCAGCTGGACGTGCCTGGAACACCGCTCAGGAGGCATCCTTACCAGATGCCAGAACCACCTCAACTGGCTCTTTTCGACATGAAGGAGCAGTGGCTCTCCCCGAGCTCCAAATGGATGGCTGTGTTTCTCACTCTATCTCTAAGGGAGATGCCAGCCACCCTCTTGAGGAAACCCTAAGGAAATGTTGGCCGCTTGTAACCTGACTATCTTTAGGTCATGACCCAGCCTTCATGGCCATAGGTGAGGGTAGGGACGAAAACTGACGAGAGCTTTACCTTCTGGCTCAGCTCTCTTTTCGCCAAAATGATGCGATAAATTGAATGTAATACCGCACACGCTGCGCCGATTCTCCAAGCAATCTCCTACTCCATTGTCCCCTCAATTGCAAACAAGACCCCAAGGTATTTAAACTCCTTCACTTGGGGTAAGAACTCATTCCCTACCTGGAGAAGGCACTAGAGCAGTTTCCTGCTGAGAACCATGGCCTCAGATTTAGAGGTGCTGGTTCTCATCTCAGCCACTTCACACTCAGCTGCGAACCGATCCAGTGGGTGCTGAAGGTCACAGGCCGATGATGCCATTAGGACCACATCTTCTGCAAAGAGCAGCAATGAGATCCCCAGCCCACCAAACTGCTAATTTAGTACCTTGCAACTACATCCTAGTCCTCTGGGATAACATATACCAGAAAGACTCCTTCTTCAGTTGGATGGAATCCCTGACCACCGGTGTCTACCACAGTGTTCACCACGGTGTTCATGGATTACCGCCACTAGATTATTCAAATGTGTCTAATAGCCAATGTCCAAAATGAAACCAACTTTACCACGGTCTGCCAGCAAGTCTGCTGCGGTGTGGCAGCCCTGCATCCAGGCAATGACTGGAGTGACTGAGCTGCCCCCACAAGCCTCTGAAGTCAGTTTCCCCAGGTGAAGTTTAAACACATGTTTAATTTAAAGTTAAATTTGTAATGAATGCTAAAGGCAAGACAGCATCAACAACAGCACGTTTATTACGTTAGCCAAAAGCCAAATCGCTCCGTTGTGATTTGTAAGAGCATCTGTTCTGTCTCTTGAATGCACTTTATAAAAATGGAGGCTATTGTAAATACATCCGTCTCGACTGAGCCATGCAGAAGCCTAATTTGTTATTATGGAAGTATAGGCTATATGCTCTTTATGATAGAAACTTTGCAAATGTTGCTTTGGGGCAGGGATCTTGAGTGTTGTTGTTCAGGGCACATGAAATTGTTAATCCGGCCCTGCTTGGTGTGATAATGTAATGTTAATATTGCAGTTAGATTTATTTTTAAGCTTATCTGCTAATGTTAGCTACCTACTGTTACCTTGAAACCATCCAGACGGTACCGTACGTACCTGAAACCGGTGATTTAACGGCTCCGCTCTTTTTACACACAGTTTAACAACAAAACGCTGAGTGAACCTTACTAACTACGTAGCTAGTAGCCCACTGTAAGGTTGGCCTCATATAATAATATAATATTTACACTGCTCTATTCCAGGAGATACATGAATATGTCTTGGCAATGAAATACATTTTTTTTTAATATAGGCTATTTTTCAGGCAGGTGCTTGTGCACTGTCAGAGTCTGCTGGGTTAAAATGGAATTACAGGTTGTTGTTACTAAGAGGTTGCAGTTGTTTTGCTGGATTTAGTCTGATTTGACACAGAATGACCCAGCTGCATGTCATTTGGCATAAATCCTTCCATTACATTGACTCAGGCTAGTTAATATCTGATCCTTCTGCTATTATGAAATACAATGTTGACCTTTTATAGCATTATGTCTTTTAATGTGACAAAAAAACTAAATAATAATTTTCACAATGTATTGGTATGTAATTTATGGAGGTGTAAGGTGCTGGAAAAAGCTTAAAAATGGACATTGAAAGTGCTTGAAAAGGCCAAAGGTTTGGCCACACCTTCTCATTAAATGCATTTTCTTTATTTTCATGACTATTTACATTGTAGATTATCACTGAAGGCATCTAAACTATGAATGAACACATATAGAATTATGTACTTAAAAAAGTGTGTAATACAGTACATACATACATATTCAGAAAATCATATCAATCACCATGGTTACAGCTTGTAGCCTAATCTTTGTAGCCTTTACTGAGACTACCTTTTTAAAATTAAGAAGACTAGTTTTAGGAAGCATTTTCAGGAAATTAAAGGGATTAGCAGATTGTTTAAGAGGTTTTTGTTTACAGAGTAAGATGTATATACTGTAGCTTTGTATGGTTATGTGCACATATACAACATGTGTTTTGGCATTTTCTGCACACTTCTACCTCAGCCTATTGCACACAGACATAAGTATGTTGGCATATTTTGCTGAAATAGAGACCTGTGTGCAGTGGTGCCATGCCAACAATCTCATTCAACCATTTCACAAACTTAGGAAAGAGTTGTGACATGGGTCAGAGGGTATCAGAGCTCATAAATGATGAACCAATCAATCTGCTCTTATATACCTTGGTGTTGTTATGGACAACACCTTTGGCTGGAAGGCCCACGCTGAAAGTGTGTTGTCATTTAGAGCAGACAACCACGGTGAATCAGAGGGTTGTGTTATACAATCTGCATTACAGAGCATATTCATATGTCAGAAAGCATGGCAATATGTAAAATCATCTCATTTAAAGCTTGCTTGTCAGGTGACTATCATGAAGGTTGTAGAGAGGAATAGAAACCAGTCTCTCTAGGCAAGTACAGAGAATATGGTCTGATCTATCTTTATTCTCAATGCCAAGTATGAGCTCTTATCCTCTGGGGTACCCTGATGTAAACTTAGCATTTCTAAACCAAGCCTAATTTGGACTCAATTAAAACTTTAAATATTGTTGCTTTAAGGTGCAGGGTTTGTGCAATAGCTTTACGATATTATGGATAGGGTTGTGTGTAGGTTGCTCTTGTTTGTGAAAGCTGAGCAATAGATTGTGGCTGTGATGTGCTTCAGTTTGGCTACATTCCACTTTGTTTAAATATATATCAGTTGTGTGATAAAACAATATGGCAAGTGTTATGTGTGAAACATTTGAACTCAAGGTAAGTATCCCTATGGGGACAATAAAGGAGGCAATCGCCTGCAAAGGGCTCTACATGATATGTAAAAATTGAAATTTTGTCTATAGCAAACATATTTTTGGAAAGATCTTAACCTGGATAGTTGCATATGTCTGAAGAGGATACATCACTCCTGCTTCGAAATATTGACCTCTGAACCTTGAACCCAGTACATGTTTTAAGGCTTGTCATTTAGCAACAGGAGGTGATACAAACATAGGACCAGGTGTCTGGACCTCAGCTGTCATGCAGGTCACCAAAGTTTACCCACTGTAAGAACTAACATATATGGTAATAAGCTATTTTTATCTATTTGACGAATATTTGATTATCCAGCCCCGCCCTAATGTGATTCACCTGACGTCTTACCTGTTCCCCATTACCTCGTTACCTCTTGAATTTAACCCCTGTGTTCCCTTTGTCTTTTGTCAGATCATTCTAGTTCGTCAGCCTGCCTGTTCTGCGTGTTTTCATCTATGTTCCTGATAATCTCCGTGAGTTTCCCCAGTTCTCCTGCGCCTGTCTTTTTAGATTTTGATTTTCCCGTGGACTTTATGTTCTCTTGTGGATTGTTTTTTGTTGGGAACTGACCAGAAATAAATCCGTTACCTGCTCCTGCCTGCCTCCTTATCTCTGCGTTTGGGTCCTCACTTCACGTCACAGAAAGCATTCTTTAGAAATGTTGGCCCAAATTGATAGGATAGCATCTTGCAGTTGATGGAGATTTGTGGGATGCACATCCAGGGCACGAAGCTCCCGTTCCACCACATCCCAAAGATGCTCTATTGGGTTGAGATCTGGTGACTGTGGGGGCCATTTTAGTATAGTGAACTCATTGTCATGTTCAAGAAACCAGTTTGAAATGATTAGAGCTTTGTGACATGGTGCATTATCCTGTTGGAAGTAGCCATCAGAGGATGGGTACATGGTGGCCATAAAGGGATGGACATGGTCAGAAACAATGCTTCGGTAGGCCGTGGCATTTAAGCGATGCCCAATTGGCACTAAGGGGACTGAAGTTTGCCAAGAAAACATCCACCACACCATTAGCTGTGGCTCAGCGGTAGAGCGGTTGCCTGCCAATTGGAAGGTTGGTGGTTCAATCCCTGGCCCTGCAGTCCCATGTTGAAGTGTCCTTGGGCAAGACACTGAACCCCCGAGTTTCCCCCGATGCTGCGCATCGGAGTGTGAATGTGTGTGAGTGTTTATCTGATGAGCAGGTGGCACCTTGTACAGCAGCCTCGGCCACAGTGTGTGAATATGTGTGAATGGTGAATGTATCCTGTATGATGTAAAAGCGCTTTGAGTAGTCGTTAAGACTAGAAAAGCGCTATATAAATGCAGCACATTCATTAAACCACCACCACCAGCCTGCAAAGTGGTAACAAGGCATGATGGATCATTATGTTTACGCCAAATTCTTACTCTACCATCTGAATGTCTCAACAGAAATCGAGAATCATCAGACCAGGCAACATTTTTCCAGTCTTCAACTATCCAATTTTGGTGTGCTCCCAGTGGGGTCTTCTGCTGTTGTAGCCCATCCGCCTCAAGGTTGTGCGTGTTGTGGCTTCACAAATGCTTTGCTGCATACCTTGGTTGTAACGAGTTGTTATTTCAGTCAAAGTTGCTCTTCTATCAGCTTGAATCAGTCGGCCCATGTTTTTCCCTTTTCACACCATTCTTTGTAAACCCTAGACATGGTTGTGCGTGAAAATTCCAGTAACTGAGCAGATTGTGAAATACTCAGACCGGCACCAACAACCATGCCACACTCAAAATTGCTTAAATCACCTTTCTTTTCCATTCTGACATTCAGTTTGGAGTTCAGGAGATTGTCTTGACCAGGACTACATCCCTAAATGCATTGAAGCAACTGCCATGTGATTGGTTGATTAGATAATTGCTTTAATGAGAAATTGAACAGGTGTTCCTAATAATCCTTTAGGTGAGTGTATAATGTTTGCTGGCTGAGCATTTCACTATTGCAGACTTTTGCCTAAGTATGACCGACTGCTATCTGTTGAGGAATTTTCCTCACGTTACTCTGTCCTCTGTGACTACATCTAGAAACTAAGCTGCGCGGTGCAGGAAACAACTCTGACTGGCACATGATTAGACAGTGGTTTACGCAGAGGTAGATTGGCTTTGCAACAAACCCCGGAGCGTTCTATGAACGGAATGACGCATTTAGAATATCGCTCGATTACGCAATTTTGACCGTGGAAAGCCAAAATCGTAATTAAAATTCAATTAATTGTGCAGCCCTGTATATATATATATATATATATACACTCACCGGCCACTTTATTAGGTACCCCATGCTAGTAACGGGTTGGACCCCCTTTTGCCTTCAGAACTGCCTCAATTCTTCGTGACATAGATTCAACAAGGTGCTGGAAGCATTCCTCAGGGAGTTTGGTCCATATTGACATGATGGCATCACACAGTTGCCGCAGATTTGTCGGCTGCACATCCATGATGCGAATCTCCCGTTCCACCACATCCCAAAGATGCTCTATTGGATTGAGATCTGGTGACTGTGGAGGCCATTTGAGTACAGCGAACTCATTGTCATGTTCAAGAAACCAGTCTGAGATGATTCCAGCTTTATGACATGGCGCATTATCCTGCTGAAAGTAGCCATCAGAAGTTGGGTACATTGTGGTCATAAAGGGATGGACATGGTCAGCAACAATACTCAGGCAGGCTGTGGCGTTGCAACGATGGTCAATTGGTACCAAGGGGCCCAAAGAGTGCCAAGAAAATATTCCCCACACCATGACACCACCACCACCAGCCTGAACCGTTGATACAAGGCAGGATGGATCCATGCTT